>APFE030571181.1:79446-93235 GCA_000404065.3 Pinus taeda
CAAGAATAGCCGTAGCCAACTTATCCGATAATATAGTCCCCCAATCCATGATTTCACTATTACATGCCGCTTCCATCAAAGGAACCATTTCTATGGAAAATTTTGAAGAATCATGTAATCCCCACAATCGACACATCATTACTCCAGCATAACAATACGGAGAGCATAAGGAGTCGACGGAGTACTTACTCGAAGACTCATGTTTGTGTTTCATCGGGTTCTGTCTCCATTCTCGTATAGGCGCTCACTCGGTCTCATTCTCATCTCGAAACTTCTCCAGAAATGCTTTATTGTACTTCTTCTCTGGCTCGGGTAAATGGTACATTTGTCTGAAATCGTTGGATGAAATGAACCAAATACTCTTCCATCAACAGTGCAGAATGTTCTGTCTGTAATTAGAATTTCCTCAATTTCCCATCTCACCACATCCGTATACGGAAGAATTTGTTCTCGAGCTACTATCCTATGTGGGTAGGAATCACCCAAATCTTTTAAAGTAGCATCAAATTTCCGGCTTGAACCTGCTGAAGCTTGTACCGATGTTTGCTGAGGTTCCTCGGCTTCTACCAGGTTGTAAATATTTTTCCAAGTAGTGCTGCCAAGGCCGAGACATGTGGTATCTGAGATTAATCCCTTCTTGCTTGGTCCCGGATTGGTGGCATGTTGTCCTGTTACCATAGAAGCCGAAGGCGTTCCAGACTTCTTAGATTTCTTTCCCATTTGGTCTGGAATCGTTACTGTGGAAAAACTATGCGCAAGAGAAAAATGAACGTAATGCAGAGAAAAGATGGCGAAAACCAAGTATGAGGGAATTGTGTCAATCAATGAATAATGGAATATTTATCATAAGTCTCTCGCAGATACAATCTCTAATAGGATTTAGGCATAACTACTCATTAATTAGCCGTTAAAACCTGTCAATCATTTAAATGCTCATTATATCCTTTATTTGCTGAATAATGGTTTAAGCATGGATTTGATTTTTTGGCGGTTGGACGTGAGTGAATCTCTATCGGGAAGAGAGAAGGCTTTCAATGGTAATTAATATATAATATAGCGAAATCATATTGATCCTTTTTGAAAGTTGCGCCTGGATTCATCGCAATCGGAAATTGGAGGAAGCCTTGGGGCAATTTCTTTAAGCATTATAGAATCCCCGATCACCGATAGCGATATTGCTTGACTCGCATCGGGAGTTTGAAGGAGGAGAGTTTGTTATGTTCACGTTGCATTCCCCGATTGCCGATTGCGATATCGCATCGAAGCAAAAGGGGAGGGGCCTTTTATTATTTATTTTCCCGATACCCGTTGGTCACTTGCTTTTATCGCATCGGGGAAAATCAATGGGTCATAGTTATGCATCCTTTGTTATTGCGATATGCGATCTTGCGATCATTTTATCGCAATAATAAAGGATTATTCGTTTTATTTTTAAGACCGATTATTTCAAAAGGTTTCAAGATGTTTTTTTGATTTCCGAACCTTTAGAAGAGTGATGGATTAATACCAATTTAATCTAAAAGGGACCCATTTCAATTTATAATTTTCTAAAGTAATATTTTTTTAAATGGGGGGTTGTTGTATAGCACAACGCTTCCATGAATAGGTGGTTCATTGGATCTAAGCACCTAATACCCCCTTTCTTCTCCTCTAGGTTCTTGATAATATTGAATTCACTTCATATTATCTAAAATACTTCCTTGTATATGCCCCTTAAGTATTTTAGATCCTACAAAAAAACGTTTTTTCTCCCTTAGTAGAAGGACCATAAAATGCTGATAAGCAGAGTTCTTCCTTTACCCCCACACAAGAATGTCATCTTGTCAAAAATGTTCCAACAAGCGACCCAATCCTAGGAAACAATATCCTTAGGTTCCTAGGCCATCACTAAGCTGCCTACACTACCTTCAGCATAAATATCCATTGATTCGCATCCCTTCCATCATTTATCCAAAACCTCTACTATCTTCTCACAATAAACTTTTGTTTCTTGTAAGATAGGGAATTATGACGTGTCTTTCACAATTTTATGTCACAAGTACCTTAACTTCCATTTACTGTTGAGGCCCTTAATTTTCTAAGAAACCACTTTCATTAGAAAGGGTTGTGTCTAAGAGGAAATACCCTAATATCATTGCTACTTACCCAAAGTTAATTAGAAAATCACCCACATTCTGAATAAATTCTCTAGTGGTATTCCTTCCCTTTTTACTATGTTCTTTATGATTTTGGGTCATGCCATTGTGAGTACATGTAGAAGAAATGATGCTTCTACTCCATTGGGATATCATTTGACTCATCTCTCACCCATGTATTGCTAAACTCCACCATCATGTGCTCACCGCACTAAGAATATCAAAATTTTCCTCTGCCTTCTAGATTAGGTTAGTGTCCATGAGTACCTCTTTAATTTATGGTAATTCAAATGGAGCTTCTAGCATTTTCCATTTAGGGTTTGATTTATCTCTAGAAGTTTCCCCTTAGCATTCTATCTCCATGGGTTGCTCCATCTTTTATTCCATCTGTGGTGTGACTACCTCAAGTTCTGCCAACACCAAGAGCTTATTGGTGTCAGAACCCTCCTGGACATTCACCGCTTTAGATGATGGCACTTACTTCTTCAACTAATTTTTTTCACCCTTTCCTTTTTGTTGAATACATCTTGGAATCCCTCCAGGTTAAATCAATTGTTGTTCTCCTTATTTTCCAATAGAACTAGTGGAAAATGTCTGATTAAGTGGCCATATTCATGGAATCTTCGTCATTTAAACATCACATGCTCGTAATCTAGAAGTTATGACTAGATCTCGTCATGGTACTCAATGTTTATTGATTCAGGCAGTGCTTGGCGATATTCATATAAACACATTTTCTCGCATATGAAGAATGCCTTCTCCTCTTAGTAATTTCAGAAATTTTTGCAAATTTCATGATACAATTTCCTATACCTTTGAGAATGTCCAGTTCCCAAAATCTTCCAATAAAGAGTATAGTTTGACCCAAACCAAGTTGCAAGGAACTTCTCCTTGCTTGGGTTATAACACTCTTCTCAAAATCACATGAAAAGTTCGGCATTATTCATAAAATAGGGTCCATTTTCAAAGATCCTCTTGTAGTCCTCCAATTCACAAATCTTACTATAAATAAACCCTTGGCTCTTATATGAAGCTGCACATGGCCTTTTAGTCTCCATTTTGTTTGGATCCATTTCACCATATCTAGCTCTTTGGGCCAAATCCCCATGAATTTACAAATCAAAGCATGTTCATTCACGGATTGTTGTGGTTCCTCTAGTTAGTTGTTTGAGATCACAAATCTAGGTTTTGAGAATGCCTTCAGAAGGCATTTGATCTCTTTTACTCATGATTTCCATTGAGCCCAAAGAATCTATTGGTTTGTGTAATATTCTTTCCATGACTACCCCACGTGCGGGGGGGGGGAGGGGGTGTGTTCATGGGGGGTTGTAAGCCCCCGGGGTCCAGGGTAGTGCCCAGGAAATTTTTTTTGGACCCTATATTAGGTGGGTGGACCTACCTATGGTTTTGTGCATCAATTTCGCACATGTTTTTGGGCACACTGGTTTTATGTCCATGGTATTTTTGTAGATCCGGTCAAGGGAACTACAATTATGTTCTAATACAAGGTTTAAGGATTGGGGTTTATGGATGCTTCGGCATATAATATATATATATATATATATATATATATATATATATATATATATATATATATATATATATATATATAATATATATATATTATAACATTGAAATGAATATAATGAAAAATAAATCTTGTAGTCCCACTTTTGGGATCAGGGGAAAAATCTTTGTGTATATCTTTTTTATGTTTTATGCTCTCGCCATTGTTTATTTTCTATTTGTAGAATTCGTATACAGGTAATTTTTTTATAGGGTTAAAACCTACATTTGGTATCAGAGTTTTTTTGATTTCAAGGGATGCCTTTTATGCTGAGGGGTTTTTTTCGGGCATGTGGTAGACCCTGTTCAGTGGGAGATTTGTTGGATTGATTCTTGTGGTGAAAGAAGATAGTGAGCAATGGAAAGATAGAGCTCGAAAAATTTAATGGTGAGAGTTTTGAGTTGTGGAAACTCAAAATGGAGGATATGTTGGTGGATAAAGATTAGTGGATCATGGTAGATCCAAGTACTAAACCAACAACAATGTCAGCTGAAGACTGGGCAAAGTTGGATTGGAAGGCAAAAAGCACAATATGATTGTGTGTCTCAAATTCAGTATTGTTGATTGTATAAGGGGAAGATTGAGCGAAGGATTTGTGGGACAAGTTAGGGACTTTATACCAATCTAAGTCTCTAGTGAATAAATTGTTCTTACGGAAAAAATTGTATAACCTAAGGATAAAAGATGGAGACTCAGTGACAAAGCATCTGAATGCATTTAATACTATGGTAAGCCAGTTATTATATGTTGATATTAAAATGTCAGATGAAGATAAGTGTGTCAGTTTGTTGTGTTCTCTACTAGAATCGTGAGATAGTTTGGTTGTTGCAATAGGTAGCAATGCAACTTCCTTGCAGTTTGATGAAATAGTCTCATCCTTGCTGTTGAAGGAGACTAGACGCAAAAATATGGAGGGGTAGATTGGTGATGCCTTGTCTGTATGAGGATGGTCCCAGAACAGAAACAAAAATAAGTCCTCAAGTGAAAGATATAAATCTAGAGGGAGATCTAGATATCTAGGAGAACCTGTAAAGGTGTGCTGGAAATGCGGAAAGGAAGGGCACTTCAAAAGGGACAGTAAATCTAAAGCTCCTGAGAAAGGAAAGGGATCTGTTGATGCTCCTTTTGCATAGGTGAAAACCACCTCAGATGAAGGTGGGGATGTGTACTTGGATTCTTCTTCAAGTACACATGTATGTCATGAGGCATGGTTGATTGACTCGGGTTCATCCTTTCACTTCACTCCCCATAGAGAGTGGTTTTGTGAGTATGAGAAATATGATGGTGGTGATGTCTTCTTAGGGGATGACAAGAATGATAGAAATGTTGGTCGCAGAAAATTCAAGTTGAAGTTGCAAGGTGGAAGGATTAGAACACTTATGGATGTTCTGCATATTCCTGTATTGGCTAGAAATTTGATTTTTGTAAGCAAGCTGGATGATGTAGGTGTAAATATAGTGTTCGAGAAAGATACCTGCAAGATGGTTCAAGGAGCACTAGTGTTTATGTGGGGAGTTAATATTGGAACTTTTTACAAGCTTCAAGGTAGCACTGTTATTGATGGGTGCAACAATTCTGTGGTTCCTGAAAGTGGAGCCGAAAATTTAGTGGTCTCTGGAGAAAAGACCACGATATGGCATCAAAGGCTTGGACATATTGGAGAGAAGGGCCTTTGAATACTTCATGGTAATGGTATGGTAGAAGGTATGTCTAATAGCTCTCTGGATTTTTATTTATGTCAAAATTGTGTATATGGGAAGTAGAATCTAGTGAGTTTCCCCTCTGGTGGTAAGAGGGCGAAAGAGATATTAGAGCTTGTGCACAGTGATGTTTTTGGACTTGTGTCGGTTCCATCACTAGGAAATTTTGTGTACTATGTATCATTTATAGATGAATTTTCAAGGAATACATGGATATATTTCCTCAGGAAGAAACATGAAGTCTTTGATAGGTTTAAAGAATTTAAGGCTCTGGTGGAAAACCAGACAGAAAAGAAGATAAAGGTGTTAAGGACAGATAACGGTGGAGAGTTTTTCAAGAAGGAATTTGAAGAGTTCTGTAAGAAGTGTCGTATAGCACGACAAAAGATTACTCCATACACACCTGAGAAAAATGGAGTTGCAGAAAGAATGAATAAGACATCAATGGAAATGGAAAGAAGCATGCTCAGTGGTGTTAGGTTAGGACAATAATTCTAGGTAGAGGTGGTGGAGACTGCATGTTACCTGGTCAACATATCACCTTCATCAGCGTTGGAGGATAAGACTCCACAAGAGGTATGGACTGATAAGAAACCTTCTCTTTCACAACTAAGGGTATTTGGATGTGATGCATATGTACATGTTCCAAAGGACAAAAGAACAAAGTTGGATAGTAAATTTGAAAAGTGCATCTTTATTGGGTATAAGGATGGTTTAAAAGGTTACAAGCTTTGGAACCTAGAAACAAGGAAGGTTGTGTACAACCGAGATGTGGTGTTTAGAGACGTGAAAGATGTAATTAAACATGAAGTCCTGCCAAAGGAACCTGAGAAGATAGATTTTGAGCTAAAGGAGGAAGAATCACACTCTACAATAGAAGAGGAATTAGAAGATGAAAAGCCACAAACTCCGATTTTGAGAAGATCAGTCGAGAAAGAAGGCAGCGAGAAAGATATAGTCCATCTTCTTTCTGTTCAAATTTTTCTTTATCTATTACTGAGGATGATCACATAATTGTGAGGGAAGCAGTAGATTCAGAGGATGGAAAACTCTGGAAAGAGGCCATGGTTGATGAAATGACATCTTTGCACAAAAATAAGGCTTGGGATCTGGTGGAGTTGTCGGCTGGAAGGAAACCCATTGGCAACAAATGGGTGTTCAAGAAGAAGATGAATGCAGAAGAAAAGGTGGAGAAATATAAAGCTTGGTTGGTAGCCAAAGGTTATTCCTAAGTGTCGGGAATTGATTTTGGTGATATTTTTTCTCATGTTGCCACGGTAGATTCTATTAGATTACTTTTATCTGTTGATGTTCTTTTTTATTTTCAGGTAGAGAATATGGATGTGAAGACAACATTTCTTCATGGGAATCTGGAATAAGAGATCTACATGAAGCAACCCGAAGGCTTTGTGATGAAGGGTAAGAAAGAACTGGTATGCAAGTTAAAAAAGTCTTTGTATGGGTTAAAACAGTCACCAAGGATGTGGTGTCAAAAATTTGATACATTTATATGGAGAATTGGCTTCACCAGAAGCAAAGAAGATCACTGTGTGTATTTTAAATTAATTGATGATCATGTTATTTATCTGGTCTTGTATGTAGATGATAAGTTGTTGGTTGGAAATCACATAGAAATTAACCAGGATTTGAAGACCCGATTGTCCTCCAAATTCAACATGAAAGATCTTGGTTCTACAAACTATATTTTGGGCATGGAAATTAACGAGATGGGGCAAAGAGGAAGCTCTGGTTAAACCAAAGGAAGTATGTCGAGACAATACTGTAGAGGTTTAATATGCAAGATAGTAAACTAGTGAAGGTTCCTATTCCTATATGTGTAAATTTATATGTTGAACAGTGTCCCAAGACACAAGAAGAGGAAGAGGACATGTCCCATGTTCCACATAAAAGTGCAGTCGGTACCCTAATGTACACAATGGTCTGTACTAGGCCGGACATTACACATGCAGTGGGAGTATTGAGAAGGTTTATGTCAAAGTCAAGGAAGGAGCATTAGACAACAGTGAAAAGGTTTTTCAAGTATTTGCATGGCACTAGTGATTATGGTTTATGTTACCAAGGAAGACCAGGATTGGACAGAGTTTTGGACATATGTGGCTTTGTTGACGCAGACCGAGCTAGAGATCTGGATCAGAGAATATCTACAAGTGGGTATGTGTTTAATCTATTTGAGGTGCAGTCAGTTGGATGAGTAAGAGATAGTTTGTAGTGGCACTTTCAACTATAAAGGTAGAATACATAGCAACCACTCATGTAAGAAAGGAAGCAGTTTGGTTGCAGAGATTGTGTTCAAGTATGGGGTTAGTACAACAAGTTATAAGGATAGACTGTGACGGCTAAAGTGCAATCTTTTTGGCAAAGAGCCCTTCTTATCATTCAAAAACAAAGCACATTAATGTACAGTATCACTTTGTGAGGGATATGGTTGAGGACAAAAAGGTGTTACTGGTAAAGGTAGACACTTTGAAGAATACTACAGGTACATTGATAGAGTCTGTGAGCACTGAGAAGTTCTCTTGGTGTAGAGAAACAATGGGTGTTGCATAGATGGATCAATGACTAAGCTCTCCTATGGCCCCCTGTGGAAAGGAAACAACAACTGGGAGAATGTTGGGTTGTGTTATATTCTTTCCACAAATACCCAATGCGTGGTGGGTCACAGGGGGGCAGTATCCCCTTCCTGTATGTTGTGTCAAGCATTGTCGGGGGGTCATAGGGGGGATGGATACCCCCCATATTGGGGGGTATGTAGGGGGGCGGTAGGCCCTCTACACAAGGTTCGAGGCAGTGCCCGCAGAAGTTATTTTTGGACCCTATATTAGGTGGGCAGACCTACCTATGGTTTTGTGCATGGATTTCACACATAGTTTTGGGCACGATGGTTTTCTGTCCATGGTATTTTGTAGATTCGGTCAAGGGAACTACGGTTATGTTCTAATCCAGGGTTAATGGATGCTTCGACATGTATATATACATATTGAAACATTGAAAGGAATACAATGAAAAATCAATATAGTAGTCCCAGTTTTGGGATCCAGGGGGAAAATATATGTGTATATTTGTTTTATGTTTTATGCTCTCGCCATTATTTATTTTCTATTTTTATAATTCATATGCAGGTAATTAGGGTTAAAACCTACAGAATCAAGGATTCACTCTTGCTACCATTTCCTTCTAAAGAACTAGCACTCCCTGTTGTAGGTTGGTGATAACAAATTACTACATTACAATAGGAGGGGGTTGCACCCATCCTTGTAGCTCCATTCATTTGGACACTCAAAATAGACCTATTAGGATAAAACCCAAATATTTTTTATATAGATTTGTATCCACACTTCTATCCCTAATTATTCAAAAAAATTATGCAAAAACCCTCCAGTTTTGCGGAGCAAGCACACTGTAGGTCCAATGGCTCCTTTACCATTGAGGAAGCTTATCATTTAGATTCCAAGACACAAAATAATTCTAAAAAGGAAACCCAGAAACACATATGTGGTCAAATTCTATATCTAAATATATCTTACTTTTTGTGGCTTTCTAGTCCAAGGAAAAACTCTCACTTGGGACAACCTACATAAATGAGGATTATGTGGTACCTCGTAATGTCCCCTCTACAAATCTAAATCTGAAAAGTTAGGACATCTATTTAATGATTTCCCCTTTTCAAGCATCCTTTGGTTAGTAATGGTAGCCATGATTCATAAATTAAATCACAATCAAATTAAGGTCCCTCGCTATAGAGAAATAAAGAAAAATAGCCTTCACAGATCCCATTCTCAGTTGATTTATAACACTTCTTCTAGGTTTTACTCTTTGGGTGATATGGAAAGAACAAAAATGCCACATCTTCCAAAACTTCTCACTCATCCAAGGTGCTATTTGGGTCAAAATTACAAACAATATCTAGGAGGCGATAACCTCCCATCATTAGTTAGATCGGGACTGGCAAGCCAAATATTGAGAAGATAGTATTCTCAATGCATGGGGGTTTTTCACAATGCCACAATTAGCTCAATGACCCTCCTCTCCTCCTCCTCCTCCTATTCCTCTTATCGACAATCCAACTCTTCATATTTTCATAAAATTAAACATTGATAGGGCCTCTAAAGGAAACCTAGGGAAAGATGGATATGGTGGAATATTTTAGGACCAAATAAGAAAAATCCTATTCCTTTTCTCTATTCATTTGGTTAATAATAACATCAACATCATAAAGCTAAATCATTACAAACGAGGGTATATTTTTCTCAAACTTACCACTACCATAAATTATTAATTAAAGGAAATTCTCAAATAATCATAAACATGATCACTAAAATCCTTCATGGAATAGGACCAAGTAAAGTTTCAAAGAGATGACTATAACAACCCAACCCAAGAATGGATTGGTTTTTCCATGTAATTACATCATGTAATTGAATTTCAAAAATTAAATGGGTTGAGTGAGGGACACAAATTCCAAGAGGTCTAGGGAGGTCAATTGCTTGGGAAATTAAACTTACCTGTTGAAGGGAGAAGTTGAACAACCTAGGACAACCATTGAAGGATGGTTGTTGAGTTTTAAATGCACATGAATGGTGTGTTTGAAGGGGATTGTTGTTGGAAATTTAGTAACTACAAAACAAGGGATAAAATCCCATGCTTCTTGGGAAGTGTAACAAGGCAACAAGGGGCAAGAAAATTAATGGCTGGGAAGACAACAAAGGAATAAAATTAATGTGCAACAAATTTGTTGGAAGGGAATGACGTGGGAAAAAAAAAAGACGGAAAGAGAGTCGAGGGAGGGGAGCTCAACTCAACAACATTGGCCACAGATCACAGGGCAAGGCATAATTGGATTTGTAGGAGGAATCAATGAAGGCCACAGAAGAAGAGAAGAGGAAAATTCAAGCTGGTGTGTGGACTCATGAGGAAAACAACAACCAGAGAGAGACTACAAGTTCAAGCTCATTTTTCACATCAAAGAGAAGGAAATTTGATTCATTCACCAGATATTAAGGAAGATCACGGGGGGAATGGACTGGGCATATATCAAAAAAAGAAGAGGATTGCACAACAACGAAACACAAGAAAGAGAATTTGAGTTGCATGAGGCAACACATAATAGAAGTTGAGCAACAATGAAGAACATAGGAGAGCTAGAAGGCCTCTGGCTTTTCCATGTGCATTGTTTGGCCGTTAATGGATAGTTGGAAGGTGGAGGTAGTTGGCCTCTAGAATTTCTTATGTATTAGTGAACTATTGAGAAACTAGTGGGTGGAGGAAGAAGAACCTCTAAAGCCCCTGTTTCAACTAGTAGAATTGTTTTTATTCCCTCGAGAAAGACCACCTCAGACCCTTGGAATCTAGGTCAGGGGTAGCAACTGAAAGTAGCTTGGCTACAACTTATCTATGTTTGGGTGGAGAATTGAAGTCCTGAACTCAGTTTCCAGTCTTCATTATAAATCCAAGATAAGTTCTATTGTGTGTATCCTTGTACGATTTTCATGTTGAAATGTGAATGATTGATATGTTGATGGTTTGCATGACAAGTCTACTCAATTGTATTTATCTGTTGAATGGATGGTTATGAACCATGTAATGATGTGTGAATGAATATGAGTGTTTCATGTTCTTGATGGCCAATGATAAGTATCCATATTCTAATGGCAATTGATGTTATTCTTGTTTGAAACTTGGGTTGAGTTTCATTGCTTATATAGGCTAACTGGTATATTGCTTGGCTTTATTGAAGAGTTTTTGTAATCCAGCAATGAAGTTATGATTCATGAGCTGAGACTATTTATGATGCTCAACCAAAGTTTCTTGCAAATAATATGTGTGTGTTGATCATTTTGTTTATAGTAAGCAACATGGAGATCCATTCATGGTACAATGGCATAATTCATGTTGTTGTGGGATCTTACAACCACTAACATTATGTGATGGATTATTTCATAGGCTTGAATGACTTGGTTTATGTTCTTGGGTTTAACCTAACTTTGCATCCCTAATTCATGCATGAAGAGCTCATATTTATCATAGATAAATGTTGTCCTCCATGTGTTTTCCTTGATGTTGTAATAGTATGGGTTGAGAACCTTGATAGATTGTATATGTTGGAAAGTGCATTTGGAATGCATTGCATTGCCAGTCTAAAGTTCTACTAGAATGGCATGCAAGGAGTACAACAATGTTATCATGAGTATATTTATTGAGTTGTTAATGATGTGCACATGTTCATTATATGGGTTATATGTCTATGTTGTTGTTAAGGAATGTGATTTCTTGACTGCAGAAAGGGAGGTTGGATTCCCTATAATGACTCATGTTGAATGGTTGGTTATTGTGTTATTTACTAAAGGGAAGGAGACTAGATTCCAACCCTTGTAGTTATATGTGCTTGAGTTATAAATCTGGATCATTGTTATCAAATTGAGAGGGCTAGTCAAGCCTGATAGAGGAGATTATTTGTTTGCTTATGAGTTGTTGTAGCTCTCTATGTTTGAGAATGAAGTTATCTAGGAATTCATTTATTTTAACATTTCATTATTGAGTAATTTTTGGTCTTGAATCTCTCGAAATCCATTTCCAAGAAGGGGGTAGGAATCATTAGAGGAAAAACCCTGAAAATTGTGGAGAAATTGGGTCTCTAGAATCGTTGCTCAAACATTGAAAACACCTAAAACTTCTAAGTATGGACCTGCAGATCACAAGTAGAGCCCCTAATTTAAGTCGGAAGACAAGGGTTGGCTGGTATAAAAAAAAATAAGTAAAATGTGATTGGTGAGATTTGACCCCGACTAGGTCGGAGGTTGGGGATCGAGCTTGGAAAGGAGGAAAACACAAGGTATGACAAGGCCAACCTCGACTAGCCCATGATTTTTTCTACCATGTGGACCAATGGAGGGCTTCCACGTTGCATTCAGATGATGTGGCAATGCAAGTGGGTCAAATATTTGGGAGGCCATATCTCTCAATCCGTAGAGAAGACTGAGGCAAACTTTTATATCACTAGATTTGACTCAATGAGACAAACGTAATGGTGATGGCCTTTTTAGGTTTAGAGAAGTTTGGAAAGGTAAAAAAATTTAGGTCCCATTCCCATAACTGTACCTTGGGAGTTAGATTTTCATAGTAACTACCTCCTTCTAACTCTGTTTGGGTTGTGGGTTAGGAGGGGGGTGTTGTTGAATGGTATTAAAGAATCCAGGTTCAAAACTTGGACTGGATGGGCTCTATCATGAGTAAGTGATAGGAGAGTTCCTAAAAGGGATTTTACAATGATATTTATAATTTTGTTAAGCTAATGTTTAGGTGTTAAAAGCTAGTCTAAAATTGGTTTGCTACTTGCATGGTAATAATGCATGGAACCCTGGTTTTTGGATGGGGCTCAAAGACCTTGATGTGAGTAGGATGGTATCCTACTCATGGTGTTGATTGGAATTTCATATTAATTGCAATGATGTTTGGCATGTGATTGTGATAAATACCTTATCAATGCATGTGAGTGTTAGTTGGCATCAGGAGGGTTGTTTTCATGTGTTGGTTGTTATGTTTTTCCTTGTAAACACTTTTTGTTGTGGTTAATGCCTTGTTTTCTTAAAGAATGAGGTTGATAATAGTTAGGGCTATTTTAATTCTTGCAAGACATGATGGTGCACGATATGATGTTGATGTGATGATTGATACCTAATTATTGTCCTTAAAGGTTGCATATGCCTTTATTACCAACCTTGATAGAAAGGTTGAATTCAAGTCATTGTTGGTCTTAGTTTGAGAGGTCGAATGAAACTAATAATTTTGATTTTGAGACAATGACTTCTTCTAATATTATCTGAACTTGAAAAATAAAGCATAGTTATCAACAAGCTGATATCTACATGTGCACATAGTAATTATGGTTTTCTGAAAAAACTTAAGTTGGAAATAAAATTTGCTTATCTATATCTTAGATCTTGAGGCATATGACTAAAATGTAAATTGATAAATGCATTCAGTTGTAGGGCAACATGTTAGGTACAACAATGTAAGGCAACTAGTATACTATTTTATTCAATTGTGCACTAATAGTTGAGTGAATGTGGCAACACATAGCAAGACTTAGTGGTTGCGAAAGGAAACATGTATTGTGGCATGGTGAAAAAAAAAAGGACCAAGTCCATTGAGGTTGAAGAGTAGGGACATTTCCCCAAATTAAAATAACCTTCTTGAATTTGGAGGTCAAGCTCAAGGACATGGAAGATGAGCTAAAAAAATGTAGGGAAAAACTTAGAAAGATCACTAGAAAACAACAACAATCAGCTTAGTGGAGTGATGAGTTGCAAAAGTAGATGCTAGAAATGAAATATCAAGATGACTCCTCAAATAGGAAGAGGCCTCATGAG
>APFE030571187.1:0-14070 GCA_000404065.3 Pinus taeda
ACAATGGAAAACCCTTCACATTCCAAAACCAAACCCTAGAAGATGAAACGCCACATTGTGGGCCCCGTTTTGGGTAAATTGGTACATCAATTTCCCGGGGTCGTAACTTTGGCATACGATCACCGTTTGACGCGTATGATAGCTCGTTAGAAAGATCTATCTAAGAACTACCACTTTGTGAAGGGAAACATCGGTCCATGGACCCATGTTGCCCCCAGATTTCCCAAAAAACGTCGTTTAGGGCCTCAAAACGGCTCCGGAAGTTCAGGACCCAAAAACACTGCTAAAAATAGTAAGTTGTGCTATAATTAAGGAAACTGAAAATGTTGAAAGAGACAATTGTGGGGGTCCAAATGGGATAGGTGAGTGGCCACCAACATCCACCTGGATCACTTAGATACCACTCTATCGTTAACTCTGCATACGACCACTCCGCTCCTTCTTCCGAAGAGGAGTTTGAGGGTTATGTGGCCCCGGCTTGGGCCTTTGATTCCACCTTCACCTTGGACTACTTAGATACAGTTTTACCTTCTAAAGAAGCAATCCTCGAAGTGATGATGGGTGTAGATCGACCTTGGGAAGAGTTACACCATCGTTCATATTTCCTTCCTCCATTGCAGGAAGTGGAAGCTAGGTTCTCCAAGCTATTCACTAGTAATGTTTGTAAGATATCAAATCCTTTGGCTCCAGCACACTTTCGTGCCAAAGTTAATATGTCGGTAATCTCATAAAAGATATCTATAAACATATCTAGGGACCCTAACATGATTGAGAATCTCTTCATCGAAATTGAATGTTCCCCTGAAGAAGTGCAAATTTACATCGACCTTTTCAAGGAATTTCGAGATGTATTTGCTTGGTCTTATGAGGAAATTCCCGGCATTGATCCTTCTATAGTTCAGCATGAGATCAAGATGTATGAAAACGCTAAGTGGGTTCATCAAAGACTTCGACTAGTTAATCCTTGGAAAGTGGCAGCCATTAAAGCTGAAGTAGAGAAGCTGCTCAAGGCGGGTTTTATATACCCTATTCCTCTTACCGATTGGGTTTCTAATCCAGTCCCTATAGATAAAAAGCAAGGAATAATCCGAGTATGCATCGACTTTAGGGACTTAAACAAGGCTTTTCCGAAAGATAATTACCCCACACCATTCATTGATCAGATTATTGACGAGTGTGCGGGTAATAATATTTTTTCCTTCATGGACGGTTTTTCTGGTTATAATCAAATTTCCATCTGTCCTGAAGATCAACATAAGATGGCTTTTATATGTCCCTGGGGTACCTTTGCATACAGAAAGATGTTGTTTGGTCTCAAAAATGCTGGAGCCACTTTCCAGCGGGCCATGTCATATGCTTTCCATGACATCAAACATATCATCGAAGTGTACTTGGATGATCTTGCTGCTCGTTCTTGAAAAAGAATTGGTCATCCCAGTCACCTTCGAATGGTTTTTGAGCGATGTCTTTTTTATAAAATTCTATTGAAAATCAAAAAGTGCGTTTTCGCAGTTACGCCTGGGAAGTTGTTAGGGTTCATCATGTCAAATGAAGGGATTAGGGTTGATCCCTTCAAGGTAGAGGCGATAGTCTAGTTGCTTCCGCCATCCTCCATTCGACAACTTCAAAGTCTTCAAGGGAAGGCTAATTTATTAAGACGATTTATAGCGAACTATGCAGAGATCACCAAAGGGTTTATGCATTTGCTTCGCAAAGGGGTTCCATTCGTGTGGGACGACTTTGTGCAGCGGCTGTTTGATGCTTTGAAAAAGGCATTAGTCTCTACCCCGCTTTTGAGTCCACCGGATTATGGTAGGGACTTCCTTTTATATCTCGCTGCAGCAAAATCAACCATTGGTATGGTTCTCATTCAGGAAGACGATGCTCTCGCAGAGCATGTGATGTATTACTTGAGACGAGGCTTGATAGGTCCTGAACTTCTCTATTCTCCGGTTGAGAAGTTGGCCTTGGCAGCTGTCCACGTTGTCCAGTGGCTCTGTCATTATATTCTACTACGCAAAACTTTTGTCTTGGCAGCAGTCAATCCGTTTCAGTTTGTCCTCAGTAGGCAAGTGATTGGGGGCAAATATAGTCGATAGATTGTCATTCTACAAGAATTTGATCTCGAGTTCTTGTCTGCTAAGTCCAAGAAATCTATGGTTTTCACCGAGCTAATTTCCAAGCTGCCTTGTGGAGAGGATATTGTTTACGAGGAAATTTTTCCCGACAAACACTTATTCCTCATCTCTTCACTCGACCCTTGGTATGGAGATATCATTGTTTATCTCCAGACTTCAAAATTTCCCTCTACTTTCTCTAAGGATGAACGTCGCAAATTACGCCACCTCGCTAAAAATTACGTTATCATTAGTAATACATTATATCGTCGGGGGGTTGATTCAATCCTTCGGCACTGTTTAAACTTAGAGGAGGCAGATTCAGTGCTAAATGACTGCCACAATGGAGCTTGTGGTGGCCATCTATCAGCGCTTGCTACAGCTCAGCGTATCTTGCGTACCGGCTATTTTTGGCCTTCGCTCTTCAAAGATTGTGTTGAAGCGGTCAAATGTTGTCACCTGTGCCAAGTTTATACTCGGAAGATGTGCACACATCCAGCTCCTCTTTTTCCCGTTGTCACTGTTGGCCCCTTTACTAAGTGGGGTATTGATTTTATGACTTGTCATCCACCTTCAGCAGCGAATCACAAGTATATTATAGTAGTCATAGACTACTTCATGAAGTGGGCCGAGGCCATGCCCACTTATAAAAATGATAGTGAGACAGCGGCATTGTTCCTTTTTAATTAGATTATCTCAAGGTTCAGTATCCCAACAGAGATTTTCACTGACCATGGAAGTCATTTCCAGAATCAACTAATGTCTGAATTGGCTCTCAAACTAGGTTTCCCGCAGGAACATTTGTCTCCTTATTATCCTCAGGCTAATGGACAGTTCAAGGCAGTAAATAAAATTCTTAAGACAATCCTACAAAGGACAATTGATAAAAATAGATCCAATTGGCATATTATGTTGTATCCGGCTCTATGGGCATACCGAACCTCCGTCAAGACTGCTACAGGTTTTACACCTTTTCAGTTAGTTTATGGGTTGGAATCTATCTTTCTTGTCGAATGTGAAATTCCATCTCTTAAGTTATCTATTGAGCTCCTTCCAGAGACCTCTCATCTCGAAGAGCACCTCCTTCACTTGGAACATCTCGATGAGCAGTGTCGAGATGCAACCACAGTAAATGAGGCTCATAAGAAAAGGGTTAAAACCCAATATGATAAAGCTATCCGTCCTTGTGTCTTTTCTGAAGGTGACCTCATCTTGGTCTACGACCAAGATAAGGACACCTTGGGGGCAGGAAAATTCAAACCTATGTGGTACAGTCCCTTCATAATTAAACAATTTTTAACAAAAGGGTCATATGAGTTAATCGATTTCGAAGGAAACAAATTGGTGGAACCCTGAAACGGGCTCTACCTTAAGAAATACTTTGCTTAAGTAGCAGCTAGGCAATGGCTTCTTTGTACATTATGTATATTTGTACATATTTTGTCGAGAGTTTGTGATATCAACACTTTTTGGTCTGCTTTGGCAGGCGTTGATGGATGACTTGGTCTATTTTGGATTCGCCGATGGTGCTAGTCAGCACACTCGGAATCTCACTTCTGCAGCTTGGGTATTGTATTATCCAACTGGTAAATTGATGGTATCAAGGGTAGCATGCATCGGTCCCGCTTCAAACAATATGGCTGAGTATACTATCGTCACTAATTTGCTATCTGAGGCAATTTCTCACGAAATCGACTCGTTGGTAGTTTATCTTGATTCACAATTGATAGCGTCACAATTAAATAACATTTATCAGGTAAGGGATCCATGTTTATATCACCAGTATTTAAGGGTGAGGTTGTTTCAAAGATCATTTACTTATATTAATTATTTTCATATTCCAAGATCTCATAATTGGTTTAGCTGATTCTATCGCTAATCAAAGCATTAGAACTGGCACATCAAATCATTCATCACAATAAATTAAGCATCAAAAAAGTCAAACTGTATTATATATATATATATATATATATATATATATATATATATTATATATAGATTATATATATATATATATATATATATATATATATATATTATATATATATATTTATTATATATTATAATATAATATATAATATATAATATATATATAATATAGATATTAATATATATCATAAAGCGTCTCGAGTGTACATAAGTTTGTCCAAAAAATATACAAAATTAGGACTCAAATGCCCATAATCATGTCCACTATGTCTAATTCCCCGGCTCAGGATGAGCGGCTAAGTAGGCAACTACTGCATTGGCTACACAACTAAAAGTGTGGACCCAGTCACATGGCATGCCAACCACATGATGTTGCATCTCTATAGGAAGGTCCTCTACCTCCGCCATCGGGACTCGGTGGGTCAGCCTCACCAAATGCCACTGAACTGTGTGTAGAGTTCACTCCGTGGCTGCAACCGCCTCTTTGGCCCCTTGGCTGCGACGTTTGTGCCGTGGGAACTCATCTGGTTGTACTGGCCCAATATCTGGAACATGATCATCATATTAGTCATTTGAATCCTATCAAAAAAAAATTCAAAGTTCATTATTCTATTTGAAAAGTCAAAAAAAATCATAACACCAAAAATCACTTACCAATGTCACCCCATGCTGCGGTCGGTGGTAATGCTAGATCGAGATCTCCTCGGAAATCCAACCTGGCATAGGGGTAGTCATCAATGGCAATGATCTGCTGATCCCACCAGGAAAAGAAGTCATCATCGAAAGCAGTCTGTGGGACCTCCCCACCTCCCAAACATTTCATCAGGTCAGCCCACCTGCCCATTCGAGGATCTCACGGGGCGCTGATTGAAACTGGCACTCTGGGACGAAGTGCAGGGACTCTCTCGAAGAAGAAAGAACACAAAATAGTCCCATAATCGAAGTTTTTGGTCTGTCCTCTCTTGATAGAAGTGAGTTGGCTTTTCATGCTAGCCAAAAGAGGAGTACACCAATAAAACACAGTGGTGATGGAAATCTGACTTCCGACTTTCTTCGGATGTCTCGGGAAATATATCTGTACGTATTCTTTGACCAAGAGACTGCTTCGTGTTCTCCCCCAGGAATGTACTACCTCTCCCCTTCGGGAAAGGCCCGTGATGAAATAGATATCTTCCACTTCTATCCTGAGTGGCATCTAGTCAATCATAAAAGCATCCTCCTCGATGTTCCAATAATCAAGAAGCATCTTGAGTAGATGTGTGTTTGCTTTGATATTTGGAAATTTGAAGAACTTCAGCAAACGGCATCCCCGTAATGCATCCAAAGCCTCAGGACTGTTCATAACTTCATCATCTACCGCGGTATGCTCTCTTTCTCGCAAGTGACTGGCATCCTGAAATAAAAATCAATTTGAACCATTATTTTTTATGTTTGAAATGTCTTCTATGTATACGCGGGTCCCTTTACACACGGTCCCGTGTAGGGCTCGCGTGTACGTGGGTTTCATATTACCAACCCGCGTATACGCCGCGGAGAAAGTTTTGGCAAAATACTCAACGGTAAAACATTAATCAAAACTTCTAAAAATAGTCACAATCAATTACAAGATAAGAATGAGAGTTACCTGGAGACTTTGGAAGAATTTGAACGGTTGAATTTGGCATATGGGAAGTTTGCTCCTTTTGCTCCACTTCTCTGCTTTCAAACTCAAATGGTGAAAATGGTGAGTCCAAAAACCTTTTTATAAGCTTTGAAAATGTCAAATTTTTTTCAAAACTTGATTTTGTTTGGTCTCATGTAACTTTTAACTTGGGAGCTTGGAATGTCGAGAATGGTTTGATTTTCAAGACATTTTGGACATTTTCGAGAGTTTTGAGATGGTTCCATGACTGCTAACCCGTCATGGCAGGTATCGTTTTCTCACTGGCATATAGGTTAGGGAAGCCATTTTTTCCGTTGCATTATGCATACTAGCCTCCATCTATCGATACACTTGCCATAGGGTCGATCCCATCGTGTTATGGTTCGCAAACCATCTTCACTCGCCGATTCTTTAAATCATGACACGATGGTATAGCCATCCTTTACATGGGCATCCTAGTTAGCACCTCACTGAAATTTGTTGCCCATGTTGCTTCGATTTGAGTAGGCTCGGGAGTCCTCTGTAGTCCCGCCATGACTTATACGATGAAGACTCATTCCTCTTTACTTCTTCATTTCGTTCTGGCCTTATACCCTAGAGGCTCCTTTCTGTTGAGTTGTACTACTGCATTGCATTTTGACTATCTGCACCTTTTGGCCTTAAGCCAGCTTCACTTGGACTTGTGTTTAATCCAACTTTTGACCATGACGACTGCAAAATGAAAATTGCATACCTTTGACTTCTGTAGCTTGACACACCTTGACCAGTGGAAGGAACACACCTTTGAGTGTCTCTGGCCAGTTTTCACCTCACTGCATCGAGCATAGGAATGTTCCAATCCCAGGAACTAGATCATCTGCTTCGCTGACACTCGTTCTTTCCACTATACTATAGCATTCTTTTATTCCTTTTCCATCTTTAAATAAAAAGACCAAAAAAATTATATATTCCAAAAAAGAGCAGGAATGGGACAATATTTCCATTTATTGTTGGAAGCTAGAGTCAGTCGTGTCGCCCTTGAACAAAGCACTCGAAGCAAAGTCTCCTCTGTTTGGGTGGGATTTAGTTTGACTTAGGTATGCCTTAACCTTGTTATTGAGTCAGTTCTTCTCCGATTGGTTATCTCTTCCAATCATATGGAGGGTTCATTTGTGCCTCCTGCATAAGGAGCTTATACAGAGTCATCATATGCTGCCACATAGTCACATTGAGTCGTGCTTTTGTTCAAGGGAAGTTAGCCTGAGTCAGCCTCTCTGCGGTGTCTCTTGACTTATTTTTCAGTCGGCCATCCCTGGTTTTCAGTGCTATGTCTATCATAACATCAGTTGTATTGGTCCTTTACTCGTGCCGGTTTGAGAAGGTCTCCATTGACTTCTTGCTGGCGGGTCTTGTCCTTATCGACAACGACATCTTGCTCTGAGGACAGGCCTAGAGCTGTGCCCTGGCCCTATTTTCATTATTGATAGGTCACCTTGTGCTCAGCATCGATCAGTATCATGGGTCTTTAACTGAGTGGTTTCCCTTGTGTTTGACATCAGCTTACATTATCACACATTGGGATTTGTGCAGTACCTTGGTTTCCATTTGACCCTATTGGTTGATACCTTGCCTCTGGGTCAGCTTTCATTATTGGTTGGTTCAGAGGGTTTCTGTCGTGCGCTACCCACATCTTGTGTATGCTGGAAACGTACTTCGGTTGGGTTACTATATCTTTTTCATCTGATTCCTTCCAAATTATCGGCCTACGGGTTACACTCGCGCTAGATTGATGGAGGATGCTTTAATGCCTTCCTTCTAGTAGATCTTTCCCTATCGACTTCGACTCATTGCTCTAGGGCAAAGATCTAGAGTTCATTTGGCAGTACCTTGGGGTTTGCAATCATTAGTGGCAGATCCTTCGCTATCGACAGTGGGAAACCACCATTGTCTCCTGATCAATAGATTCTTACAGGTGTTCGACTCCAGCTCATCTATTCACACTCGTTGGATTGTATTGGGTACCTTGACGCTCATTATCATTATCGGTGAGTAGTCTCGTGTTTGTTAACGGTATACATCAATGACCGGTAATCAAACTATTTCTCACATGGTCGACTTCAGATCATTTATTCCCATGCCGTAGAAATGTACCACGGTGGTCGGTGAAGACCTCAGGTTGTATCAACATTCATTAGTTCACTTGGCAGTTGCTCCTGTTGCTGCTAGTAGATACCACTTCACCTTATATGTTGCAGTCATTCATGGCAACATTTTATATGCTGGCACCTGAGTTTGCAGTGTAGTACCATCTTATTCCATCATGTTCAATTGGTACTTTTTGGGATCAGTCTTTGATATCAGTGATCCACTTCATCCTTCAGCATCATTGACATTCTTATATGTGAAATTCAGACATGTACTTGTTCGATCATGATCAGATGATCCATTATGTATTTTCCAGTCATTTATACTTGTATACTTGGTGGATCCGCTTGTATTCGATATGTGGACGTGCTGTCATTTCTATGAGCATGGGTATGCCCGCCTCAGACAGTGTTTCTTTATGATCTCATTTTGTGGCTTGGCAGGCTGAATTCTGGTGCAGTCCTTCTCAGTTTTTGGCACATTTCCTTTCCATGAACTTGCTTAATACATTTCGGCCATCATGTACCCCTTCTGACCTCATATATTAGGGGGCATCTGTTATAGCTCCAAATCTCACTCTTGAGGTTTGTGATGCTGCACTCATGGCCTAGGGCAACCCCTCCTTCCAGACCTGGTCCCAAATTTAAAAAAAAAGTGTTTTATTCCCTATACGTGACATTGCCCTAAGCTGAACGCGTGTATACGTGGGTCTGTGTATACCCAACCCGCGTATATGTTTAAAAACACTTAAAAAAATAAATTTCCTTAATTTCGAGCGGAGATCACAGGTTTTACCTGTTGATTACCTGTTAGTGCTCGTGGCCCAACTGTTCCCAACGAATTCCCAACTAAAAAACTACTTTTGGAGAAGTATAAAAAGGCTTCTATGGGAAGGTCAAAGGGAGGAGAAAAGAGAGAGAAAGATTACTATGCTGAGATTCCTTGACTAGGTCTGAAGATCCTTATGCCTCCTGCACTTCCCCCATTCTACAGGAAACACTTGTTTCCTTGTGTGTGTTGATGATTTCATACTACTTGAGATATCATGGAGTAAGTCATGGAAGGAGTTTGTTAAAGGCTTGAGACTGGACGAATCTAAGAGACGGTTCCGCTTGGAACCTGCAAAAGGACGAATCAGGTGAAATTATTCCTTTTCTGTACTTTATTTGTCTATAATAAAAGAAACACATGTCTTTGTTCCTGTTATAGATCTTCTTCATGTTTATGATATTCATGTTATGATTCATATGTGAATGGTTGTTTAATTGCATAACTAACTACCTTTCCTTATAATATGAAGATTGTTTCTTTATGATGTTTAGTCCATATACTGTTGTACCTTCTTGAATTGATTGTTTTGCAGGTCAAAGGAGCAAAAGGAACTCTAAGAAGGGTTTGGACCCTAGAAGGCTCTTCTCAAACGTAGGACCTTAGGTATGCCCCCTATCGTAGAGTTTGCTTATAGTAGCGTTATGGCTCTATGGAATGTGTGTTTCTTTGCATAGATAACCTATAGTCTGCTAGGGTATTCACCCAAGACCCTAGGGGAGTTTATCCCACAACAATTATCCTTGGACAAGATAACATAAGCGCTTCTAAAGGTTAGGTGGGGATACTTAGGATACAATGACTTAGGAGGTTGCAACACTTAGAGAAAACATAAGAATAACAAATCAAACAATGTGACAACACTAGGTGGCTTGAAACGACAGTTCATGCAGGCTCCAAAATTGAGTTAGGAAAAAATTTGGAGGGCCATTGTCGCAACAAAAACACTTGGAGAGACACTAGGGGAACCCTAGCTTCTCTATTTCAGTTTCATTTATGCATGAAGTCTCAATTTTCCAACAACTATTGGTTCAATCAATGAGTTACCTTGGCTCCCCATTCTACCTGGTTAGAGATGTAGTCTTCCCTATTCCACTACTTGGGATAACACAACATAAAGCAAGCCAAAACATTTTGATGAGAATAATAGTAATATAGAGCCACGGTTCAAAACTATTCAGAGTATGAGTTTTCATCTTTGGTGTTGCTTCGCTACTAGTAGGCCTGGACAGTACCCCAGTGGAGTCACTTCAAGAACACAAGTGTTGCTTCACTGCCAATGAGCCTAGACAATACCCCAGCAAAGTCACTTTCTTCACCTCCCTGCATGGGAAGCCTTTTTCTTCTTTCACCTTTATTTTCTTCTTTTCATAGAACTGTGCTTGTGCACTTATAGTTTTAAATGAGGTGGAAGAGGGATCCAGACTTATTGAGATAAGAAGAGGTTCCTCCTTTAGAGACAGGTTTATAAACCTTTGATAATTAGCCCACTTAATATTTTTCCCCTCATCTTTCTCGATTCAAAAGATAGGTGAGAAAACACCATCAACAAATGAAACCAAGAGCATGAATTAGAATCCTAAATAGATACGGTCATCATGGTTTGCTTATGGCTTCCTAGCTAAAGGATCTTATTTTCCATCCAAAAATCATCGACTTTAGAGATGTAAACCAAATCGCAGAAGGGGGTAAAAGAGAAGAAAAGGGTTGCATTACAACTCACCTTTCACAAAATATTAGCCACATTTTCTTGAAGCTAAAAACCATATTTACGCAAGGACTAATAAAAATGAATAATAATAATAATAATAAATTCTAATAACGGTAGAGTAAAAAGTTTTACGAAGGAAAGAGCTCTGCGAAAATGAACCCTAGCTCTGCCGCCTCCCTCTCTTTGGCCGCTTTCTGGTCTTCGAGAGTTCCTGATGTGGATGGAGCTGAGAGTTTCAGCCACGGGTGGATGGCATTATACCTTTCCATTGATCCACCAGTTGTCCATTCGAAAGCAACAGCTCCCCCCGCTCTCTTTTGCCTTGCGGTGGGCTTTCGGGCGGCCAGACTTTCGCCTTCTGCTTTCTCTTCGTGTCTCTGCAGCCATCTTAAGAAGGCCGATGCATTGGCTAAGACTGCTCTAGCAGAATTCCTTACTGCTTCTCTATCGGCGAGGACTCTGGGGAAGAAATCATTTGCATGGATAGGCCGCTCGCCACCATTGATACCTCCTCCGACCCCTCAGAATCGCAGATCTCATGCACTCCTCCTTCAAAACCCCCTCAGCTCCCTGGATCCGCCTAGATTGAGCATCTGGAAGCTATTTTGGGAGGAATATCTTGACAGCATTATAAACAGATGGTTTCTTTATGCGTCTCCTCTTAAGCCCCTGCGGCTAGTCCAGGAAACAAAGACAAGCCCCCTCACCGCTCAGATCTGCAGGGGACAGAGGCACTCTGACTTCTCTCCATCGTTCCAGATACAAATCAAGCTCACTACTGGAAAAACTTTGCTGCAATGGGTGAGCCTGACGGATCTAGTGCAAGATCTCAAGCATGTTCTGAAAATCAAACTGGGGATTCCCTTTGCGGCTCAATGGCTTATCCATGAAGGTAAACAACTTGAGAATCTTTATCCCCTTTCTTTTTACAGCATTAAGAGAGATGCCACCATAGTTTTAACCCTTCGTTTGAGAGGAGGAGTTGTTGGAGATTCATCCTCAGCTAAGGCATTTTCTTACAAAGATGCAATCCATGCTCAGAAGCCTGAAAAGACTATTCCACCTGTTCAGGCTCCCAAACCTTTTTTGGTGGACAAACTGGAGGAAGCCCCCTCCATTGAAATAAAGCATCCATCATTGGATAAGCAAGCTGAAAATTTTGCAGAGCATGCCATTATTTGCAGGTTCAATGGGCTGTGGCCTCGCACAGCAGACCTCTACCAATGGATCCACTCCAACTGGACCAACAATTGCAAGGTTTTGTTGTGTTCAAAGGGCTTCTTCATTGTAGTGTTTGCCTTCGATGAAGACTACCAAAAAGATCTAACTGCAGGTCCATGGTTCTGGGGCTCAGCTGGCTTATTTCTCACCCCCTGGTTCCCAGATTTCGATCCAGCTACAGCACTCATCACCAAGCTCCCCATCTGGGTCAGACTCCCTAACCTCCCAGCGCATCTATGGCATTTTGCTATTTTCCAAGGGATCGGTAATGCTCTAGGCCGCTACCTACACACAGATATCTCAAGAGGGGAAAAGGGCATCTACACCTTTGCCAGAATTTGTGTAGAAATAGATATGAGTAAAGGTCTCCCTGACCAAATCAATCTCAAAATTGGAGACTTTCATTGGACTCAAGCCCTGGATTACGAGAACACAGCCTTTCGCTGCCGAAACTTCCACAACACAGGGCACCTTCAAAGCTCCTGTCCCATCGGAGCCGGTCCACAAGAAGAAAGCCAATCCTAAGCAGAAATCCAAGAGTTGGAAGCCTCATACCCCACCCCCCATGGATGATTTTGACTTCAGCACGGATGATGAGGAGGAGACTGCGGAAGATATGGATGCAAAACTGGCACAGGATCCGCCCTCGACTGAGCATGTGGACTTGTCTATCCAGCCAATCTTACAGAAAAGGAATCATGAATCCTCTCCATCGGATTTAGACAAGGAAACTTCTCCGTCTGCCCGGCCCAGCTTGCAAATCTTGCCAAATCAGCATTGCTCTCCTGAATGGGTCAAATTTGGTAAAAAGAAGGGGAAAAATGCCGATTAGATGATTCCACCCATGCTGGGTAGAATCTTATGCTCTGCTCTTTCTTCTCTGTTCCTCTTGTTTCTTCTTGATCAGCTCTCTTCTCTTCTTTCTCTTCTAGGGGCCAAGGTGGATAGGTTATCCTTTCCGGCTGCCTTATTCAGGCTTTCTTGGCAGTAATGTCTTTTTGTACCATATTTTACCTTAATAGAATTAGCTTTTACTGAGAAAAATAATAATAATAATAATAAATCTGAGAAAAGGAAAAGAAAAATAGAAATGTTATGCATCTAACTAAATGAAACCTATCATATCCTAAACTAAACAGTACAGGTTCGAGTCATGTGAAATGGAACTTCCAATGTAGCCATAGAAGTTGCTCGTTACTTCTAAGTCGAAGATGTGTGTGTAAAACAAAAATATTGTACACTGCAGTGAAAAAGATAAGAAACACAAACATTTGCACTAACAAGTAAAAATAAAAAGTATAATCACTCAGTAAGACACACTTAAATTCTGTATTGAATGAAAGACTCCACAACAACAACATCCACCTATCCCATGAGACATGGGTCCTGGCCAATAAGACTCTTCATGGGAGTTTGCAATAGGATCATTGAAACAACCTTTACAAAAATTTGACAATAAATATTGATCAAAGACAAATCCATATTGAAAGAAATATTGGCAGGTTGACCAAAATCTGTGTTTTCATGTGAGTTTACATCTTCAATGGATGATGTAGAAGGGAAGTCAAACCAAAATATTTGGCAGTCATTAAGATCACTCTTTGTTTCAACATGGAAGATTAGATATTTGCATGAGGTGGGATGTAGCAATTTAAATTCAAAAATATGATTAGATATTATACCTCAAGGGTTTAATAAATTAATATGCAGTAAACGATAATCACTCAAGAGAGAATCCGCATCCCAGAAGATGGCTTTAAAAACCAGATTCTACGAGAAAATATTGAACTCGCCGAAATCACACATACCATTAGGGTGAAAGGAAACTGACATAACCATCAATGTAGGCTGAATTTTTCCATCTACTTGACTTCAATTTGAATTTTAAAAATGTTGAAAGTTACAATGAGAAAACACGGTCAGCTTCTTGTTTGAACAACTATCATCATTCCAATCGCAAGGTTCATAAAACAATAGAGGTTCATCAGATAGATCTTGAAGATTATGAAAAAAATCCTCAATAACAAGCATGTCATCTTCTTGAACACGAAGAACCATACCTAAAAGAAAATATTCAATAATCACATCAGAATCAATTTAAAAATTCTATAACTATGAATCTTCTTGTGGGAACGAAGATTCAACCATGAAACTTGAAAAATCATCACCATACATTTCAGAGAAAAGGAAATAGTCTGGATGAAGGTAGTTCAAGTGTTTGACTTGATTAACGAGTCTATGATCGTATTGACAATGTTGGACCCGCCAACATTCATAGGATCACCCTAGTATGAAATACCAACTAGACCTCACACCATTTGGTGTGGGAGTCCCATCCAGTATGGCGGCCTGATTTCCATTATCTTAAAGATTTGCCTCAAATCTTACTTGTCAGCACAAGAGAGTGGTATGCTTTGTCTTTAGAAAAGTGAGGTTCGCGTGCCTGGTGATTGTAAGTGTCACTTGTGTCAATGGTTCTTTCACCATAGAGGGAGAAG
>APFE030571211.1:0-42245 GCA_000404065.3 Pinus taeda
GTTAAATGGGCGGTAGTATTAGATAGATGGTATTAATAAAACCCACGGTATTGGCCCGTGGTATTGCATGTAGGAGTCGTATATAAAGGATAGAGACTCCCTGCGAGGAGCATCATGTCTTGTTTTGTAATCGAGCTCTGCTCTATTGGAGGTTGCACCCTCGAAGAGGCCTGTGAACATTTCTCTCTGAGTAATAAAATCTTTGCTATTCTGTGTTCTGGGTATATTTTCTTAACATATTCTGTGTTCTCGGTATTTTTCCGCGCATATTCTCGGTTTGGTATTGCTTTGCAGGTTAAGAAGCATAACAATATCACACAAGTTAACTACATGCAAGTTGTCTCCTGAAGTGGAAATTCAAATTTTCTCATTTTAATCAAGGTAAAATCAAATTAAGAATTTCTTGCTGCATTTTCAACACTTTAGATGCTTGCATTATATGTTTTATCCATATGTACTAAGGAAATTGAGCTATTTTGGTGGCTTTGGTGCTTATCTTGTTCAGGGTATATTCTATTTGATTTTATGATTGTGGTTGTTTTATGAACTACTTTACAGGTTAACTAGTGATCCTCTTATGCTCTTGTGTGTCTCTTTTAGGATGGTACTATTAATTTTCTTCTAGAGGCTCACTCTCTTCCTCCTTGTCGTGAAAGTACCTTATATACATTGCAATTTAATGCCTCATAGTGTTAACTTACTTGCTTGTTTCGAAGAATGTTTGTATAACCTCTTATGTTAATAATGACAGCCAAGGCCAATCCCCAAGGACAATGGAAACAAGTCATATTTTCGGTTGGTGTTCCTACTCCAAACAATGTGAGGTCTAATTGGGATTTCACATCAGGGAGACCCACTTAGTTGATGGACTTCCAACACAATCAAAACTGTGCACTAGAAGGAGGGCTAGATGAAAGGTTGTTCTCGTTGAGTCTGTTTTGAATATCTTGTCTTAATTGGCTCTTTCCCAAATCATAATACTAAAGTGATTTTATAACCTATCTCCTGGTAAACTTTTCATCTCTGTGGAGCAGTTTGTGTTAATTTTTATTAGGGATATATTGTTCTTTTCTTTGATAATTTCATTTCTTCATTAACACATTGAGTTCACCCCATAACATCATAACATTATTCAAATTTACATCATTATTCAGTAGCATGTGTAACTGTGTAGAAAGAGCAATATCATCATCATTATTAATGCAATGAAACATAAAGGAACAATAAATGAAAATAATTCACACATAGAGACACTAGGATTGGTCGGAGAGCAAGGCAAATCCCACTATGTGGAAAACCCTTTCAAATTTTTCTTCTTAATAAATCATCATCAAATGATTAAGAAAAGAGAGTACAATGATCCATATATTCATCTATGCAACTAACCAACAAAACAACTACAACATCCATGAAATGAACCAAATAATGTATACACTCAAAAATCCAATTATGAAGTTTGTAATGAAATATCACTATTTGCGGTCAACAACCGAACCCTGCGGTGACTAAGAAAAATATTTAGAAGAATGATATTTCATCTTTTAGTTCTTGATCACATAGAGGAGGAGCTATGTGAGCGACTATGGTAGCCCAGTCACACCCTTAAGCTAGACAAGTGAGCGATTGAGACCAGATTGCAGACTGCAGAAACCTTAACTCTTAGTCGCATGCATAAGGAGTTGTCCATGAGTCTGAAGGATCTTGTTGTACACATGAGCCTCTAAGAGAGTAACTATATTCAAATCCATCTTGTGTTGTGTCTGTGACTGTGGCCCAAAACCCAAGATCAGAAATGTGAGATTTGCACCCTGCAATTTCAACTCAAAGTGAACCTGATCCTTCGCAGAAACTCCTCAGACATGTGTGAACCAAAAACAAGATAGAAGAGTGTCTCATATTTATTCCTAAATGAGGTAGAGAGAAATTGTATTTATATCCTTTCAAGGTGGTCCAATTTTCTTTAGGGACGACCTTATCAAATATGTACATGTGGGATTTTCTTCACAAGTACACTTTCCCTTATCCAATATGGGTGATCTTTATGTCAATTTTGGTCCTCTCGAAAAGAGGAATTTAATGAAATCATTATATCCATCAAGTGATTTGTTCAAAGTCTAATTTTATTGTAGTTGCATATTTTTAACAATTTGATGACTTGTCTCAATTCAGGTTTGATGGTGAGTGTGGTACATTCATAGCCAAACATATATCCAATTTTCTTGGTTTTTGTAGGTCTCATGAAATTGATGATGAAGATGTTGTTTGTATATTATTCATCCTCATTATTGAAGGCCAAGTTAGGAAATGGTGTCATACCTTACCAACTGCCTCTATTTATTCATTTGATCAATTCCTCATGGAGATTCATCAAGCCTTTGATAGGGCTAATTATCAATATGTATGTGATAGGATTGATTTGCTCAGAATGAAATCTGGTGAGTCTATGGAAGATTTTCTTAATCGATTTCTTCACCTTTGCTATGAGTTTACTGTAAAATATTTTAATTATAATTTTATTAGTTAAAGTTTCATAGCTTGATTATTCTCTCCATGAAATAATTTGCAAACGAACCTTTCGATGATTCCCCTCTTTAAACATGTGTTAACCTTGAGACACCCCAAAATTTTGAGGAGGGATTTGCTATTCCTTTTGTTCCTTGTACTCCTCCTTTTCTAGTATCAATTTGGGTACCTCCTGGTAAAGATGTTGAAGTTGGAAAATCCAAAAAATTGAATTGTCGATCCATCTATTCAACCTCCCCCGATTTCCCATGATCTAGTTCCTATTGAGGATAACTTGGAATTGTTCAGTAATTGCATAGAGCTTGAAGTGAAAGTTGATCCCTTGAGTTTTCAATATTATATCATTGCACATAAGTCCAATCTTGAATATGATCCAAATAAGAACTTGGTTGCCTCAAGGGATACCCTTCAACCTCTACTATCCATGTCTCATGATTCCTTGTTTCATGATCTGCTCGACCCACCTACTTTAAATCTTAATGATGTTCAACCTCTTGTTTTAGGAAGTGATCATATAAAAGGAAATTTCATTTCATAGATAGATGTCCAGCAAAGTGGTGAAAATATGTTTCATCTTTCTTCCCTCTTCCAGGATGACAATCTTGCATTTAGGGGTGATCACCAATTTTGTAATCTTGATAACTAGTCAAATGATTCTATATCATTAATTTAATTTGAGACTTTAGAAAACCATCACCATGACATCCATGTTTTCGTTAACAGATGTGGTGATGGATATCCAAGTACATTGAACGATTTCTTTCCTTCTTTTGAGCACTTGAATTTGTACGATATAGATTTAGAATCTGCTGCTCATAGTTTGAAATGTTCATTTATGGCACAATATTCTCTTTTAATTTAGAATGATTCTGAAAATTATTTGAGTCATGCATCTCTAGATATCAAATTTGAAGAAATAAGTTGTTAGACTTTTTAATCTTAAATATACCTCATTGAACAAAAGCAATATCAATAGGAATTTTACATTGGTATGCCTATCTTCGATCATTATGATGATGAAAACAATGTCATGGGGTATAACATGCATGATCAATATGATTTAGTTACAACTAGTGTTTCTCTCTCACCTCTAGCACAATACTCATTGTACCCAAATATGTGCCATAAGTTTGTTATACCAACAATCTTTCTAAATCCTTTAGATCTTTATTTGACTAGTCATGGTTACAATAAGGTACAAGATGGTGTGATTCTATTATCGGAGATGAAAATCATGAATCTATTATTCATGATATGTTCAATTATAAATATTTTATAAGTCAGGAGGAAGATGTTACAACTTTGAACGATCAAGGGAGTTTTCTAACTGATGTACCTCAATGCTCCATCCATCAAGAATCTAATATGTATAATCTTAAGTTTGATCAAACCAATGGAATTAATAATGTTTTCGTTGATACATCTGATGATAGTGGTGCATATTTTCCTATTGATTTTTCCAAGACACCCAAATTCGATGATCCTCCATTAGAAAGTTCAGAGACCAGTTAGGAAATCAAGGTACTTCAACCCCTGTTTATATTTACGTTAGGTTTTCATAATCCTATTGAGATCTATGAACTAAGTAGGATCTATATTTTCATGCATAAATGTTTCCTCAACATTCATCCACTAGAAGTGAGGTAATTCTTGAATGACTTTCAATGTTTTCAAGCTAATCCCCTAAACCCTCAAGATAGAGTTTTTGATTAGATAGAAGATTCTTTTTTGGTTAATTCTACTCATGTGAATCCCTTACATCATACTCAGGATTGGGGAGCATATCTTATACAATACACACAACTTGAGAGCCTGTTGTTCTGATTGTTAAGACAATGGTCATTTTGGGTTGGATTCCCCCCCTATCAAATACTTCTGAGATCAATTACTTTCCTACCCATCTCGTGTATGTTATGAATATAATCATATTTTGGGCACAATCTCTCTTCTTTAATGATATAAAATGCTTGAGTCATTTGGTGAATAGAAACCCTTGCGTTGATATGAATACTGAATTTAATTTTTCCTTTGTTTCTAATCTTTCGCCAACTTGGTATCCTTATTGGTTTCTTGGATTTGTAATGTTAACAATCATCTTTAATAACATAAGATTTCATATTGCTAGCATGGTGTCTAACCAAATGCAAATGGGATCAATGGAGAATAAAGGACCTTATAGTCACTAATATGATCATGATAATGGTTCTAACAACTATCTCTCAATTAATCATTATCTCATTATCATATTTGATTATAGTTATTTTACATTGATTAATTTTGTTGAACCCCGTGATCTTGATGGTTTATCATTTCATGATTATGATGTTTGTCTAATAGTTGAGAAACTTCAACATGAGATGATGGTTATGTCAGGTTCTCACCATCTTGACAAGGCTTATGAACAAAATCATATCAAATTCTCTTTAGAATATTCTCTTTATGATTTGGATGTGTTAATTGAAAATTCATTTTCTCATGAGCATCAATGTTTTAAAATCTATTGTTCTAGATATCATGATCCAATCATTGAATGATTAGAGCAATCTTACCTGGAAGGCTTCATCCAAAATAACAAGTTTCAGTCTCTCTTGATGTTTGCTAAAACTGAAAACATGAATGGATGTACTTCCATGAGTGTCCTTAAAGGTTTGTATGATCTTCATTTTAAGCAACAAGGTAAAGCTCGAAATTGGTTAAGGATAGTTATTATGGCACATATTTCTGTTGATAAGAAAGACCTTCGATTCATTATGAAAACTTTTCAAATGGTTTTACTTACTCTCGCACAGTGCTTTATATTTATTTTAATGGCTTGTATCTTTGTGGTTGCTATAACACTCTCCTCCGACACTTACCCAAGCTCACTAGTTCATTGGGGTAAATATGCGATGAAGAGTTACTTGATATGACTCAACCTCCTAGTTACAATTAAGGAAGTGGAATCTTCCAACCAAAACTTTACTGACCATCCTTGGGAGCTACAGGATCCCCCCAGGAGCCAACCCACCACTCCAAGTACCATAACCCTATGTTAAATTACCTTTTCACTGATCTAGGCTGCCATTCACATGCTTAACAAGGAAATCTAATGACTATAAGCCTCTAGTCACATGGATAACCTTGCCACCCAATGAATGTAGTCTAGCTTACTCAGTTCTGTGCCTGTGATCACAAGATCTGAGCCACTTTTTTAGGGCTAAGATCCAAACCTCTGCCCATAACTTTATAGAAATTTCCAGAATGATGAATGGAACAAGGAAAAAGCCAGTAATGCAAAACTTAGATAAGAAATTTCCCTAACTAGACCTAACCATGACAAATATTCCGTCAAACATATTGAGAACATGTAATCTATAGGTTATAAATTCATATCTGAACATAGGGGTCTCATACTTATATGAAAATTATCAAGAAGGTCTGATGCCCTCTCACAATAGCTGCAATAACATCTATTAGGTCATGCATTCATTAACAATTCATTTACTAATCAAAACATGATGCGAGTTATAACTAAATAATGTCATAAAACCATGATTATAACCAAAATAATAACAATTATAGAAAAATCATTAAAGTCACATCGTATCAAGTACAATTAATCATAAAATACAAGGGGAAATATCTCTTATTAACATATGAAAAATCAAATAGGTCAGGGACTTCTAGGTACCACCTAACCATAGATTGGGTTGGATCAAATCTTTCTTTAAACCAATTACCCTCAAGCCATTTTCCAATTATGAATGTGAGACTCACAACAAAAAAACTAGGGCTTCCTCATTCTTTACAGCATATACCACCAATACTTGTCAAAGGATTTCTATGCCCGAACCCCCATCTATACAAACATGCTTTACCACAATCCTGCCATTAGCGGTCAAGGGATTCCTAGGCCCAAACAAAGAAAGCATACACTACTAGGCTTTTACCACAATCCCACCAAAACTGGTCAAGGGATCACTAGGCCCTAAACAAGAATGGATGCCTCCGAATTTCTCACCAAGACTTTGAGGAATTTTTCTTTTTGCACCCATAGGCTTCACTGTTTATCTCGCCATGATCGGTCTAGGGATTCCCATGCCCTTGGGAATTTTCCTGAGACCACCTCACCTGATTCCAAAACCATTTAGAAATGTAGCTCAACCAAATGGAAATGGAAAGGCAAGGCTAAAACTACTATCACACCTAGAAAACCATGCCAACAACAACAAGAGAACCAAATACACACATGCATGTACCATGCATACTAAAAAGAGAAAGGAAATTGTACATGCAACTCGATGCCTACAAGCAATCCTGCTATAGCCACTTGATCCAAATCTTCCTTGCTTGATCTTTATTTCCCTTTGCTTTCTTATCCTTCCTTTGCCTTCCTTTCTCCAATGCTAGAGTGCTCCAAGAATGCTCTAAGTGTGCAAGAGTATGAGAGAGAGAGATCCATGATTCGAACTTAAACAAGAACACAAAAAATTACTGATATAACCATAAATACAAAGATGTAGTATAAATAACATTTCATTTTATTAGTCTCAAATAATGAAATATGATTACAAACATAATGGAAATAGGACTAGTTCAGGCGATGGTAGCTTATCTCTGAGAAGAGATGTGGTGGCTACATTCCTACGAACTATGTTACAATGAGGCTTGAAGGCCTCTTTATTATTTGGAAACAGTGGAAAACCCCAAACATCCCAAAAAACTAACCCAGGGAGATGAAGCACTAAAACTTTGGGCCCTATTTGGGTAAATTGGTACATTAACTTCCCAGGGTCGTAACTTTGGTATACAATCTCCGTTTGATGCACACAATACCTCGTTAGAAATATCTATCCAAGGAATAAAAATTTTGATCATCCAACATGAATCAATATTATTTGCCTTATTTTTCCCAAAAAATGTCATTTAGGGCCTCAAAATGGCTTCAAAAGTTCAGGACCCGAAAAACTACCAAAAATAGTAAACTGTGCTACAATTAAGGAAACTGAAAAACTGAAAGAGATAGTGGTGTGGTCCAAGTGGAATAGGTGGGTGGCCACCAAAATCCACCTAGATCATAGGAAGCAATGGTCCCCATTGTGTTGAGTGCCTCCATGAGATGGGTAAACTTCTGCTGAACTTGGTCCCTGGTGAGCCACTTGCCTTAGTGCAGGAGTTGGCCAAATTTGACAACCTGATATAGTTGTATATTCTACTAGCAAGTGTTCTTGAGCTGTGTTTCCATAATTTGATAAGTTGTGCCCTATTCCATGCATTCTAGGTTTAACTCTATTGGTGTGAGCTGTTATGCAATGTTTGATGTATCTAGTAATGATGGGAAGTATGGTCAAAGGTGGTCCACATTGAACAATGGGTGTAGGCCAAGTAATGGGGGAAGTTTGAGCTCAACAACATTGTCTCCCATAGCCTTGGTAATGGTTTAAGGACCATAATGGAGTGGTCTAAGCTTTCGATGGGCTCTGTTAAAGCGTTCTTTTTGCAAATGCAACCAAAATTTATTGCCCACCTGAAACTTGTGTGGCACCCGATGTTGATCATGTCGCGGATTGTACTTGGCATTTGAATTCTCCAAGATGTCATGAACGTATTGGCAGATGTGTTGGATGAATTCAATAAATCTGGATGCTTTATCTGTCTCAGAAAATACATGCGTGGATTCTGTCTATGTAGTCGCAAGGGGCATGGCAACATCAATCAAACACAATGGTTGAAATCCTAGACCCACTTGAAATGGACTGCGACCAATCGAGCTATGGAGATCTCTATTATAATTGTGTTGCACATAGGGAAGACTCTCATCCCAGGTTCATGGATGCTTGGAGTTGTACATGCAAAGGATGTGCACTATCATCCTATTGACGACCTCCATCTGACCATAAATATGGGGATGGAATGTAGTCGACTTGGTGATCTTGGTGTCCAATAGTGTCCAGAGGCTTGACTATAATGTGTTCAAGAACATGCTATCTCGATATGATATAATGGTCTCTGGGATCCCAAAATGTACCCATACTCATTCAAAGAAGATTTTGGCTATTTCCTCTGCTGGGATACTCTTCTCGCGAGCCACCAATATAGCCATCTTAGAAAATTTGTCCATGACCACAAATACACAGTTGTTACCATGCTTTGTAGAAGGTAGGCCAGACATATAGTCCATGGATATGGATTCCCAAGGCTAGATAGGAGTAGGCATAGGAGTGTACATGCCTTTCTTCTTGATGGTTGGCTTGGCAATGGCACAAGAAGTGCAGGATTTGATATATTTCCCAACATCTAGTCAGAGTTTGGTCCAACAAAAATATTTTTGTAGTATAACCACAATTTTCTCCACACCAAAGTGTCATGTGACCCGACTGTAGTGCACCTCCCAAATCATCTTGGAAAAATCACTTGAAGGAACACAAATGTGGCCCAGGTTGTAAGGTCCCATCTTACCAACCATTAATAATACAGAGATGTAGAGGTCACATTAATCAGTAATACTTATTTTTTTTTTAACTTATAAAATGAATAACTTGGTTATCATGAAGATCGATTTCCTTCATCTATTTCAATATAAGAATATCACATAAGAAGTCAGGGATAACTTTCCCTTAATACCAATTCCAAAATACATTTCCTCTCAAGTTTAAAAGATGATAGCATGTGCTCTTTTCATACATATACATGAGCTCTAAGTCAGAGTGGAAATAAATTCTACCATAATTCCATGTGTGAACATTAAGCTAGATCAACCTATTTGATTTCCTAGATTATGCTAAATAAGCTTCATTTATTGACTCTTAATATCATAACCACACAAGTATTATACTTCTTTTACAAAAATCACATATAAGTGTATGGGTATTAACCTACATATAGCAAGGTAACTGAGGGAAGAATATGTTATATACCTAGGGGGGTAATATGGGGTACCAAGGGAGGTACCCAAGGTAATAATGTAATAATGAGATGGGCCATAGTAATAAATAAGTGGTTAACCCATATCATGTAAGGGACCACAAGTAGTTAATAATAATGTAAGGGACCCATGGTATTAGTGGATGGTATGAGGAAACCATGGTAATGATCCATGGTATTGCATGTATGAGGCCTATATAGAGGCTAGAGACTCCACATGGAGTATGTCAAGAAATATTGTCAAGGATTATTGTATGAGCAAAGACATACTTGTGGAGTGTTCTCCTTCCTTAAGGAGTGAATGTATGGTGTTGGCCTACCTTAAGGGTTTGATATCAATAAAGAATCATTTCATATTATTTCTGGGTTTATTTGCATTGTCTTATATTTTCTTATCAGATCTATATTATTTCTGGATCAGATATATAACAAGTGGTATCAGAGCTATATTTTCATATTAGATCTATAACAAGTGGTATCAGAGCTATAAAAATATAGCTCTAATACCACTTGTTATAGATCTGATCCAGAAATAATATAGATCTGATAAGAAAATATAAGACAATGCAAATAAACCCAGAAATAATATGAAATGATTCTTTATTGATATCAAACCCTTAAGGTAGGGAAACACCATACATTCACTCCTTAAGGAAGGAGAACACTCCACAAGCTATATGCTTGTTCATACAAGAATACTTCTCTTCATATCTCTCCATGTGGAGTCTCTAGCCTCTATATAGGCCTCATACATACAATACCATGCATCATTACAATGGTTTCCTCATACCATCAACTAATACCATGGGCCCCTTACATTATTATTAACTACTTGTGGTCCCTTACATGATATGGGTTAACCACCTTATTTATTACTATGGCCCATCTCATTATTACATTATTACCTTGGGTACCTCCCTCGGTACCCCATATTACCCCCCTAGGTATATAACAGAATATGTCTCTCTTCATCAGTAAATCTAATAAATATGATATGTTTATGAAATGGAATCACAAAATATATTTACCCAACAACATTTCCAAATACATCAATTAAAAATTCCCAATCCAAATTATTAAGGCAATGCTGCAATCATGAGAATTATATAATGAATGTTGCAACAAAAGAAACTACTGCTACCAATTCAGAAGCATGTTATTCTTCAAAAAGTGCCATGTAAATCAATGAAACTGCATAAATTAGGCACAAGTAGTTTTTTCTGCAATCATTGAAGCACAAGAATGTACCCATGAACACATGCAACTTAGGAAAAACTTATTATGCACATTTGCACAAAATCCTACAGAAAGTCAGTGTAAAATTGTTTCCAACAACCCCTTATTTTTATGAAAGATTTAGATAAGAAAAGTAACAACAATCCTATTCTCTATTCACACTTCAACAAATTATTAAATTAATTTTCACATTCATACCAAAAACTTGTACACATAGGAAGCTACATCCATCAAATAGTCTATTCATAAATTTCTAGTACACAAAAAATATGGTAAGTAGGACTTTTACTCTAACAATTTATATGCACAAAAACTACAACCTTCATTCCTTTTGACAAACACTTTTCAAACATGAAATCTACAACCATTGCGGCATTTTGACAAACACTTTGCAAGCATGTAATCTACAAAAACACTTGGCAACAATGAATTTGATATTCTTCTTCAAACTATTCAACTAAGAAAATTCAGAAATTGAAACTTCAAATGTTGGCATATTAAAACATGGGATAAACTATCTTAGTTTTTCATCAAAAACTCGAAAATATACGCATATAATTGACAACAACAATCTGTAAAATCACCCATATTTTTGATCTGGGTTCTGAAAAGTATTTTTTTGGAATAAAATGGGGGGTTAAATGGGCTTAAAGAATGAATACCACCTAATTTTGAGCAGAAACGCAACATAAGTTTCCAGAGATGCGATTTATTAAAACAACAACAACAAAAAATATTCTTACTATCTCATTTATCACTTTTTTCAAACACTTAGTGTGGAAACTTCCTCTACAATTGTACATCGAGAAAAAAAATTCAAAATTCAAAATTATGATAATATGGTATTTTAGTCAACTCATCGAAACCTGCTATGGACAAAAAATCATTATAAAAAGAACTTAAACTTTGGAAACACATTAGTATTTTAATCTCCCTGCATGTGCATTCTCAACTTCAACTACCATTCATTATTGGTTAGCTCATAACTAACTCGGTAAATATCTCATAAAAATTCACAAGTAGATATTTCCAATGAATTTTAAAGTTCTACAACACTTTTAAATTAATAATAAACTAAAATTTCAAGAATGCTTATGAACATACCTGGTAGTGTATTTATACAATTCCAAAAAGATGAGAATATGCTCCAGCTCCAATGAGATTATGCTCCGGCTCCAATATCCTTACCAATTCATTATGAACCATCTGATTTTCCTCCCAACCATATCCAGGAAGAACTTCTCTCCCTGGAACCCTCGAGTTGTATAAGCTCACAAGAAGTACCAAAATATAGCGGTAGAGAGATATAAAAGGAAAACTAAGGAAAACAAATTTCACTTCCTCTCAATACCACTCATGGACAACTCCACTAGGTAGAACTACTTAGTAATTTAGTTTAGGAATTTCAAATTCATTTCAACAAATTTTGGCTACTCTCCAAGACTCTCCCTCTCATAATCATCTTCAAGCCTCTCCAACTCTTGGTATTACAATGCACCTCCTTCCAAGTGAGAATACATGAGACATATATATAGGAGGAGAAACAAATTATTTTCATAAAGGAGGAGTAATATGCATGCCTTGTATTCCATTTATAGGAGTGTAACTAATGCAATTAAGGAGAGGTATGATTGTGTTGACAATGCTGGACCCGCCAACATGTTAGTGGATCTCCCCGGTAAGAAGTCCCAACTAGACCTCAGATCATTCAATGTAGGAGTCCCAACAGTGGGTCATACGGTATCGCCTTGAACGTGGTTACGCATAGGTGTAAGTAGGATGTCCTTGTTGGTAGCAAGGGTGTGAAATGCGTAGCAAGCCAAGGAAGGTGCATGAATGGTTCTAACACACAGAAGGTGGAATGAGTGTGCCCCTTGGAAACCTCTGTAAACACGCAGCTTCAAAGGGAATACATGAGCAAAGATGAATAACGAACTAGAAGGAACGTGAACCAACAATCCAAAGTGATGGTTAAACTAACATCACATTTCAATAAGATTCATACATACATATACAGAAAGAGTCTATGCATACATGCGTAAGCAAACATATACATATATAATTAGAGTAAAAAAGTTAAATGAAATACAATAACAACATATTCATGAAACATGTTGGCTCTATTATATTAGAAGTGAAAGTTCCAAACATACAGTACAACCATAACCAACCACTAGTCCTAATAACAGAACGTTACAGTCACTGTTGCCCGCTTGTCTAAAGAGATGTACTAGCTCTACATTAAGGAGAAGACAAGGCTCGTTACAATACTCTCCAAGCTTTCTCTAAGATACTCCTATCAGAAACTTGGCTGACTAAAAGCCCTTATAATGAGTTATGAGGTACTATAAATAACAAAGGGTGGGGTGACCATTAACATTCCTCTTTGTGATTGTTCACCTACCCTCATGACTCTTCAGCTACTCTACGACTGTTACATTCCACTATCAACACTCAGACTTACACTTTACAAGATGTTACATACAATTTGCACATGTACCCATGTGAGACAAAATGGATTAAGGAATCCATGCAAGACATCACTAAGACTTGGACAATTGGGGAAGGCCAACTCTTTTACATCCTCATGATGGTCAATGGTGGTGAATTGATGCCAAGATTAGTCGTACGTGATGGAGTCTTCACACTCAAAGGTGACATCTTGTTGAAAGCAAGCTCTTGCCTTTGTTGCATCTAGGTAAACTGATATGGCTACTTTGTCTAACTCGTGTGATAACATACACATCATTGTCTTGAGTGTAGCTGGACTAGAAACATACTGATGCATAGTCTTTGCACTAATCTCCAAGTGTGTGTTAGTGACCATGCACATCAACTTGTCGAAATACATGTTCAGCTCCAATTAGACTTGCTTCTTGTTTTCGCCTCGGTGAGTGTGCCAATGGGTCGGTTTCATGCATGTACACAATGAAATCCATGCTCCTTAACACCCTTGCATGCGATCGATGGCACTGACCACCCTGCCTACTCCATGCCAACTACTGGGATGGGTCTATAACCTGTATGGGTGTAGTTTCATCAGTCCGTGCATGTTGTGCCTCCTGCTATACCTATTCTTGCTACAACTCCTTCTCTCGGCTATGCAACTCATGTTCTTCCTTGAGTTGCCACTTCAGCACCTACAACTCCTTCTCTATTTCTTTCTTTGCCTTCGCGTGATCCTCTTGTCACACCATCACCTCATAGCCTCAGTCTCCAAAGCTGCTTTCGTCACAAGTGGATCTACTTGAACTTGTAGCTATGTTCTGCCTCTGTGCTATCAACAACCTTCCTCTTACATAGGTCACACGTATATATGCTACCTTCTATTGCTGCTGATGGTGCTACTCACTGTGACACTACCATTTCATCTTGATATCCTTGTCCATGAACGACTTGATGTCTTCATAGATATGCAAGTTCATAGACACTTGATCGACTACATCCCCAATTATTCTCTCAACGATGTCTTTGAATCTGCTCTCTTGGAAGCCATTGTAACTGTGCTGTTGAGAGGAAGATGAACATCTATGATACCTAGAGACATGACAACACTCATGGCAAGCAATGTATCAGTTGAAAACCAAAATAAACTGAAGGATTGACATGCAACATACCTGTGTGAATATTTGTGAAGATTGTGCAATTTTCACCGGGAATGTGGGAGGCTGATTGTCAAAACCGCGCAAGGCATAGTCCAGGCTATCGGGAGGTTGACTAAATGATGGAACTACATAATACATAGTCTATCCTGGTTTGCTTAGGACTGAAACTGCACAATGCACAATTTTAGTCAGCAGTGACATGCACACTAGCAAACTGCATTGCGCAATTTCTGGGGCCAATAAGGCATTGCCTCCCAGAATTGCGCAATGCAAGCCTAGAGGTCAGTGCTGGGCTAGACTTGCACGATTTCTAGAGGGAAGGTAGAGCCTTCACTTCTAGAATTGCGCAATGCCAGTGGAGCAAGGCAATGTCCAAGCCAAGGTAGCCCAGACCCACCGACGGGCGATTGAAAACATGAGAAGTTTGAATGCATGGTGATATTGAGTGTAAACAAGAGTGAATAATCAGAATTCATAAAATGGGAAACATGCATGTGTGTGAAACGGGTCATCGCAATGGTGACTGTCAGTGCAAAACAACGTCATGCATGCGACCACGGTGAGATGCAAATGAAAACTGAAACGGTGCTTCTACAAGCTAACATACATTAAAACGACAACAGGTTCTCATTGAACTGAAGCAGACAACACTCACACAAAGCGAAACACAAAAAGCGTCAGAAACACAACACAAGACATGAAAATCAGACTTACCATGAAACAACTAAGCTAAAAGTGCCGAAGGCTCCTTGATGTAATGTGGGATGTTAGAGTTGCAAGATCGATGTGAGGAATGAGCTATGCAGTGTCTAATTCATGAGTTTTGATAAGATCGAGGTTATGATGCGCATGCCACAAATTTAGGAAAAAGCGACACTTAGCGAGAGGTTTCTAAAATGAGCTTTGCATGTAACCTCCAATTGCTAAAAATAGATCCCTAGATCCAAGGATTCCTTTGCATGCTGCCTTTTGCTATTTCAGGAAGAGAAACCCATGCATGAAAATTAGTTTTGCTTGGTCCCAGAGGGAACTGGTCAACCTGAAGGCACATGCAATAACCTGCTTGATTGAGAGAGGGATCTGTGTAATTTCTGAGACAAATTGGGCTGGCTGCCCCAGAGGGATTGCACAATTTCTTAGAGGAGCAGGTGACTGCTGCCCAAAATTGTGAAATTTTTGGGCTGAGTTGTAGTGTTGGGCTAGATTGCGTAATTTTTCCAAGGAAGACTGTCTGACTCCATTACGCAATTTCTAAGTGCAACAGGCTACCCAATAGATTTTCATAATTTATGGAGGGAAGGTTGGTTCCCCTCCAAAATTTCACAATTTTTTGAGGGATCTGCTTAGCCAACAACTAGCCCAAGTCTATAATGGTAGCCTGTGAGGGGATTGAAGCAAACTAACATGCACAAACTAGAAAACTGCTGAAAAACCAATGAAGCCTATGTACTTGACAGTGCAAGACATGCTGTTATGGATGGTTGGTAGGGAGGCTCCAAAATGAATCTAAGGCACAATTTTAGAGGGTGGTTGTAGCTGCTACCACACTTTGTGACACACTGGTAGAACTCTAGCTCTCTTAATGGACCTTGTTTGTGAAAAGAAAGTCTAACACCTCAGGAAGTATTGTTCAGTTATCTATTCATCTTGGTTTCCACACTTGCTTGATTGTAAGATGTAGCATCTGCCAAGCTTTTGGTTGGTTGACACACATTCCAAGCCAAGCCAACACCACTGTTTTGATTGGGGATGAGGGGTATATTGGTGCACAAGATTTATGGTCTTCACTATTTTAGTTTCATCTCTGGTGTCGCTCCATTGCCAGCAGACCTGGATATTACCCCGATAGAGTCAAGCAGGAACACAAGCATTGCTCCACTTCTAGCGAGCCTGATTAGTACCCCGATGGAGTTACCTACATCACCTCTTTGTGCAGGAAGCCTTTCTCTTTGTTGGGAGCGGGATCCCCCAAGGGATGTTTTGGGGCTAAAAGCCCAGGTTTAAGTCAATTTTTGTAATATTATTGTAAAGACTCTGCAATTTGTGGTCGTGAAGTGCGAAGGTGTTATGTGTCATAAAGGGTAGTCCGCCCTTAGTTTTGTAAAAGTAAAGTCGGTTGTAAGAGAACTACCCAAGGCTCGCGGACCATGGGATTGTATAAAAAAGAGCTAAGTTATAAGTAATTAAGAGAGAGAAAAATAATGATGAACGATCTAATAGAATAATAGCTTTAGAGCAAGAAGCCTAAGTCTTGGGTTGTAGCATAGGTAAAGGCACTACAGCTGAGTGTGCAGAGGCCTAGGGTAGAAGTCCACAGTTGAGTGCATGGAGCTCTGCAGCTGTGTGCGCAGGGTTGACAAAGGTTGTAACCACTTGGAAGATATTAATAATGAGATATATTCTAAAAAATTTTGAGTCTTTTTTTGGTTGATGCATCTTGATATGTTATGTATGAATTTTCTTTATTATGCTTATATGGTGTGTTGGGTGATTTAATTGTCTATTAAATTCCTATTATTTAATTGTCAACCCGGGGTTTCATAAAAAATAGAAGCAAACCAAAATATATGGGACCTCAGATGAAACTATAATCAGCTTTAGAAGATAAGTTATGGAAACTGAAGGAAATGCAGTTATAAACTAATTAAAAGTGCATATTACAAATATAAAATTTAACTAAGCAATTTCTAATTCATTATGTAATAAGCAAGAGAAGTGGCTCCTAACTTAGGAGAACCAAATTTGTCTTTCTTCTAGAATACTACTTCATGAACAGAAATAAAAAACCACTAATGGACAATAGCTTAAGATGCATAAACAAATAATAGAAGAGGCTCCTAACTAATGAGGTCCTTTCTGTTATTCATTACAAATTCATTCATCATTAATGCCATTGTTGGAAAACTGAAAATTCAGAAAATCACTTGAAACTAGAAAAAGAGAATGAATTTCAATTACTACTCATAGGAAATGTAAGAGAGCCTAACTTAGACCCTTGTTTGTCCTTTCATATGCTAATAAGATTTAAACTAAAATTCATTCATTAATAATGAAAAATCTTCAGACATCTCAGTAATTAAATGAAAATAAAATCTATAATGAAATAAAATGTTTCTTTGATCCTTTTAGAGTGAGCTCAATTCTCTTAAGAACAAAGTGACAAACTATTCCATAAATTCATATACTACATTAAGACAATGTATATCTAAAACTATAGAAATAAAACTTTATTCTATTCCATCATAAGCTAAGATACACACTCCAAGAGTCCTCTCTTAGGAATGGAGGAGGTACTCCTATTTATACCAAAACATAAGCAACTAACTCATTAATGGAAATACACTAATCCCTCATATGGTTACAACCAATATGAGACACATATTCCTTTATCCATGATTTTTCTCCATGATATATGCTTGACCCCTATCCAAAATCTCCTTCAAATCTTCAAGAGAATTCGAATTTGAGTCTTGGATGCCACATAAGAGTGTCTTGGAACCTTCCAAATAACCTACACATGTAACCAAACTCAAGCCACTTTTAGGTATAAGCAAATCTATCCGTTTCTGGGTCAATTATAGCCATTTGTCTTGTCCTATCTAATATAGTCATTTTTCAGTTAAACCTAGCCATTGGAAGATCTACTCTCCCTATTTAATATGTAGCCATGATCTGATTCTTCAACTTGTCTTGACAATGAACCACACTTGTTTGTTCGAAACGCGTTGACAAATGTATTATCATGTGATTTATGCCGAAAAACTTTTTCAATAAAATTCTAATCATAAATTCACTTTAAATACATATAATAAATAACTTTGGAAAATGAAAATATGAACCCATATGGTAATGGAAATATAATGATAATGTGATGAAATGAGGTGACAAAATGAGGATAAAGGTGAAAATGGAGTGAAAGTGTATGTTAATTTGGTGGCCCAACATGGTGCACGAATGAATGCAATTACATTGAATAATTGAACACATATACGAATATATGTTTACGTGGGGATAACCATAATTGTTTGATAAGGTAAAAAAGGCACTTAGATTAATTGGGGAATTTGTACGACATACTGCCATAACAACGCGAAAGCACTTGAGTAGTAAGCTCAGGCTATGTGAAGGACGATCGTATCCTTTCACAGAGGTATTCAAGAATGGAACGCAGGGTTCGTCTTGAAAGCCCTAGAGCGAAGCAACTTGTGCAAAGGCAGGGATGGAGGGAATCAAATGACATCACAGCCATCTCAGGGTGAGGAAATTTGGTTTCAGCATCCCCTAATACTGCTTCGGGTGAGACTTTGGTCCACGCTCTGTGGGCTGATACCGAAAGGGTCAATAATGTAGGGATTTGTTGGCTTGAGGGGGCCTGACCTAGGTTTAGCGTTAATTAGCCAAAAGCAGCATGAAAAGGCATGGCATGATCGACACATCAACTTGTGCAGGAAGTCTTCTAGTGCGCTAGTGTTGCCGGATGGAGCACTGACAATAGAAAATGAGGCTGGTAAGCCCACGGTCAGTGCCTTAAAGGGAGTGGGATTGAACCTGGCAGCGCTCTCGCACGAAGCACTCCACCTCTTGTAGGATGGAGTCATTACAGAGCCAAGGGCCCATAAGCACCATGCCCTCCAAGTGATCAGTGAACAGAAGATAAACAATGAGCAAATGACCCTACAAAGGAATGTTGCCATCGCCACCGAGGCCAAGGTGACTAGCCAGAATAAGAAGATCATACAGGTTGTGGAGGAGGCTTGTAGAATGGTCTAGGAATTAGCCATTCTGGAGGAGGAGCTAGTCGAGGTTCACATCCACAAATTGGCCACGGGGGTGCATGACACTTGAATAGAGATGGCGTGGGTTCAGTTGGAGTTGAACCTGTAGATTATAGAGCTCTAGTTGAGGGCCCAACCTTCAACACCACCAAAGTTAAAGAAAAAATGGGCGACCACTGTCACTAAAGCAGTTGCAGTGGTGGAAAGTACACTAGCGGATTGCACGCAGTTGTTCAAACAATCGTTTGAGCTCTTGACTAGCTTGCAAGAGGACCCAAACATCCAGAGGCTAGAAACGGAAGTGCGCGAACTCCAACAATGCTATGATGAAGTTAAGGGAACAACGCAAATAGTCACACTGACACAGAGGTTAGCCAAGTTGCAGGAAGCTAAGCAGCTGAAGGAATAAGTGGATGTAGCGCTGCACAAGGAAGCAGTGTTGAAGGTGTGACTTAAGCCCTGGCTGGAGGAAGTTTACATAGTCACAGGAACCATTGAAGGTAAGCTTGTGACTCTGCAAGTGACATAACAACAACTTCAGGCGGACAGCATAGGGGCAGTAACCGAGAAAACAATCGAAGATGCGAAGCAAGAAGCAGCTTAGTGCACAGCCAAAGTTGTGGTCATCAAGGTCGAGTTGGACGAGCTTCACGTAAAGATCTCCGCACCTACCCAGTGACTCGAGGGCGAGTCATGATGTTTGTGTTGGGGGCCTGTTGGGAGTGGGATCCCCCAAGATCAATTTTGGTGCTAAAAGCCCAGGTTTAAGTCAATTTTTGTAATATTATTGTAAAGACTCCGCAATTTGTGGTCATGGAACATGAAGGTGTTATGTGTCATAAAGGGTAGTTTGCCCTTAGTTTTGTAAATTTAAAGTCGACTGTAAGAGAACTACCCAGGGTCCGCGGACCATGGGATTGTATAAAAAAGAACTAAGCTCTAAGTAATTAAGAGAGAGACAGACAATGATGGATGATGTAATAGAATCATAGCTTTAGAGAGAGAAGTCTAAGTCTTGGTTCGTAGTGTAGGTAAAGGTTCTACAACTGAGTGTGCAGAGACCTAGGGTAGAATTCTGCAGCTGAGTGTGCGAACCCCTGGAGCTGTGTGCGCAGGGTAGACAGAGGTTGTAACCACTTGGAAGATATTAATAAAGAGAGATATTCTACAATTTTCTGAGTCTTTGTTCGGTTGACGCATCTTGATATGTTATGTATGAATTTTCTTTATCATGCTTATATGGTGCGCGAATGAATGCAATTACATTGAATAACTGAACACATATACGAATATCTATTTACGCGGGGATAACCATAATTGTTTGATAAGGTAAACAAGGCACTTAGACTAATTGGGGAATTTGTATGACACATTGCCATAGCAGTGCGAAAGTACTTGAGTAGCAGGCTCAGGTTGCACGAAGGACAATCATATCCATTCACGGAGGTATTGAAGAACTGAACATAGGGTTCCTCTTGCAAGCCCTAGAGTGAAGCAATCTGCGTAAAGGTAGGGATAGAGGGAATCAAACGACATCACAACCATCTTAGGGTGTAGAAACTTGGTTCCAGCATCCCCTCATACTGCTTCAGGTGAGACTTCGGTTTGCACTCCGTGGGTTGATGCCGAAAGGGCTAGTAGTGTAAGGATTTGTTTGGATAATTAACGTTGAACCTGGGTTAGGCCCCCTCAAGCCAACACTCTTCTTTCACCTTATTCATTTTTCATTTTCTCAAAATTTTTCACATTTTCGTTTTCCGTTTCTCGTAAATGTACATAGCACTTATTCATTTCAAAGGCTGAAGAGGGATCCCGACTTATTGAGAGAAGAAGAGATTGTTACTTCGGAGAAGTAGTTTATATATACCTCTGATGTGTTTGTTAAGGTTTTCCCCCTCACCTTACTCTACTTGACTGAGATGACAAGGATTAACCCAAAAACAACCGACTAGAGTAGGTGATACTAATTAGTGCACAAGTGTTGTGTTTTCATCAAGATTTACTTTGAACAATACGTATTTTCTGTTGATGTATCATGGAATGAAAACAAAAACTTCTTCATGCAAAGGCAGGATGACAGATAACCAAGCATTGATAACTGTACAAGTCCTCTTGTACTTTACCCAACTTTTTTCAAGAGTTGCACATGGTTTCGTGGGAAACTAACCTACGGATGTAAACAAGAAAACAAACAACAACAAAAAAGTAAAAGCAGAAGTAAATGCATAAGAGAAGTGAGTAAGAAAACAAGCAGACAAGCAAGAAAATGAACAAAGTAAAAAGAAGAAATGCATGCAAGCAAAGAAACCAAAAGAAAACACTACTCCTACTCCTAAGCTAATAGTGCATGGGTCTACTTATGTAAAGTGATACTTCTAATGCATCCATTGGTGGATTGGTCGACCCATGTTGGTGAAGGAATGGCTTGCAACCAACACAACTATGCAAACCATCAAACATGAAAGATATAATAGTGAAGCCAAACACACTTCGTGCTTAAATGTGTCCACAAAACATAAGTGAGTGCAAACACGTGACATGTAATCCATGGACTTACCATGGTGTTGTGCTGCATTGCATGTAGATGTTAAGTGTATGCATTCTCTTGACTGTGAAATGCAAACAAACATGAGAAAGGTAGGCTACTTATGTTGCACAAGTGTTCCTGCTGCGTAAGATTCCTCCAATGCAAGAGCGATGGGATCATGTAGCTCGAGTGGTGGAAGCGAAATTTGGGTGTTTGGTTGATCTTCAGTGCATATGGATGAGTGATGAGGAGCCTTGGGTGTTTGGCCATTTTCCTATTCGTAAGTGAAACCAACCTCAAGATAGCGAGGACCTGACATAACTATTAGGTTGGGGTGAAGTACCTCGACAGCCTGCGGGGTTTCGACTTTGTCGGCAAATAGATCATCATAGACCAACACCTTAAATATATTAACAATGTTTGAATCAACATCATTATTGGATGAAGAAGTAGAGAGATCATGACAACCAAGATCAAAAAATTCAGGATGTTTATCAACATCCTCATGATTTGATGAATCATACAGAGGGGTAGATGAGAAGCAAGAATGTTCACCCTCTGTATTTCTAGAAAAAGCAGATGAAAAATGAAGTGAATGTTCAATGAATGATTTGTCCTCTCTATTGTTTGATAATGGATTGACATCTAGTGTGTTCTGCAAATGATGAAAAATGGGTGCATCCATAGAAGGAGATACACATGAGAAATCAGGGATGGAAAAATCACCAAAGATGTCAGGGAAGAACAGAGGAGGCTCAGAAAAAAGGGAGCAATCCTTCATCGAGGGTTGATGCTCAGGATCCCAGTCATACTCTTCATGAGTGTCAGCGCAGATTGTTTGTGCAACACCAACTCCGTCGATGGCTTGATCCTTGTTCACAACAAGTGTAGAGTCCGGAATGGAAGAACACAAGATAGTGCAATTCAGAGGATCATCAGAATACAAAGATGGAGGTTAAGGTATGAAATACATGTGACAACCCATGGGATTCACAACCAATTATGTGCGAGAATGGATTGAAGTGATGTTGGGAGGATGTGACAGTTGAAAAGATGTGTGTGCATGCTCTCCCAGATCACTCTGCGATGGTGGAGTTGTTTGATGAGGGGACGACAGACATTCACTTGTGATAGCGACCTTGGTGGTCTGTGATTGCGTAGCTCCATCACTAAAGTATGCTGAGTGGGGATTGGGATTGAACTTATTCTTAGGATTGATAGATTTGGTAAGGAAATATTCAAATATGTCCAGAGATACTAGAATTTCATCTGACTTTTCGAAGCTTGAAATTGCAATACATGGAAGCGGTCCCAAAAATCCATAAGCGATCCTTACGAGGTATTCCATTGTTTTAACAATTTTTTGTCAAGAGGTTCTAGATCAAAATGATGGAAAGTAGATTCAATGAGATCACATAACTGCTCAAGTGAGTGCACGTTGTTGGGTGGCAGACTCTAGCACAACCATAGTGGGGATTCATGAAGTGTGTATGCAAGAAATGAAATTTCCTCTTCATCAGAGCATTCATTTGCATTGTCAAGCATTGCAAAGAAGTCTTGTAAGTATGCAGGCCATGCCACTTTGCCTTCACCATCATACGTGAATTCAGACAAGAGTTCAGAAAACTCCCTCGTGATGTTGAGAGGTTCAGCATGCGAAAAACATTGCGGAGGGATGAGTGTGACATCGGAAGAGGTTCATTTGGCCCTCCTTCTAGTGCCAAAATGTTGACGGTGCTGGACTCATCAACATGTCAAGGGATCTCCCTTGTAAGAAGTCCCAACTAGACCTTAAACCGTTTGGTGTAGGAGTCCTAGCAGTGGGTCGTACAATATCGCCTTGACCGCGGTTGCGAGGAGAGGTAAGTAGGATGTCCTTGTTGGTAGCAAGGGTGTGACATGCATAGCAAGCCAAGGAAGGTGCATGAATGGTTCTAACACATGGAAGGTGGAATGAATGTGCCCCTTGGAAACCTGTGTAAACATGCAGCTTGGAAGGGAGCACACAAGCAAAGATGCATCATAATCTAGAAGGAAGTTGAACCAACAATCCAAAGTGATGGTTAGACCAACAACACATCTCAGTAAGATTCATACATACATATATAGAAAGATTCTATACATACACGCATAAGAAAATAGATACATATATCATTAGAGTAAACAAGTTAACTGAAATACAATAACAACATATGCATGAAACATGTTGGCTCTATTATATTAACAAGTGAAAGTTCCAAACATATAGTATAACCATGACCAACCACTAGTCCTGGTAATGGAAAGTTACAGTCACTGTTGCCTGCTCCTCTAAAAAGATGTACTAGCTTTTCCTTGAGGAGAAGCCAAGATTCATTACAATACTCTCCAAGATTTCTCTAAGATATTCCTATTGGGAGCTTGGCTGACCAAAAGACCTTACAATGAGTTATGAGGTACTATAAATAGCGAAGGGTGGGGTGACCCTTGACATTCCCCTTTGTGACTGTTCACCTACCATCATGACTCTTTAACTACTCTATGACTGTTACATTCCACTATTGACACTTGGACTTCCACTTTGCAAGATGCTACATACAATCTGCACATGTACCCATGTGAGACAAAATGGCTTGAGCAATCCATGCAAGACATCTCTAGGACTCTGAAAACTATGGGAAAACCAAATATTTGACATCCTCATGATGGTTGATAGTGGAAAACTGATGAAAATCTTGATCATTGATGATGGTGTCTGCATGCTCAAAGGTGACATATTGCTGAAAGAAAACTCTTGCCTCCATTGCATCTGGGAACACTTATATGGCTTCTCTATCCAACTCATCTAATAACATGCACACCATCATCTTGAGTGTAGTTGGACCAGCAACATACTGATGCATAGTGTTTGTGCTGATCTCCAAGTGTGTGCTGGTGACCATGTGCATCAACCTGTCGAAATACATGTTCAACTCTAGTCAGACTTGCTTCTTGTCTTCACCTCGGTGAGTGTGCCAATGGGTGGGTCACATTCGTGTGCACAATGACATCCATGCTCCTGAACACCCTTGGATGCGATCAACGACACTTCTCACCCTATTTTCTCTGTGCTAGCTGCTCGGATGGGTCTATAATCTATATGGACGTAGTTTCATCAGTCTGTGCATGTTGCGCCTCCTACTATACCTATTCTTGCTGCAACTCGTATTCTTACTTGAGTTGATTCTTTAACACATGTAAATTCTTCTCTATTTCTTTCTCTGCCTTTTCACGATCCTCTTGTCATATTTTTACCTTAGATACGCAGTCTCCAAAGCTGCTTTCATCACAAGGGGCATGCTTGAACTTGTAGCTATGTTCCACCTCTGTCCTATCAACAACCTTCCTATTTCATAGGTCGCATGGAGGTCTGCTACCTTCTGCTACTACTGATGATGCTACTCACTGTGATGCCACTACCATTTCATCTTGATATCCTTTTCCATGAACAACTTGATGTCTTCATAGATAGGAAAGTTCATAGACAATTGATCGACTGCATCCCAAGTTATGCTCTCAACGATGTCTTTGACTCTAATCTCTTGGAAGACATTGTACCTGTGCTGCTAAGAGGAAACTGAAAACCTATGATACCTAGAGACATAACAACACTGATGAAAATAAATGTGTCAGTTGAAAACCAAAACAAACTAGAGGACTGACATGCAACATACTTGTGTCATTATCTGTGAAGATTGCGCAATTTTCTTGGGAGGCTGGGAAACTGACTGCCAAAACTATGCAAGGGATAGTCCAGGCTATCGGGAGGATGACTGACTACTGGAACTTGGAAATGCATAGTCCAACCTAGCCTATTGAGGACAGAAACTGTGCAATGCGCAATTTCAGTCAGTAGTGACATGCAAACCAACAAACTGCATTGCACAATTTCTGGGGCCAACAAGGCACTGCCTCCTAGAATTGCACATTTCAATCCTATAGGTCAATGCAAGGCCAAAATTGCACAATTTCTGGAGGGAAGGCAGAGCCTTCACTTCCAGAGATGCGCAATGCTAGCTGGGTAAGGCAAGGTTTGGACGAAGGCATCCCCGACTCGCCGATGGGTGACTAAAAACATGAGAAGTCTAAATGCATGGTGATATTGAGTGTAAAAAATAGTGAATGATCATGCATGAAAACAATAAGTGCAAGATTCAGAAAACAAGAAAACATGCATGTGTGTGAAATGGGTTCCCGCAACGACGACCGTCGGTGCAAAAACAGTGTCATGCATGCGACAACAGTGAGATGCGAACGAAAACTGAAACGATTATTCTACAAGATAACATACAGTAAAATGAGTGCAAGCACTCATTGAAATCAATTTGATAACATTCACACAAAGCGAAACACAAAAAGCTACAGAAACACAGGATAAGACGTGAGAAGTAGACTTACCCTAAAAAAACTAAGTTGAAAGTGCCAAAGACTCCTCTATGCAATGTGGGATGTCAGATCTGCAAGGTCGATGTGAGGAATGAGCTTTGCAGTGTCCGGTTCATGAGTTTTGATAGATTGAGGTTATGATGTACATGCCACAAATCTAGGAAAAAGTGACACTTGGCAAGAGGTTTCTAAAATGAGCTTTGCATGTAACCTCTAGCTACTAAAAATAGATCCCTAGATCTAGGGATGCCTTTGCATGTTGCCTTTTTCTATTTTGGGAACAGAAACCCATGCATGCAAATCAATTTTGCTCGATCTCGGAGGGAACTGGTCAACTTGAAGGCACATGCAACAAGCTACTTGACTGATAGAGGGATTTGCAAAATTTTTGAGAGGAACCAGGCTGGCTATCCCAGAGGGATTGTGCAATTTCTGGAAGGAGCAGGTGACTGTTGCCTAGAATTGCGCAATTTTTGGGCTAAGTTGCAATGCTGAGCTAGATTCTGCAATTTTCCCAAGGAATATTGTCTGACTGCATTGCGCAATTTCTAAGCCCAGTAGGCTTCCCAACAGATTTATACAATTTTTGGAGGGAAGGTTGGTTCCTCTCTAGAATTATGCAATTTTCTGAGGGAGTTACTCAGCCAACAACTAGCCCAAGTCTAGAATGGTAGCATGTGAGGGGAGTGAAGCAAACTAACATGCATAGGATGGAAAGCTGCTGAGAAATCAATGAAGCCTATGTACTTGATAGTGCAAGACATGCTATTAAGGATGGTTGGTAGGGAGGCTCCAAAACGAAGCTAAGGAAAATTTTTGGAGGGTCGTTGTAGCCGCTACAACATATTGCCTTAGTTAAGGAGATTGTAACTTATGCATGAAAGAGAGCATAAGAGGAATATTTTATGACATGTCTTTAATGAGTGTAAGAGGAATATGTGATTCTTTGATGAGTGCATAAAAGAGAGTGTAATGTATTATTAAAAGAGAGAGATATTTACATAGAGCCATGAGAATCATCAAGGAGAGAGGAGATGAAGGTGACTTCTAATTCCTTTTTAATAATAATATCATAGTCTCATAAAAGATAATAATAATATTAATAATATTGGGGATTGAGTTGAGATTAAACTATTAGGATTGATTAATGATAAGTTAAGTGATTTTACTTCAAGTTTACTTGATTACCCATTGATTGAAGGTGATTTTCTATTTTGGAAAGTCATACTTGAGATGCTAGACATGACTTTCTATTTTTAGAAATTCACTCCATAATTGTGAGAAATGGGATTTTACCAAGGAAATTCATCCCTAAGATGCCCATGAGTGGTATTTTTCTTCTAGAGAATAGGGATTCCAAAACCCTATTGCATACATCTCCATGCCTCAATAGATTGAGGACTCTGCACCTTGATCTACTCTAAATATCCAAGATTCCACACCTTCATATTTTTAAATATTCAGGACTCCATGTCCTAAACATTTTATTATAGATCCAAGAATCCACGTTTTTATCTTTCATGGATTTAGGACTCCACAACATAATTTCCATGGCTTCTCATCTGCTCTTCTTTGAAATGTCGTGCTTCACCTTAAGGTACTAATTGTGAGCTCATACCCATCTTATGCTTCATTGGTAAGGCATTGTTCCAATACCTACACACATCACAATCTCATAGATCAAAGGAATCAATTTAATTTCACAATTAACTCATTCACATTTTACCAAATATTGTGCATGACAATCATTTTTGCTATGGGGAAATGACTTTTGTAGTCATTTATAATTTGAACATCCTAGTTTGAAAATAACCACATCCCCTGTCACATCCTACTCAATACAAGATTAAGCATATATAATCATAAAAATTATGTATCATGACTTCCATAGTCATTTATAATTTGAGCATCCTTTTTTGCAAATAACTATGTCCTCTACCACATCTTTCTCAATACAAGATTAATAATATATACTCATAGAAATCATGTATCATGAGTTCCACAGTCATTTATAATTTGAGCATCCTTGTTTGCAAATAACTAGGTCCCCTGCCACATCCTGGTTAGTACAAGATTATGCATATATAATCATACAAATCATATATCATCCATAAATCATAATTAACCATATGTTCCACATAACCATGATAATCCATGGATCTATGTGTCTTAATCCTAGATCATCATCCATGTCATACACCTATGTCCAAACTAGGATACCAAAGAGAAAACATCAATAATATGCACTTAACCAAAATTAGTATCATAAGCACGTAGCAACCATGTGGCCTAAACCAGGTCTATAACATACAAGCATATACATAAGTCTAACAAGCATAATCTTTACATTGCTGATTCAAAGTCATCCTCTCTAATTTTCATCAAAGCTATCTCACCAAGAAGGGACATTACACAGGTAGAATAATAATGCATCTTGGAGGTGGAAATCAGAAATTTCTTTCCATCTACTAGCATATGGTATCTAGAGGTGAACTCTAGATCATTTTTGTATAGTTGTGGCCATCCACAGGTCTCGTGGCCACAAGAGTTGAGAATAATAGTCAATGATGCAATTGGGGGTCAGATGAGGCAATCTGCAACATTATTGATGCTTCCCTTCTTGTATTTAATCATCAAGTAGAATTATTGCAGATATGTAGACCACTTCTGATGGTGATCGCTATGCAACTTCCCTTGTGTTTGTATAAATTGAAGAGGTCAGTGATCAGTGTGGATGATTGTCTCCCAGAATGTAATGCTTCCATTGCCGGCAAGTCTGCATGATGGAATGCATCTCTTTATCATAGGTGGGGTACTTTTGAATTGTATCAGAAAGTGTCTCGCTATGATAGGCCACTGGATGCCTGTGCTGGGTGGGGACTACACCAATAACATAGTCTGAGGTGTTTGTCCCGATTTCAAATGGTTCCTACAAGTCTGACAGTGTGAGTACTGGTGTAGAGTAGAGTCGATTCTTCAACTCAACGAATGCCTTATGTTGGGACTTGGACCGGGAAAGCTTTTCTTTCACACCACCTTTAGTAATCTAACTAAAATGCAAAGTAATATGGGAGAACCACAACATGAACCTCTGATAAAAATTTGAAAAGGAAAAAAAAGCTGCAAAGCTCCATTAGAGTGGTTAGGGCTGACCAATCTTGAATGACTTGGATCTTACTCAAATCCACATGCACACCATGCTCATCTATGATGTAACCAAAATATTGGACCTGACTCATGTCAAAGGTGCATTTATCCAAGTTGGCACATAGTTTGTGCTACCAAAGTGTTTGAAGGACCTACCAAATGTGTTGTAAGTGTTCTTCCCAACTCTTGCTGAAGATGAAGATGTCATCTAGAGAAACAATCATGAATGAGTTTGTGAAGGGTCACAATATTTCATCCATTAGCTTGATAAAAGTGCTAGGGCATTTGTCAACCTGAAGGAAATAAGCAACCATTAAAAAAGCCCTTCCTTGGATTTGAATGTCATCTTCCATACATCTGTGGGCTCTATTGGAACCTGGTGATAACCAAACTTCAAATTGATCTTGCTGAAATACTTGGCCCCCTTGAGTTGGTCTAGAAGGTAATTAATCCATGGGATTGGATACCTATTCCTGACAATGATTTTGTTTAGTGCCCGATAATCAATGTAGAGCCTCTAGGTCCCATCCTTCTTTTGTACAAGTACAATCAAGTTCCCACAAGGTGGGGAAATTGGTTGGATGTGCCCTTTTTGCAGAAACTCCTGGATTTTCCACTTGATCTTTTCTTTTTATAGATTGGAGCGAATATATATCGATCCATTGGGTAGAGGTGCTCTGAGAGTCAGATTGATCGAATGTTTGAGATGACAATGAAAGGGTACCCCTATGGGTGAGGAGAAGATGTCCTTGTATTCTTCCATGACAGTATCCACCTTCTTCTGCTATGTGGAGTAACCCTTCCTGGGGGCCATGGATGTGGCTATGATCTTCCCCTTACTTTAAGAGAAAATAAGAAAGAAAACAAATTTCCCAGTCTAGAAGATGATCTTACTGCATTTCTTAGAAGAGATCAAAGAGATGGTGGTAAGCGGGGTTACCTCCGATATCCTGTATAACTTACTACCCAAAGAAATAATAACAGAGCAGGGTCTAGAATCATATACAACATGCCTCTTCCACAAGTATGGTTGTCCTAATAATACATCACAAACTTCAAGAGGAGCAACATGACATAGTACCTCATTTGTGACGCGCTTGATGATGTAGGGAAGATGACACTACTGGTTGACGCAAAGATCTTGTCCTTGGTGAAGCCACTCGATGGTGTACAACTATGGATGTGATGTAGTTGGTAGGTCCAACCACTTCACAACCTCTATTGAAATGAGGTTCTTTGGCTCCAACTATCAAAAATAAACTGCAACGGAGAACCCTTCACCCACATTTGTGAGTGGAATAAGCGATCCCCCTGTTAGAAAATTATATATTACATAGCAATGGAACACATAAAATATATTGCAGAAATATAAACACAGAAAACACATAAAACAAGAGAGACACAGATATATGTGGTTCACCTAGTTTGGGCTATGTCCACGGAGAAACAACCAATCCTTCCTTTTATATTATCCATCAAAATGAAGAGATACAACCTATATCAGATCCGTTGTAATTCCCTCTTCTCTCACACACAATATCCTCTCTCTTTCTCGTTCAGAATACAGATCTACATAGCCGCAATACAATTCCCTCATATATAGTGAGGGGTTTCCTTCTAGGGAAAAAAACCGTAAATTAGACATAACTTATACCGTTAGATTTCACATCCCATATTGACTACGAAATTACAACATTTTACAAGGCAATTTTACATATATTTTTAGCTATGGGGATGCTTCCACAGATCCCTCACTGGGGGTGTCCAAATAATCGCCACCCCCCCCTTGGACCCCCTAGTTGTGCACATTTACTAGCAACGTTGCTACCACATTATGAACTAGGATCCAATGCGGCGATACCTATGAATAAAGAAGATAATCAGGCTCCACACCCAACACCCCCTCCTATGGATCTTCAGGCTCAATCTTTTGGATCTTGGTGGTGGTCACAGTGGCACTGTGCTCTGCTTCAATGATCTGCTTCCATTTTTCATTCCCCTTGTCAAGTTCTGACTCAGATTTGGAACATGTGTTTGAATCAGAACCTTCATCTTGGCCACTAGTCATTTCTTGGCCCGACACTCACTTTTGTTGTGAGTAGATATTTTATGGAACTTACAACACTTTCCCATGTACTTCTTTATCTTCTTGGCGTTGTTCTTAATTTCTGGTTTTGACGGCTTATCCTAGGTCACCTCGCCTTGGATTCACCCTTTTCTCTGTGGTTTTGGGTCACCTTTCCCTTGCTTCAGATTCACAAATCCAAAGTCTTGCTTTTTCTTTTTAAACTTCTTCTCAATCTTGATAGTGTATTAGCACATCGTACTGAGTGAGGAGATGTCCAGGAACTCCATGTCATCCTAGATGTACCTATGTAGGCAGCCATGGTACTTGAGTACCAAATGTTTTTCAGAATCCTTGATACCCAACTTCATGCAAAGGGTGTGGAAAACATTAGTAAAATCTGGCATGTCTTGGTCCCTTCCCTACTACAGCATGGTCCACTTTATGTATTTATCCTCATAGCTCCTACCAGGGTAGTACTACTCCTTTAAGGTGTCCCGAAATGAATTCCAAGGGGGTGTGGCTGAAAATAGTGAGGGCGTACTTTCGTGCTTCTTCTCACAGTAGGTTTCCCACTAGTCCTTGATGTGGGGGGCAGCTTTAGGAAGTGCAAAAGTAATCTTTTCCCAGTTGGAAAAATCATGAATAGAAAAATATCCTTTTAGCATATTTAACTATTTATCTATGACGCCTGCATCTATCTAACCCTCAAATATGGGGATGACAAAGTTAACTTGTACCTTAAATGGTGTAGCACTTCAAGAGTAGACGTTGGAAGAAGATGCATCGCCCTTGGGTAGTCATTGAAGGACCCAGGAAAAGTTGTTCATCATTGCATTCCTTTGGTTCTCAAGGGCTTCTTCAAGCAATATTTTGAAAGGATCTCCTGCCCCCTCATATTTCTTCTATTTTTCCATGGGAGGCCTTCGGGATTTGCGAGGATGGTCTTGCAAATGTTCAACCAGCTTGAGCCCTAAATCCTTATATCTTGACCTTGTTGGGGAAATGCAAAGAAGAATAGAGAAAGAGCAGACCGCTCTGATACCATTGATTTGAAATTAAATAAGAACAAAACAAATTACAAATATAACCATAAATACATAGATGCAATAGAAATAACACTTCATTTCATTAATATCATATATTGAAATATGCTTACAAATATAATGGAAATAAGACTAGCTTGGGTGATGGTAGCTTATCTACGAGAAGAGATGTGGTGGTTACATGCCTATGAACTATTTTACAATGACGCTCAAAGGCCTATTTATTATTGAGAAACAATGGAAAACTAAACCCTAGACCAAACCTTGGTCTTATTTTTTCCATTATTGACTTTATTACATGAAATTTTAACTCAGGGATGTTACAGTTGTAGGTCAGGAGTGGTTATGATGGCTACATTGGAAATTCCATTACACGTAGCCCTGACCTTCTAGCTTGTTAGGTTAGGAGTAGGTTTAGGTAAATGTTAGATCTCTAGTCACATTGCATAACCTTGCATTTCACCCTGCTCCAGTCCTTGCATTTGGTGTGTTTGTTTTTTTTGTCTCCCATGCCACTTTTTAGTTAAGGTTTACTTCCACTTTGCTTTTTATTTTGTCTTTTTGTGACGTCTTGTCTTTCTTTTGACTCTTCATGAAAATTATCTCACTTGGCTCAAAAGGCAATGTGGAAAAACTTGAAAAGGGAAATTGTGATGACGAAGAATGCTTATCTTATCTGTTATCCTCTTCTCTATCGTGGGTTTACATATCATTAAATTCAATGACGTCTAAATGAAAAATATGATCCATTCGAATGGGAAGCTTTTTGTCGAACCATAAATCCCATATCTATTCTAAGATATTCATTATTTGAATCAATGTTTTAATTTAATTGTGTTCTTCTTGTTGATCCAATCAAGTAGATGAAGAGAAAGGGGAAAATCAATAACGAGTAAACCAATATTAGAGGTATATATAACCTTCTATGAGGGAATGACCTCTTCTATTCTCAATAAGTCGTGATCCATCTTCTACCCCAGTGAAATAAATAAGTGCCTAAGCACAATCTTATAAATAAATAAATAAATGGTGAAAGAAGAGGCTTCATGCATAGAGAGGTGAAGCAAGTAACTTCACTGAGGTATTGTTTAGGCTCACTGCTAGTGAATTAATGCTTCTATTCCTATAGTGACTCTGCTAGGGCATTGTTGATGCCTGCTCAGAGATGAAAACAAAGACTCTGATTATCTTAAACTCACAATTTTATATTACCCTTCTCTTGAATCAAAACAATTGTGATTTGGAAATATTTGTGAATGTGTAAATATGAGAAAAGAATACAAGAGAATATATCCATGATCGAGTCAAATGGGGAAGCCAAGGTAATCCATGTGATGAATCAATACTTCCTAAAAGACTGAGACCTTACACTTAAGGATAAAAATTAAATAGAGAAGTTGGTGTTCTACTAGTGTGTCTCCAAGTGTTGATACTGCGATAAACACCATCCATAATTTTGCCTACATATGAATTTTGGAGCCTACTGAGGATCTAATGATCTTTCATTCCATAGTTACTTCATGATCTATTAATGTTACGTTAAGTGTTTAAGTGTTCTTCTCAGTTTCTAAGTGTCGAAGTCACTTTCTCACACATGTTCAATTCGTAATAAGTTCATGAATGCATTATTTTATGAAAGATTAAGAAGACATAACACAATTCATCAAGACAATGCCTCTGCAATGTTCAACTTATATTGTTAATCATTGCACACTTTCATTGATAGTCTCTCACTTTTGGTTGTGATTACACTTATATTTCGGTGAGTTTTTCCAACTATCACTTTTGCGAAGCTTTGGTTTCACAAGTGTTTCTTTCACATTTAAAACTGTCACTTTTTCTTGTTTTCACTTTAATAAGTTTCATTTTCATTTTATATTCACTTTGGAACATGTCACTTTCAATGCCGTTCGCATTTGCATTTGTCGTTTTCACTTTTCTCTTACTATCACAAGTGTTGTCTCCTGGGCATGGGAAGTGTTGCACAATCTAGAAGCTGAGTCATGGTTCATTTCAAGAGGAAACTTTAGTAAAAATAGGTCCTATCTATGATATAGACATGTATTAGATGCATTCCCAAAGTTTTGTGCACTTTCACCCTAGTTTCAACATTGTTGTTTTAAATTACATCCTAAGTGTTGCACTTGGAGGAGGTTTTTGTATTGTCGTTGCATTGGGGGCATTATGTTGTTCTTGTGTACTGAGAGCTAAATGTTGTGTCATTAATTATTCTAAATGTGTGTGATCATTCATAAGTTCAATCTTGGTCTCACTTCTACCTCACTGATCCCCCACTAAAAATGTCCTGCCCAATCAACTTGACCTCACCCAGCCTCCTAGAATTGTGCATTGCACAATTTCAACCCTCAAGCTAATCACTTGGCTCTGGGAATTGTGTAATGCACAGTTCTTGCCTCTAAGCACTGTGCATTATGTATTCTCAGTGCTCAACCTTGCCCTATTGGCCTCCACAACTGCACAATTTTCCCTTCTAGTTAGTCTCTTTCTGCACATTACGTAGTGGCAAGGCTCAAGCTATCTCCCTCCCTCCTTGAGCTATGAAATTTCACAATCCCTAGGAATTTCTCTCTCTTGTATAGTGCATTGAGAAACTTTAAGGCTTAATACTACCTCATTGAGCTCCTAAACTACATAGTAATCTTGCCCAGGCCTCCAAAACTATGCATTATGTAGTCTCAAGCTTCATTCCATCACTCTTGGCCCATACAATTGTGAAATGCACAATCCCCGAGTCTTCCTCCTTGTCTAGTGCCTAGTCCCAGATCAATCAATCATTTTCATGAAGCAAGCTATATTATGATATTTCTGGACTAATATAATCTTGTCATGAGTGGATTCCACTTGCAGGTACTATATCTTAAGATGACATGATGATTCTAGGAGAGGTAGAGAAGGAGATCATATGAGAAGACACTTGTGAATATGAAACCATAAAGAAGTCATCAAGAAAGAAGATGAAGGGACACTAGCTTACCAAATAAGATCAAAGATCTAGATCACATGAAAGCTCCATATCAATCCACCCCTTGGAGGATGAAGATGAAACACATGCAAGATCCATCATGAATATTCAAAGAAAGAAACAAAAGGAGTAGCTTGGCAATGCTATATCATCATGAAGTTTCATGTCATCATTTTCTAGTGTAACAACTTTGGTCAAAATTCCATGCAAAATTTAATAAAGAAAGAAATAAGACCAAGGTCATGGGACACATATTCCTAGCTTAATGGTGGCCAAAACATCCTAGTAGGTGTTCATTTCTATTATTATGGCTAGGGAAATTGGAAATGAAATGGCAAAGGATTTGAAAAGGAAAAATGGCATTTTTGGCACATTTATTTATGAAAATAATGGAAATTATGAGAAAAGGAAGGCGAAAAGTCACAGGTTGCATGTGAGGAGGAAAATGAAGAAAAATTATGGAAAATGAAGAAAATAGAGGCCTCATTGGTAAAAGGCTTATGAGGATTAGTGGACAGGGTTGGTCAGTGTAACCTTTTGTCAATTCAGTTTTAGTGCTCTCTCATTATTCTCTCTCTCTCTCTCACTCTTGGACACTCAGATCTTTCTTGGAGAATTCTAGCTTTGGAGCCAGGAAGGGAAAAGAAAGCAAAGGAAGGACAAGGAAAATAAAGGAAAGCAAAGAGAAAGAAAGGAAGAGTAGGATCAAGCAACTTCAACAAGAATATTGTAGGTAACATATTGCATGTGTGATTTCCTAGCTGATTTTGACATGAATGTCTTTGCATGTTGGTATTTGTTTTTTTTGGCTGTTGGTGGCATGGTCTTATCGGGTTATGACAGTAGTTTTCAGCCTTGCCTTTCCTTTTTTGGATAGACATGGTGTGATGGGATTGTTTCTCAACTTTGAGCTTTGGAATTTACAGATGGTTTCAGAATATGAGGTGGAGGTGGTCTCAGGAAAATTCCCAAAATCCTAGGAAACCCTTCACTGTTTTTGGCGAGATATACAATAAAGCTTGAGGGTGGAGTATTAGTTTAGGGCCTAGTGATATAGTGTGGATTGCAGTAAATCTTGAGAGATGAGGAGACATAAAATTCATCAAGGATAGTGATGGAGTCTAGAGACATTCCAAGATCAATTTGGTTTTGTGACCTCGGTGCCATGTCTATGGTCGAGTGGTACGTGGAAGTCCCGAACTTGGTTAGCTCTTGCCTATGTTTAATAAAAGCTAATTTCTCTTATTTTTTTACTTGTTATTATGTGGCCTTAATGGTTGTTATCTCATTGTTATTTACATGGTTTAATGTTGGTTATAAGCGTGGTTGTATGACTAGTTATAGTCATGGTTATTTCATGTATTTACTTGTAACTAAAAGGATAATGGGTGAAAGACCTAATTGATGTCAAAATAATTAAGAGGGTGGTGATCCTTCTTGTCAAGTCTCATTGATTTTTCAATCATTTATGCTCTATATTGTTTTCATGTCTTGTAGATTGCATTGATTCCAAATGTTTGATAGAATGCCAGTCCTAGTTGGGGATGGTCAAGCCTAGTCCTGGAGCCAATTTTTGGCTTACAAGTCTTGTTGTCATGTAAATTATGGATTCTAAAAGCTACATGGGTTTTTAGGCAATGACCAATATTCTGATCTTGAAAATTGGCACAAATCGCAAAGTCACAGGCACAACACTAGGGAACAAAGTCCTTAGAAGCACCCTTGCCCTTGCTGTGGGAGCTTTTGGAGCCTCCTAGATGCACCCTTATCCATATCAAGGGAGTGTACATGGTTTTGATGCACTAAAAGTTTAGTTGGTATCAGGGGCTGGTTACCTAAGTGGTTGGGATGGCTCTTGGAAGTTTTGTTGCTGATGTGGAAGGTCTATCTGTTGTGTTTCCACCAATTCCACGTCCTTAAGGAGACTTAGGAGGTCGAGTCTTATCATAGTAACCCCTCATCTCATGTTTACCTTGGGTTGGCTGGTTACTTGGGTAGATATGAGGGGAGGCATGTTACAAGGTGGTATTAGAGTGGGTTCCATTCTCTTTTGGGAATGTTTGGTTTCCGTTCTTTTTGGGTGATATATGATATCACAGATTGGTATCAGAGCATGGTTTAACCCTTAGACTAGATGAGTAGTGTGTTTTTTATGCATTCATGTTGGTTTCATATGTGTTCCTTATGCTTATAATGTGTTCCTTATGGTTCAACCCTTGGACTGGATGAGTAGTGCGTTGGTTATGCATTCATGTTGGTTGCATATGTTCACTTGGAAGCATTCGAAACCTATGGGGATGGAGTCATGGTGTCTATTTCTAGTCTTGTTCTTTTGGTCTTTTGTGATTTGTTGAGCTTGATTTGTGGTTTTGTTTATGTTTGGTGCAAGGCCTTACCACTTTGTTGCGGTTTCATGTTGTTATTTGTTTTCATGGTCTTCTTCTTATTTGTTTCTTGTGCTTGCCTTTTAAGTTTTGAGTCTTGGGAATTGGTTGGGAAAGAGGAAGGTTAATGGAGCTTGAGAGAAGCTAAATGAAACCCATAAGGTAATATGAGACTTAGATGAATCTCAGTGCATGAGTAAAGGGAGCTTGAAGGAAAGAATATGACAACCAGTTGGATTGGTTTGGTCCATTGGGATAATGGGAATTGGTAGGATAGTCATGAGAAAGGTAACAAGAAAGGTAAAGTAAATGGGCTTAAGGTAAAAAATGCCTTGGCTACCTTGGGAACTATCGTTATCAATGTTGTGCATGAATAAAGGAAGTTCTCTTAACCTTGACCTTGAGATCTAGTAATTATGTTGTGATCATGGTTGCGTTATGCCAATGTTTATGTGCATATATGTAGGTACATACGTTGTTATCTGATAGGGTCATTAGGGATCATGATTGTTTTATGTTTATGTTTCTATGTATACATCTATGTATATATATCACTATTCGATAGGGTCATCAGGGATTATTCTTGTGGAATAGTGATTGTTTATGAAGGTGAATGGCATGAAGAGGTTCTTGGTCTAACAAGGAATCAATTGGGAAGAGTAGCCCTGACAAATCTATGAAGTCATTATCATGTGGATATGAACTGATATTATGTTATTATAGTATGTATATGTTATGGATAGGGTAGGCTGAGGGATACATCAGTGAAATGAAAACAACGTGATCCATGACATGCTAAGATAAGCATGGATGGTGGAGAGACACTGGAAGCAAGGTTTCTTGGTAGAGGCAGTATGGTTTTGGATGTGCAGTGCTATTGTTGTGTATCTATTGTGCATGTTTTTTATTCAGTGATTGCACCTATGGTGATGTGTAATGTTGTATATGTAGTATTGTGTACATATGATGTTGTGTTCCTGTTATATATATGATGTTGTGTGTATATTTCATATGCAGTGATGGGTATAGATGGTGCTATGTACATGTTGGATATGAAGTGTTGTGTACATATTGTATTGTGGGCATGTTGGATATGCATTGTTGTGTGCATATGGTGTTGTGCACATGTTAGATATGTGGTGCTATGTACATATGATTTTATGTACATGTTGTATATGAAGTGCAATGTACATATGGTGTTGTGTGCATGTTGTACATATGGTACTATGTACATATGGTGTTGTGTACATGATTTTACATGTGGTGTTGTGTGCATGTGGTGTTGTGTACATGATGTACATGTGGTGCTATGTGCAGGTGGTGTTGTGTACATGTTGTGCACGTGGCATCGTGTACATGTGGTGCCATGTACATGTGGTGCATGTGGTGATGTGTACATGTGGTATTGTGTACACATTGTATAGGTGGTGTGGTGTACATATGGCACTGTGTACATGTTGTGCAGGTGGTGTTGTGCACATGTGATGTTGTCCACATATTGTGTAGGTGGTGAGGTGTATAGGTGGTACTATGTACATGTTGTACATATGAAACTGGTGTAGATGTGGTATTATGTGCATATCATACATGTTGTGTTGTGGGCATGTGATACTATATATGTGCATTGTGTAGTCATGGTATCGTGAAATGTGTATTCATTGTGTTGTACTCTATGTACGTATGTGTATTGTGTTGTACATCGGGTGTGTATGTATTGTGTTGTGTTGTACACCAGATGTAGGTACATGTATTGCATGGCGTTGTATGTCATGTGTGGTTATATGTGTGTGATTTACACTATGTATATGTGTACATGGTTGAGGAGAATGAACTGGGTGTTTTTTAGGTGTGGAAACCAATCTGATGTGCATACGAAATAAAGACAAAGGTAGAAGCTAGGGATTGATTAAAGGATAAGTATCAATATTTTATTTCAGTTTTATTATGCATGTGACTTATGATTCTGATCTATGATGATTACTTGTGATCTATGATTTCGGTTTATGATGGTTACATGTGATTTATGATTTTGATCTATGATGGTTGTGTTTGGAGCTAACCTGATGTGATATGTTTATACATGATGATTTGGTCAAATATGCTAGTTTGACTTGTTATGACAGGAAGTAAACAGGATTGCAAATGCACCATATTGACAAGTTATCAATGAGGTAGGATGTGAATTGATTTCAACTTATTTTAAATCTAATGGAAGTTATTGCTTGGTACATGAAGCACAAAAATTCCTGGTTGGGTGGTTGAAACCAATTGCAAGAATCAGTCGCGATAGTGAAAGAAATTGGAATAGGTAGTAGTATGATGGTAAAGCACTTTAGGAGTAGGGCCATTGTGGGACACTGGTACCCAATAATGTCCATTGATTTCCATGAGCATGCTATGAATAATATGATGGTTTTGAGGCAGGTATATGCCTTGTTTGTTGAACTTCTGATGCGAGGAATCCTTGCCAATAGATGGATTATGTGGGATAGGGGATGTCGGGAAACTTGGAAAGTGAGTGACTGCATGGAAGGGGAAATTGGATTTCCCGAGGGGCTATGTATCACAGAAGGGAAGGTTGGGATGGATTTGTTTGGGTCATTAGAATTTCTAGATGGAATCAGATGCACATTAGGATTTTGCCCTGGAATAATGAGTCAGTGACTATTCACTGAAGAGACATGTGGCACAAGATTGTAGCGCTGGAAATTGGATGCAACTTTGACTTTGGTAGTGGATTCTGGACTTCTTGGGAAGGAAGTGAATCTTGACAATACTTTTAAGGGTGGAGGTGTAAGCCTCTAGATTCCTTTGTTGCTGATGCAGGCATTGTATACTTTTATTTGCTAAATGAGAAAATGTGTATATGTGTATATCATTGTAAATACCGTAATGAGTTGTGTTAGAAAGCTCCTGTAAATGGTATGATTGTCATATCTTCAGCAGTGATAACTGTAAATACTGCAACGAGCTATGTTACAAAGCTCCATGGGCACTATATTTTCTTTTCAACAGTTTTGCTAAGGTATAGGTGTCATTGAACACTAAGGATGGTGTTCCCCCAAGGGGGAGGGTTCTGTAACAACCATGGTCAAAATTCCATGTAAAAGTTAATAAAAGAAAAAATAATACCAAGGTCATGGGACAGGTATTCCAGGCTGAATGGTGGGCAAAAAATCTTGGTGGGTGTTCATTTCAGTTATTATGGCTAAGGAAATTAGCAAAGACAATGACAAAGGCTTTGGAAAAGCAAAATGAATTTTTTGGCACATTTATATATGAAAATAATGGAAATTAGGAGAAAGGAAGGTGAAAGGGCAAAGGTTGCATGTGAGGAGGAAAATGAAGGAAAATAATGGAAAATGAAGAAAATAGAGGCCCCATTGATAAAAAGGCTTCTGGGGATAAGTGGGCAGGCTTGGTCAGTGTAACCTTTTGTTAGTTTAGTTTTAGATCTCTTTCATTATTCTCACTCTCTCTCTCTCCCTCTCACTCTTGGACACTTAGAGTTTTCTTGGAGCATTTTATCTTTGGACCAAGGAAGGGAAAAGAAAGCAAATGAAGGACAAGGAAAAGAAAGGAAAGAAAAGAGAAAGAAAGGAAGAGTAGGATCAAGCAACTTCAACATAAATACTTGTAGGTAACATATTGCATGTGTGATTTCCTAGATAATTTTGACATGCATGGCTTTTCATGTTGGTATTTGGTTCTCTGTTTGTCAATGGCATGGTATTTCCATGTTATGACAGTATTTTTAATCCTTTACTTTCCTTTTTTCTAGATAGCTATGGTGTGATGGGATCATTTCTCATTTTGAGCTTTGGAATTTCCATATGGTTTCTAAATCTGGGGCAGAGGTGGTCTCAGGAAAATTCCCAAAAGCCTAGGAATCCCTTGATCGGTTTTGGCAAGATATATGATAAAGCATGAGGGTGGAGTCTCAGTTTACGACCTAGTGATCCAGTGTGGATTGTGGTAAAGCCCGAGAGACAAGGAGACAAAAAAATTCCTCAAGGATAGTGATGGAGTCTAGAGGCGTTCAAAGATCGGTTTGGTTTTGTGATCTTAGTTCCAGTTTTGGTGAGATCACGGTTTAGTGAGGGTGGAGGTGGTTTAACCTATGGATTCCCTTTGTTGTTTTTGTATTGGTTTATCCATGAGATCCCACATTCATGCTTGGAATATGGCACAAGGGTGAGTGGCTTAAAGAATGTTGGAAATAATACTGAGAGGGGGGGTGAATTAGTATTATCTGGTCAATTATTTTCTTTTTCAAACCAGAACATATACGCTACTTCAGTTAGAGAAAACCACGTATATATGCAACTGCGGATAAGGAAACCTGCGTATACCATACAGACTTATAATTTAAAATATTCTACAGATGTTGAACATTAATATGTGCATCAAGATCATATAAACAGTAACCATGAGCAAAAAAATAGAGCATAAGACAATCACACACAAGAACACAAGATATAAGGTGGAAACCCAATGTAGGTGAAAACCACCTGCTACAATATGTTTCTATCTTTTCAATTAGAAACTTCTTTTTACAATGATTCTGTACTGGTGCAGTCCTTTACCAGTACGCAGGCTACTACCTGCAGAGAGCTACAACCCTCTCTCATTTTCCAGCTTCTCCTG
>APFE030571214.1:798-254029 GCA_000404065.3 Pinus taeda
GACGACTCTTCTACGAATACTAGCGTTGGATTCGAGGTAGGCTCTCATCATTGGCCTTTACTTTGCAATTAGGAACCTACGTGTTAGCATTGTTTGATTGTTGCTAGACCCCATTTAGGCTAGTGGGATCGACTCTGTCCGCAGAGGGGATTTACCTATACAACAATTTGGCGACTCCACTGGGGAGTTGGCTTTTTCCTTGTTTGTTTATCTTGTCTTGTTGTTTGATTTGTAAACTTTAGACAGAGCCTGAAGTTTGGCCAGATAGCCTTCGAAACGCTATTGCTTTGCATTAGCGAAGTAGATCAACGCTACTTCAGTCCATCTCTGGTTTGGTTTACAAACTGAACGACTTGGAACTTGCCTTGTTCCTTGATTGTTTCCTTGGTTTCTCCCTCTTGTTTAGCCTTCTGGGTTGAATGCTTGTGTTTTTTTTGCCTCTTGAGAGTACTTAGGTATTGCTAGTTTGGCCTTGGCTCTTTTGTTTTTTTTTTTCCATAGCAAACTCGACTGGCGCTAGTTTATAGCATGACAGTCGCACCAGTTGGTGCATGTTGCACACTTACAACCCGCGCCAATTCCTGAAAAGTGCTTGTTGTAGCCTGACAGTCATGCCAGGCCTATAAACTTTTGAAGTTTGCTTGGTTCTCAACTTTTGAGCTTTGGTTTTGTCCTAAGTACCTTTATTAGACTACTTGAGTGTGTTGGAGTGTGATTTGACGGGCTTTGATCGCTATCCTTTGGGTGTTTGCCTTTTTCTACCGATTTCGCATTTCTAGCCCTAGGGCATCTAGTGGCCTTGTGAATCGAGCCTTCCTAAGGTGTTTTTATCTTTTTGTGGTCCAGTCGACTCTTTTGTTCGCTCCCTTACACTTGTTTGGTAGTTATGAATCATTTTGTTTCTTATTTGAGTGATTTTCTTCGTCTTCACTTGAATTTCGCTTAGTCTCACTCTGAGCCCAAATCACATGGCTCATTGTTCTCTTTGGGATCTTCTAGTTCTTTAGATGTTTGATTTGCTGATTTGAGGAACTGAATGTTTGTGTATTGGATAGAATTTGTTTTTGTTATTTCTCAAAAGTTCTTTAGTGCATTTTGCCATTATTGAAAAGAAAATCTCTTTTGCTTTGAATCAGTTAATGAAAATTAGGACTTTTCATTTCGATTAGTGATTTAGCGATCTTAAAGAAAAGTTTATTGATTTGCATTAGCTACATTAGAGAAACTCTTTGTTGTTTGTGATCATTTTGTTTGCATGAAAGCTCTTTAACTCTCTTGTAATTAGCATTCATCGAATGGAATAACATGTTTTGGCATATAGATTGCATTTAGAGATTTTGAGAGATTACATACGGTAGGACCTGAAAACCGAAACTTAACTCAAGATCAACTTTAAAATAAATTGAATAAACCTAAAAACGCATTGGAACATAACGCTCACATTCTAGAGGTCTAGGCTAGAGACATGCTCCGGCGTTGTTAAACCTAGTCACTTTCATTTTCACTTAAGGTTGGGTGATTCCTCCTTGTGTGACTCAACTGTGGTCTAGTACGGACTTGTGCTCCCATGTACCGTCACATATATATGGGGAGACTCCACTAGGTTATCATCCTTGATCCACAGGTAGCCGTGTCTGCCGCCTTACAACCCGTAACGCACCGAACACAACATTCGGGAAGATTGACTGCCATACGGAAAGTCCTTGGCTTTCATATGATTGCTAAGGTGCATATGCAGTTTTATGGATTGTCTGGTAAAACCCTTGCCTAGTTGCTCCAGAGTAGTCACTTTTTGATCCTTTTCGGACTCCTTAAAAGAAAAGGCTCACTTGAGCATTTCTCACTTCGAGCTCACTAAATATTCGAAGGTGACTAGAGTCATCTTTTGTCCTTTTCTCGACTCTTAAAACATGAAAAGGTCAAGTTGTGTCCTAATGTCTTAAAATTTATTCGACCACGATTACATTTACCTTGTTAGATCTTCTTTGTATTAGTTTTGAGTAGGGTCTTTCTCCGTTAAGCTTGTCTAGGATTTTTTGAATTTGATCATCCTAGCGGATCCATCGATCCCGTCTCCCATCCCTAGTGACCAAGGGTCTCCTTCTTTTGTTGCTCCTGAGACACCAGTTTGTGGTGACACTTTCCTTGTTATTCCAAGTGTCCAACCGTTGAACTCTCGTGCTCCAGAGGACGAGCTTCACGATCTGTTTTGGAACCCTGTTTGGGAACCTTACGAAGAGGATTATCCCTCTACTCCTACTGGTGTTTCGACCTCGATGGCTTCCTCTGATATGGAAGACACATCTTCTGTAGCAAGTGGAACACTTGTTGTGTCAAGTATTGAGACTCCTATCCCGGCCACATCCTCGGTCATATCTACGCCCTACACTGTTACTCCTCTTGGTATTACAGTGCCTGCGTGCTATAGATCTATGAGGGATGCCATGGGCTCTGGGAATTCCTCTTCTGGTACCATGTGGGATCATAACATCGTTCCCACTATGGGATATTTTGTTTCCCAAGTTCACAATACCGCTGTCACGTCAGTTCCGACCAATCCGACCGTTTGTGTTGCATCTTCAACTCCGGTTGATAGTGTCGTTATGGCATCTTCCATCGTAACTACTGTTGCTGGCCCATCCCGTGGTCCAGTACATAGTGGTCAGTCGGCATATGCAGCTAGAGTTGTTCATCCTGCAAGCAGTGCCCCGCCTTCTTCTGGTGCCATTCCAGCAGGGGGGGCATATTCTCAATATTTGCATGTTGTCGAAAATCCAGTCGTGCAAGGCCCTTATTATGACCCTATCGGTCATCATTTGTATACCTCCTTGCCAGCTCAACCCGCTGTTGAGGCTTCCATTCTGTTGAATGTCGCTTGGGGTACCACTGGTTATGGTGGTGGCCAATTTCATCCGGATCAAGGGCAGTCGTCCCAGGGACCATCATACCAAGGTCAGCCATCCTACACGCAGCCTAATTATGGGCAACAGTATTATGGCCAAATCTATCTAGGGCAACCTGGAGGCTCACAAGGACAAATCTCTCAGGGACAACCTTTGGCCTATGGTGGTCCGTCTTTTACCTATCTTGGGCAACCTTCTGGAAACCCGGGTCAACCTTATGCTCAACAAGGACAACCTGGAGTCCAGTAGGGATACCCTTCGGGTCAACCCTATGGGAATCTGGGACAACCTCACGCACAACAAGGAAAACCTGGAACCCAGCAAGGATATCCTTCTGGGCAGGGTGGTCAGCCTTACATGCAGCAAGGCCAACCCACTGCTCAGCCTAGTCAGCCATCCGGTCTACAAGGACAACCCTCGGTTGCACAAGGACAACCGAACATGCAACAAGCTCAGCCTTCTGGGCAAGTAGGTCCGTCCTAGATTCAACCAGGACAACCTGCCGGCCAGATGGCCCAACCTCAATCTTCCCAAGGGAATCTCTCTGGGCCTGCTCAACCAGGCATGCAGATGGTTCCTGCTTCTCAAGCTCAACCCGGTTATCAGCCCCAGAATCAAACTGGTCTCCAACCGCAAGGTGGGTTTCAATCCAAACCTTCTTACCAAACGTAGCCTGGTTCCCAGGCTCAATATGGAGCCCAACAACCGTATGGATACCAGCAACCCTAGGGGCAAACTCAGTTTGCCCCGTATCAAAATTATCAATAGCCGCAGGCCACTCCTTATCAAAATTACCAGCAACCAAATGTTGCTCCTGCAGGTCAGTATGGTAACCAATGGGGCGCTGGGGGACAGATCCAAAATCAACCGTCCGGTTATGGATATAACCCTTATGGACCTGGTCCGTCTGGACAAGGTCAATGGGGGCAACCAACAACTGGATGGAACTCTGGCCCTACCTCATATTCGCAACCGCAGATGTCCTTTAACCCGCAGTTACCATTCTTAGCAACGTTGGAACTGCCCAATGTGTCGAAGTTAACCAATGATCCTATCTTGCATAATCCACAATGGCCGCCAGTTCCAACTAAGATACCCGACGATTGTCCCAAGTTTTACGGCAAAGCTGGAGAGGATCCTCAAGCCCATTTAATGACTTACCACCTTTGGTGTTCGTCTAATTCATGGCTTGACGATTCAGTTCGGCTTTGCCTGTTCCAAAGGACTCTCACCGGCTCCGCTGCTAAATGGTATATTGAATTGACCCGTGCGTCTTTTCAAGATTTCAATTTATTGGCAATTGCATTCCTCACTCATTTTCAGTTACCCATTCGATACGAGACGGGAACTCATCTCCTTACGTCTCTCAAGCAGGACACGGCTACGCACATCTCTGATCATGTACATGAATGGAGAAGGCGTCGTTTGTTGATCAAGTTCTGGATTCCTGATCAACTCCTCACTGATTGGTTCACAACTTCCTTTGTCCCTAAGATCGCACGGGACATTGCTATGGGAGCTTGTGTGACTGAAGAGCAAGCTGTCGTGCGTGCTCAGTACCTTGAATTTGTTTATTCTTAGTCAGGTACTTTATATGAGTATTTTCCTGATGCCCTAAGACACGGTACATCCAAAGCTCCACCAAAGCCATCTGTTGATGGGGTTATTGGCTCTGGAAATCTGTCGTCAAAAAAATCATCCTCGAACCCTGGGAAGCAAAAATCGAATGCTTCTAACGAAAACACTTCTCAGGGTGGTTCTAATTCTGGAAGTACTTCCGAGGTTAACGCCGTCCAGTCCACCACGATGAACAAGGCCTCGAAAGGAAAGAAAAAGGGGAAAGCAAAGAATAAGTCTGAGCAACCTAAACAGGATTCCTCCAAACCTCCATCCAAGGAAGGAGCTAAGCGTAAACCAAAGTATCCTTGTCTCATCTATGATGAGGATCACTATACCAAAGACTGCCCAAGGCAGTCCGAGGTTAGTCATTTGTTGAAAGGTGCTTTTGGGATTCCTGCGGTTCTTAAAGAACCTTTCCCCTCTCAACAGACTCAAATGGTGGCTGATCCATCTTCATCTTCATCTCCCTTCGGTTCCCAAGTGTTCATGGCTGGAACCATTCCCGTTCATGTAATGACTTGAACAAAGGAGTATTTGTCATCCGCCGGGAAGGAGCCTGAGGTCCCCTCAAGCGCTCCTCCGTCCAGTTCTGGTCTACTCCACATTGAGAGACCTAACACTGAGACGACAATCCGACCCCCTCCCAAAGGAGTACTCCGGAGATCATCTTACAACCCAAATGCTCGTTCTGCCCAGCACTATAGCATCGTTGAGGACTTAGCGCAGGCTCCATCGGCTATGTCCGCTTTAGAAGTTCTCCAAAGCTTCCCCCCTCAGAAGAAGTCCCTGCTATCGGCCATTGGTGGCATCAACCCGGCAGATTCGGATTTGATCATCTTTGATCTCGAGAGCCATGTCCCAAGGCTGCCTCATCAGATCGCCTTTCTCATACAAGTCATCATCAATTCGAAAACGATTCATCGTACAGTTATTGATGAAGGCGCGTCAACTTACATCATGTCTATTGCTTGGAAAGCGATCGGGTCTCCGACTTTGAGCCAGTCTCCCACGACGCTGGAAGCCTTTGATGGGAGAGAATCTCATCCCTATGGTATCCTTCAACGACTGCCAATTACTTTAGAAGGGAAAACCGTTGAAGTGGAAGTTGAGGTTGTTGCCGCAAATCTTACTTACAACCTCCTTCTGGGCCAGAGTTGGACATATGCCATCCGTGCCGTGGCTTCGTCCCTCTTCCATGTCATTCGTTTCCCTCACCAGGGGAAAATTGTCACGGTAGACCAACTCTCCTTCTTCGCTTCTTCTTCTGAAGGAAATGTGCCTTTTGTGGAGCATACCTCCATCCTTTTCGAGAGTGTGGGAGCCGGGCTCTTCAAAGATCCCGCTCTCATGGGTGTTTTTTCGCTCCCACCTCCAAACCTTGCCTCCATCAGTATGATTTCGGTTCATTCTGATCCTTGGCTCCTTCCCCCCATCGACCAGATAGAATCGTGGGGCGAGGAGATGCCGTTGAGTCCCGCCGAGCTCAACTACATCGAAATCGCTGCTGTATCGGCCCCTCCCTCTGAATCTGCTTCTTTAAGTGGAGCTCTTGACTCATATGACTATTCCCCTTGGCTTGGAGAATGCGCCTCCTTGGACCCATTAAAGGAAATATTTCCTTCCGACGAAGCCATCATAGAGACCATGTCTCTCGAGGAACCTTCGTGGTTCAATCTTCATCACCGTTCCTCGTTTCTCCCAACCCTTCGGGAGACGTTGGCTTGTCTCGAGCGGTTTGCTCCGTGTCTCCCTTCACAACCTCTTCAGACACCTATTCAGGTCTATCAAGTATCTTCTGAAGGGAATTTGGGGAACATTACGCAGATGCAGCCTATCAACATCTCTGTCAAGCCAGGGATTGTCGAGCACATTTATATAGGAGTCACTTCCACTCCTGAGTAAATTCAAATCTATATAGCTCTTTTTTGCGAATTCTGTGATGTCTTTGCATGGTCTTATGAAGAGATGCCCAACATTGATCCAAAAATCGTAGTGCATGAGATACCTACGTATCTAGGAGCTAAAGTTGTTCGTCTGCGTTTACGCCCCGTGCACCCCCGCAAGGCTGCAACAATCAAAGCAGAAGTTGAAAAACTTCTTAAAGTTGGTTTCATTTACCCTATCCCACTCACAGATTGGGTCTCGAACATTGTCCCTGTGGATAAAAAGCAGGGTACTATTTGTGTCTGTGTCGATTATCGCGATATTAATCGAGCCTGCCCGAAAGATAACTACCCCACACCTTTCATTGACCAGCTCATTGATGAGTGTGCTGGGAGTGAGATATATTCGTTCATGGATGGCTTTTCTGGCTACAACCAGATTAATATTGCGCCTGCCGATCAACACAAGACGACATTTATCTGTCCGTGGGGTACTTTCGCTTATAAAAAGCTCCCTTTTGGTCTCAAGAATGCCGGTGCCACTTTTCAACGTGCGATGTCTTACGCCTTCCATGATATCTGGCACATCGTACAGCCTTATCTGGATGACCTTCCCGCTCATTCGGCTAAGCGCCAAGACCATCCGTCGCATCTCCGCGAAAATTTTCTCCGTTGTCAACACTACGACATTCGACTTAATCCGCATAAATGTGTCTTCTGCGTAGAATCTGGTCAACTTATCAAGTTTAACGTCTCCAAAGAGGGCATCCGCTTGGATCCCCTTAAAGTTGAAGCCATTTTGAATCTTCCTCCCTCTGCTTCTTTGCAGCAACTTCAGAGTTTGCAGGGCAAAGCAAACTTCTTACGACGATTTATCCCGAATTATGCCGAGGTGGTGAAAGGTTTCACGCAGTTACTCAAGCGCGACACCCCGTTTCGATCAGATGCCATAACTGAAGAGTCTTTTGCACATCTTAAAACTCTTCTGGTTTCACCCCTTTGTTGCGGCCTCCAAATTATTATCACGATTACACGTTGTATCTAGCTGTTGCTGACACCACCATCGGTATGGTTCTGGTTCAGGATGACGATGATGGCACCGAACACGTTATTTATTACCTTAGCCGAAATTTGTTAGACACGGAATCTCGATATGCTTATGTCGAGAAGTTGGCCCTAGCCACTGTTTGCGCTGTTCAACGCTTTCGTCATTACATCTTGTTGCGTACCACGACAGTGATCTATGATTGTAACCCTATGACATACATTCTGTCACGCCAGTTGCTGGGGGGCAAATACGCGAAGTGGATAGTCATCCTCCAAGAGTTTGACTTGGAATTTACTATTGCCAAGTCTAAGAAATCGCTTGTCTTCGCTGAGTTGTTGTGTTCTTTGCCATCTACTGCTGCCTCCTCTTAGTTAGAGGATTCCATTCCAGACGAAACTCTCTTCCTCATTAGCATCCTCGATCCCTAGTACGGGGATATTAATGTCTACTTGTAGATGTCCTCCTTCCGTCCTGAGACGTCCAAGGATGCTCGCCGACGGATCTGACATCAAGCCCAACCATATCGCATCGTTGGGGACACCCTGTACCGTCTCGGCGTTGATTCTGTTCTTCGCTGATGCTTGACTTTTGAAGAAGCAGAGAGAGTTTTGAATGACTGCCACTATGGTGTGTGTGGTGGTCACATGTCTGGATATGCCACCGCACAGAAAATCCTCTGTGCTGGCTATTTTTGGCCTTGCATTTTCAAGGATTTCATTCTTGCCGTCCGCTCATGTCATGAGTGCCAAATTTACCAACGGAAGATGCGTGCACCCCCTGCTCCACTACACCCCGTTGTAACCGTTGGCCCTTTTTACAAATGGGGCATCGATTATATGACCTGTCACCCTCGCTCGGCCGGAGGGCATGGGTACATAATTGTTGCTGTTGATTATTTCACGAAATGGGCCGAGGCGATGCCTACATTGTCTGAAGACGGTCACACTGCGATGCAATTTTTGTTTAACCATGTTATTTCATGGTTTGGAGTACCCCAAGCCATCATCACTGATCATGGAAAACATTTTCGTAATCACATGATGACTGAGTTAACAACCCAGTTGGGCCTCATGCATGATAGTTCGACCCTGTACTATCCTCAGGCAAACGGTCAAGTGGAAGCCGTGAACAAGGTTTTGGTCACGATGCTTCAACGAACTTTTGGCATGCATAAGTCCAATTGGCATCTGATGTTGTTCTCTGCTTTGTGGGCCTACCGTACCTCCGTGAAGGACGCGACCAGTTTTACTCCTTTTCATTTAGTTTACGGACTGGAGGGTACCCTTCCTATTGAGTGTGAGATTCCTTCATTAAAGATAGCCGTCAAATTGCTCCCTGATACTACTCCAGTAGAAGAGCGTCTTCTTTACTTAGAGCGACTGGATGAGACTCGCCGTCTAGCCTCCTTAGCTATTGAAGCTTAGAAGAAGCGAGTGAAAACTCACTTCGATAATACTGTTAACCCCCGCTCTTTCATTGAGGGAGACTTAGTACTGCTCTATGATCAAGCTAACGATAAGCTGGGGGCCGGAAAATTCAAGCCTATGTGGCACGGGCCCTACATTGTGAAAAGAGTTTTGAAAAAAGGAGCCTACGAGCTTATTGATTATGGAGGCAATCCCCTGGATAGGCCCCGAAATGGGCTTGATCTGAAAAAATGCTATGCATGAGTCTAGGAACTCTCTTTTTGTATATACGTGTGCTTTCAGCAAGTGTGTTGTGTGTGCATGTTTTTAATATTTTTGTCATGGTGTGTCAGCATGATTGCCGCTTATTGTGTCTTTTTGCTTCTTGGACAGATGTCTAGATCGCCTTACGTTAGTTTCGCTGATGGTGCCTCCCGCAGTACACACAACTTGTCATTTGCGGCATGGGTAATCTACGATCCTCATGGTGAGTTAGTAGACATTCAAGGGGTTTGTCTAGGTTTTACAACAAACAATGTTGCTGAATATATTGTTGTGATTGAATTATTGGCTGAGGCGATTAACCTCGGCATTCGAACATTGGTTGTGAACTTGGACTCTCAGCTTGTCGTCCACCAACTCAATGAGCGTTATTCCGTCAGAGATCATCAGATTTTAAGGTTGTATTTACGTGTTAAATTATTAGAAAGGGATTTTTATTTCATTACTTATCAACATATTCCAAGATGACTTAATACGTTAACCGATGCATTAGCTAATTATGTGTTGGACAGGCATTTGCATAACATGTAATTCAACATAACACAAGAAGCATAAAGTACAATAAACCATAAAACATATGTATATATATATGTGTGTGTGTCCAAAATGTTGCACCCCGTGCATCATCAAAAAATAATACATGTTTTTCTAAATACATCCGAAGACAACATGTCTCTCAAAAAATATGCATGAAAAGAAAACCCTAGATATCTAGTCTCGGTGGTGCTCATGGTAGCACGTCACCGCTCGCACTAAGCGCCTCAGGAGCCGGTGGATGCGAGTTGGCACCCCCACTGTGTGCCTCTGGTACACTAGGAGGACATCCGCTAGCCGAGCATAATCTGGAATCCCTCGAGTGATAGCCTCAAGGTTCTGGATAAGCTCCCCTCTGTCACCACCCTTCTCCTGAGGATCCGCTGCTGCTGCTGCTGCTACTGGGTGTCTCCTCGCAATGCGAGACATGTCAGTTGGACGCTCTGGGCCGACATCTGCATATGCATATAAAAGTCATTAGGACAAGCATATACTAACAAAAAATCATAAAAACACAAAATAAAAAAAAATGAGGACATACCAATCTCCTCGTCCCAGTCCTCTCCCTCCGGCAGGGGAAGGTCAGGATCTCCGGTGCAGTCTGTCCCCACATACAGCCAATCCTCCACCACTATTAGTTGGTGGCGAAGCCACCCGAAAAACTCAGGTCTAAAGGACATATGCTGGCCGCCACCACCCCTCAGCATCAGTGCCGCCCATCGAGCCATCCTCGGCTCTCGAGGTGCCGGGTCAGGAACAAAGGCCCCTTGGCCCTGGAAGCTTGGCACACGTTCCAAGAAGAATGTCACCAAGATGGATCCGTACCCGAACTGTTTTAGCTTGGCTCGCATGACCTTTGTCAACTGCCTCTTCATATTGGTTGTCACAGCTGATGCCCAATTGAAGATTGTCGAGCTAAGACACTCTGTCGCTAATATCAAGTGGTTCTTCATAGCTTCGTGGGGCGCTTGTGCCCCCGCAGCTCGTGTGAAGGTGAATAGCAATGCTCTGAGTGTCAGGTCCTGGATGGTGGGGATATCCACCTTCAAGCTGCCCTGCCCGTATCTAGCCTCCGGGCAAACTCGAGCCTTCACCTCTTCCATCTTCTCTCTAGATGGCCTGCTACCAGTCAATTGGGGCACCGACCCTCGTCGTGACAATCCAGTAAGGAAATAGACATCAGATACGTCTAACTCCAGAACTTGGTCCCGTATAAGGAACACCTGTTCCTCTACGTCCCACAAGTTGATCAGATACTGCAAGAGCTCTGGCTGAGCTCGTAAATAGGACAACATGAAATATTTCTTGAGCCCACACACTCTGAGAGCTTCCATGCAATCCTCATCCGCTAAGGCCAATGTGTCTACTTGGTCATGTTCCTGTTCTTTCCACACAATCACCATCTTTGTGTATTTCCCTGCAAACACAAGCCAAAATAGTGAATTAGGTTCTTAAGTAAATTCAAATTGCAGGAAAGAAGGTTTAAATTTGTTAAAAACTTGCCTAAAAATCTGCTCGGCCGTTGGCGCAACTGTTTCTAAAACAGTCGCGCCCATGGGCACGTGCCCTATGGGAAAATTGCCCCATTGGTGCGTGTCCGTGCCCGAAACCCGTGCCAATGGGCGCAACCCATAAAATTAAAATCCTCCCTATAGGGGATGAAAATGCAACTTAAAACAAATTCTAAATAGATGGAAATGGAGCTAAGGACAAGACCTCTTACCTGACACCGACGACGCTCGAAATGGTCCACTGGATTTGTCGCAATTGCCAACTGAAGATTGCACTCCAAAAAGCCCTAATGTCGCTCTCCAAAGGTAAAAAGTGAAAAGTAATTTTTTATTTACCATTTTTACCATTTTATAACTTTTTGGCCTCTAAATAGGTTTTAAAAAGTCATTTTATGAATATTTTTATGAATATTTGTGTCGAAAATGGATTTTACGCCGATTTCTTATGCAGCGACAGGTGTTTATGCAGCTTTGGCGGCGAAACAAGTTGTATTTTATACTTTTTCGGACTCGGTAAATACACGAAAAAGTCACTTTGGAGTCATATTTTGCTCTTCACTGACTCTCTAAACGTGAAAATAATGCCGAGTTGGTCCTCTTGACTCGTTAAATAGTAATGAGAGGCAGTCGTCTTTAAACCCTTTTCCGACCGTTTAAAAACGAAAGGATCGTCGGACCCTTGTCGTTTTCGGTTCGTTAACGGTCACGAAGCGACGTGGTTCTGATTGCTTTTTTACTTTTTTAGATCAGAATCACTACTTATGAAAAGTACTCATCCGTCGTAATGATTGGGCGGTTCTTTCGAGCATTGTTTTATACTTTTTCGGGCTCGAGAGACACAACTTTACGAAAAAGGACACCCCTGGAGTTTACTTTTCACTGTCTTTAAAAAACTCTCTAAACATGAAAAGACACCAAGTTCTTCCTTTGTCAGACTCGTTAAAACTTAATGACATCGGATTCCGTCGCAATGATGCCTCTCAAGCATATGCTATCCCCGTCAAGCTTGTCATCCAAAAATAACCGGGGTACTCGCCAGAAATGGTGAATAAAGGAACCGTAATCATCGTCGTGTTGGCAGTATGTCGCTCTTGAACATGGCACTTGTCTGCATTCGTGTCTGGGTGGGGACATCTCATCTTGTTTTACACTTGCCTTCGTGGGTTTGGGTTATCCTGTTTGACTTTTCATCTGCTCATCGCCTTGTCATCATGACCCCTGATCATTTGATGTCAAATACTGCCACGTCCACTGTCGTGCCGCCGATATGTTCAAGAGAATTTGACCTCTGCAGAATGCTAACCTTCCTCTGATACCTCACACAAAACATTTTATCCTTCTTTGTCTCGTGTCGATGATGTGGGAAACATTATGGCCCACCATCGATCAAGGTCACTTCCTGTCGACTTCAACTCATTATCCAGGAAGTTGACTTAGAGACTCCCTTCAGGTACCTTGGTGCCAATGATGAAAACCTCGCGTCAAACACGAAGAACCTACCATTGTAGGGTGTTCGACACCGGCTCACTGATTCGCACACCGTGGATTGTACCTATAGTACCTTGAGGACCATTGTCATTATTGGTGGTACCTCTCGCGTCTGTTAACAGTTTTCATTATTGACTGGTAATCATACGATGTTCTCGCATGTTCGACTTTGACTCCTATATTCGCATGCTTGAACTTGTACTTTGTTCGGGTCGAGATGGAGCGCAAGACCCTGGATTTTGTCTGTTAAGATCTAGGTTGCATTTTGTGGATTATTATCATCACTACATGACTCATTCAATGGATGGTTGCGACCATGCCTAAGTCTACTCAAGCTGCATCCATACCTTGGATCCAGATTTTCATGTACTCTGCTATGGATGGCCGCGCCCATACCATGTACATCATGTATTTGAGATATCAGTTGTACTCCGTGCAGGTTCTCCAGCGGCCGTGTTTTCAGGCGATCATGTTCTTGTAAAGCACTTCACCCCTCTCTCTCTCAGGCTTCATGCTTTAGGGGGCATCTGTTACACAGTATTTTGTCACCGTCCCTGTTACCCCTTCTCCTGTACATTGGAGGACCTATTCCGGGACCTATGAGAAGTGACATAACCTGAAAGCACCTGCATTATATCCCCTTGAGTATGTACTTCATATACCTTGAAGACACCTTCTGCAAAATACCCATAAATATATCCCTTTTTCCATTGGTGCTGTTCCACAGTGTATCACTCGCACCAATGGGGGAAATCCTCCAAAAAGGGTGCGCCAGCTGGTGCTCTGTGTCAGAGTCGCACTAGTGCCAACCCAGTTGGGTAAAGTTTTTAACAAACAATCTTCCGAAGGTTCCTTCTAACCTATCCATGAACTGATTCTATTTTGAGTTAGTTCAGTTGGGCTTCGTATCTCCCAAGGAGGGAAGTAGTTCTCCACCTCTCATGGAAGCTTCCTAATGATAAGGACAATCCCATGAATCTGGTGGATGGTCTTATCTACTCCTCCTACCTCTATATAAGCTTTTTCTTTTCCCTTTGACAAGCTAGTTAATAATTCTATTCTTCAAGCTCCCAAATCTAAGTCCCAAAGTCTGAGAATTGCTAAGCTCATGTTACAAGAGGCCTTGTTCATCCCCATAAGGCTATATCTTTAAGGAGGAGATCCATGTCCAAGTAATCAAGGAGAGAGAGGCTTGTTCCCCATCCCCTACAAGCTTTTCAAGGCATGTGTTGCTGATCACCCAGCCAAAGGAGGATTTGACGTTAGAACTTGGTTGTATTCTCTTTTGTTTATCAATAATAATAGACAACTATCATTATGGTTCCACTCATGTGTCTTTATAATGATGTTTGAGTTGTATCCTTTCTGACTGATACATAGTTGCATTTCTTGGATTTTATGCTTGTATTTGTCTTGTTCTTTGCATGTGCAGGTGTCTGTTCATGAGGATCGTGAGGATTGTGACCGGCTGAAGCGAAAGAATAGAAGCGATGACTCTTCTACGAATACTAGGGTTGGATTCGAGGTAGGTTCTCATCATTGGCCTTTACTTTGCAATTAGGAACCTACGTGTTAGCGTTGTTTGATTATTGCTAGACCCCATTTAGGCTAGTGGGATTGCCTCTGTCCATAGAGGGTATTTACCTGTACAACACACCCTTTAAACCTCTATCTTGCACTATCGGTGCCTCGATGTAGTGTCACAACGAAGTCTCTTAGCCACGAGCCTTTTTACCTCTAAAACAAGTGAAACAAGCACTTTTTGATTTCCCCCTTAACCCCCTTTTATTATAGCCCCTTAAATGGCTTTCCTCATATGACTGGGGGCTGGAACCAGGGGCTTAGCCCTTTGGGCAATAAGGCTATCAACAACCGTGCAGGGGCCTTTTCCTTTTATAACTTGAATCGCCCTTTGATTACCTCTTACACTGTATAAACCGATATCCCGGATGTGAAAAATTTATCAAATAGAACCTATGAAATATCGCATTTGGGGAGCCTTTTTCTTTGTTCCTCGAAATCCCACATCTCGGCACTGAATGCAGTTTTCCTTAAGTTTCTCCTCTAGGTAGCTGCGATTTTTGATATGCGCGATGATGTCATCATTTTCATGTGTCACCATGTGAGTGGTGACACGTGCCGGCCAAAAATGCACCCATAGGACCCTTGAAAATGTCGAAACCGCTTGACACTTGTCCTTCATACTCCCACATCATTGATGATGTTAGTTGCCATGTCAGCCATCAGGACCAATCATATTGCGCCACGTGGCCCTCGGAAGAGAGAGAAAATGTCCTGCCTGACCCTGATTTGCATGGGTTTCCTTTGTTAAATAATTTCAACCTTCCCAGGTGATCTTATACTAAATCGTAAAATCACAACCCCGTAAGGTTTTTGGGGAGCTAGCCCATCTGTTCCTACGATCGCCATTAATGTGGGATTACCCATTGTCGATATGCCATACCGTCGTACCGCCACATGGAGGAGAGAGAAGGGGGCCGCTCAGCCTTGGTTTTACCATGCTTTTCCTTTGGAAATAAATTTTGGTCCTCCCCAACGATGTCACACCATATCGGCGATTCTCCCCCCGGCTCAGCCTTGGTTTTGCCATGCTTTTCCTTTGGAAATAAATTTTGGTCATCCCCAACGATGTCACACCATATTGGCGATTCTCCCTCCCGCAATTCCTTAAGGACGACCCATTAGGTATTGTGGGGGGCCATGCAAGACTGCTGTGACTGCAGGATTGTAGGGTTGCCCAGATGCAGGGTTGTGGGGTGTAGGACTATTATGACTGCGGGACTATGGGGTCGCCGAGATACGAGATAGTGGGGTTGCCGATATACAATTCGCAGGATGCAGGACCTGTGATATCGATGTTGGGCATTGTGAACCACCGATAACCATAAGTGTATGCATTGGGACCCTGTTGATATGCCGATACACTCATCACTGATATGCTGATGCCACGCGGAGGAGAGAGAAAGGGGTGGCCTGACCTTGGTTTTGTTCTGCATTTCCTTTGTTAACTCTTTTCGGCCTCTCCTGACGATGTTACAATACATTGCATAATCGTGCCCCCACAATGTTTTTATAGTGGCATCCCTTTGATTTGTCGGTATGCCAATAATGCAGGATTATGGGATGTGGGATTGAAGGATTGCCCCTCGTCGATCACCGATAAGCCTATATTATGGGACTGTGGGGCTGCCCATATGCGGAATTGTCAATATGCAGTTTTTCGTCATACTTAGTCATTTTCTTGGTTTTCAAGGCTTTCCAAGTGTGATCTTCAACATTCTCTAACTTCCAATCTAGAAGTCCATTCTTGGACTTCTATATACCGTTGGAAAGATATTTCCGAACACTAGGAAATGGGGAGGGTATGATTAAGCTTCGAGATCTTATATGTCCTAGGGTTGTGGCTCCAAACTTCACTTCTCTTGGGCAACCTTGACCAATTGAAACCCACAATGCAGTGAGTGACAACATTGGCTCCAATTGGGGATAGTTCCTTGTTGGAAAGGTGTTGAGGACATGCAGGCTAGTAGCTTTTCCTTCCATTGGGCATGGAGTCATTCTTAAAAAAAATACAATTATGTTAAAAGGAACTTTTTTGATAATAAACTGAAAAATTCAAATAACAATTTCAACACACACACCAAATATTTACAATGAGAAAGGGGGAGATATCTCTAGTTTCGAAAATAGAATTTTAGGAAATTACTATTTACCGACAGTTTTAGCAGTTCACTATCCAAGTTTTCAAGCATGTAAGTGTTATTTTCCCTCTCTTCTAAAATCTTGAAGGGGCCAAACCATAGCGGATGAAATTTCCCATGTTTTCCTTTGTCTTCTCGTCGAACATCCCACCTAAGAAGTAAATCTCCTTGCTGAAGAGGTATGTCCTTAGCCTTCTTGTCAAAAGGAGATTTCATCCTTTGTTGGTAGTTTGAAAATTTGATCCCCACCTGCTCTTTGTTCTTGTGAAGCTCCACAAGTTGATTTATCCTTCTAGTCAAGGTGCTTGGCTCTTCCTCGACTTCTTGTAGCAACTTAGCTACTAGAATTGCTAATTGGATCGAGAAGACATCAACCATGCCCTATACTATCTCAAAAGGTGATTTCCTAGTGGATCATTCAGGCATTACTCAGTTAGCCCACAGAGAAAACTTCAGTTGGGAGTCCCAGTTCCTTTGATTTTTAGTGATGGTCTTCTTTAGCACCCTCACCATAGTTTTATTTGAAGACTCAACCAAGCCATTCCCTTGAGGGTAGTATGTAGTGGAGTGTCCAATAATGATATTGAATTTTTGGGAGAAGTTGATGAACTTAGAAGATTTGAAGACCTATGCATTATCATTCATAATTTTAAAATGACACCCAAAGTGGGATAATATGTTCTCCTCCATGGATTTTATCACCACTGAGTCCGTAGCATTTCTAGCTGGGATAACCTCTACCAACTGGGTGAAATAGTCAGTGGTTGTTAAAATCCATTTGTGTTGGCCACTAGATGGTGGGTTTATTTCTCCAATGAAGTCTAATCCCCACTATCTAAAAGGCTTCTCTACTTGCACAAGAATTAGGGGGAGAGGAGAAAGCTTCTGTCTTTCAGCAAACAATTGGCATTTCTGGCATGACCTTACCTCAGAATAAACATCTCCAAACATCGTGGGCTAATAGAATCCTACCTTGAGGATTTTATGTGTTGTTGTCTTCCAACTACAGTGTCCTCCACATATTCCCTCGTGGAAAGCCTCAATCACTTCATGGGTTTCTCCCTCCACCAAACATGGCAGTAATACCCCCATCAGGTCCTTCCAGTGGAGTAGTCCATTGGATATAATGTATTTATGTGCCTACAATCTCAAACTCTGGTAGTTGGATCTATCGAGTCCCAATGGGAATATTAGGAATAAGAGGTAATGAACAATGTTCTTATACTTGGGTGATCCCTCATATTTGGCATAGATCTTCTGCTCAGTTGTTTTAATTCTACTCTAGTGATCCTCTGGTATGCCTTCCTCTGTGATCAAGCTTATCCCTAGAGCTTGGCAGTTGGATTCAGAGATAAAATCTTAGCCAACCCCTGGCCTTTGATGAGCTTGGTAGGCTTTATTTATAGCTCATATTATTTTATTTTAGCTATCCACATGCCCTTCTTTCCTTCGTTGTCTCCCTACACCAGGATGTCCTTGACTGTAGTCGTTGGGACAAACACTGTGATTCCCGATTGCAGCATATACATACGAAATGCCTTCAGAGCCTTGACTAGTGCATAAGCCTATTTTTCCAATATATTAGACTTCAACTCAGCATCCCTTAGGACTTGGCTGAAAAAGGCGATGGGCTGCTCGTAACCTTCTTTATTTTTCTACAACAGCACAACATCAACAATAATTGGAGAGGAAAAAGAAAATATGTATAAAGGCACTAAATAGTCGGGGTTGACTAGCACTGGGGCCTCAACCAAATATTATTTGATTCTAGTTAAAGAATCAGGGGGGACAGAGTTCCACTTGACTTCATTCTCCTTCTTGAGCATATCTGTAATAACTTTGACTATCTCAACATAGTTGGGTATGAATCGCCTTAAGAAATTTATCCTCCTCAAAAAGGCTTGGACTTCTTTCTTGTTTCTGGGCAAGAGAATATGGTTGATGGATTTGACTCATTCAGGATCAATCTTTACTCCTTCCTGCGATACTACATTTCCAAGCAGCTTCCCCTCACTCAGGGCAAACTGAGATTTCTTAGGATTCAGAGAGAGACCATACCTTTTGCACTTCTTGAAGGTGAGCTTTAAATGGAGGATATTCTCTTCATCAATCTTAGAAAAGATTGTGATGTCATCAAAGTAGCGAATTTGACTTGCTCGCCTATGAAAGCTATGTCCATAACTCTCTAAAATGTGGCCCGTGCATTTATCAACCTGACTGGCATGTGGGCATACATGAATGTTCCCCACGGGGTGATGAAAGTAGTCTTTTTCTGGTCCTCAGGGTGGACTGTAACTTGGTTATATCTAGAGAATCCATCCATTATGGACATTCTGCCTGCACTCACTACCTTCTGCAATATATTATCCATCTTGAGAAGAGGGTAGTTATCTTTTAGAGACGTCGTGTTTAGATTCCGAAAGTCCACAAATAACCTTATCTCTCCGTTATTTTTCTGGATAGGGACCAAATTGGCTACCCACTCAGAGCATATTAAAGGTACTATGTGTTGTATCTCTGAGATGATAATGGTCAGCTATCATGCCAACGCATATAAGAAATTTGTTTTGGCGGTTTTGTTTTAATTTGGAGGACCAATGTAGGAGATAGATTTAAAACAATGAGGCTTAACCTTTCGAATAATATTAATATCTAAATAGAGGGCTGCTATTAAAATTAACACAGTGATTTTAGCTTGTAATATGGTGGTGAGCAGAAATAGAGAAATAATATGATTATCACAGTCTTTAGATTGAAAATTAAATAATCATAAGTTTGAAATCCCTTAAACTATGTTCAAAACGTTCAACAGAATATGCTTAAGCTTACAAAAGATGTTGATGATTTATTGATTTAGAGGGAATTAATTTAACAAATAGTTCATTCTCTTTACAAATTATCAGTTTAGAAGCTTATAAGAATAGATTGAAACCCAATTATTCCTACCTAGTTATCTCTGTAAGACATAAGACTATGAAGAAAAGCATAATAAATAATACTGGAAAAACTTACACAAAACAAAAACTGTGTAAATCAGAATTCAGAATCCTTCGCTTTTATATTAATGATCCAGAAAAATTCAAGTGCATTTGATGCTTAAAAATGCTTCTTCAAGGGTGCAACCCTTGATAACTCGTGAAGAGAGTTATTTATACAATAGTAGAACTGAGAAAATATCCTAAATTGTTTTTACAAAAATAGATTATTACAAAATCAAAATAAAAACTGCTAGTTGATCTGGCACTATTTTGTTGTTGAGGTGTTGATGATTGTCGCTGGAAAAATTGAAAACTATTGAAGCTAGCTGACTGTTCCTCCAAAAACTGAATGTTGTTCGATTACCTTCTAGTCGAGTAAATCTATCAATTCTTCCCAGTGTTTCTTATCTGGGATAGAAATCTTGATTACCCTCTTGAAAACTTCATCCACCTTTGTATATCTAGTAAAAGTGGGTTTTAATAAAAACATGTGTCTGATCTCATTCAAAACAAAGAAGGTATCCCTGAGTGTATTTACTATAAGTGATGGTCTTGATGAACCTCTTATGTTTAAAATTGAAGCTGCATGTTTTCCCACCTCTGTCAGCTTCTGAACATAATCCTCAATTGGCAGCAATTTTTCATCAATCACAAGCATGGAGGGTAAACCCTTGTTGGTTAAGGGTTCTATCCTGCTGAAAAACCTCTGAACTATGGTATTGACATTGCTGCAATTTTCTTGTAGCTGAAGGATGATTTTTTTCTTGGTGATGATCTTCTTTACCTCCAATATAGTTGTTGTTCTGTCACTTATGCATAATTCCTCAAGCTCATAGCTGTCTTTGGAATTCAGGAACTTGATGATATTAGAAGCAATTATGGCATGTCTTCAAGCTGCTTAGTAATATTTTCAACTGTTTCATGAGCTTTCTCCAAGAGATCCTTCTGATCAAACACTATCTTGATGTAGGGCCAAATATCCTTGATTGATTCTATAATTTCTTCCCATAGAATTTCCTTTGCTAAACCAAATTTGTTTCCAATGAAGAATTCCTTGAGTTCCCTTTGTAGTACTTCAATCCGACCTTTGACTCTGTTGAACTCAGCTGCATGTGAATTGTCTGCTACTGACTTCATAAGTTGTAATTCCTTAAGTTCATCCTTCAGCTTCTTGATTTCCCCTGTCTAGATAGACAAGCTCTGAACGGCTTCAGTAAGTTGTTCAACTCCTTCTGCTGCACCTGTAGTCGATGTTGTAGCTGAAGTGGAAACTTTGGTGGTGGGAATTGCTGTAAGGGGGACTATATCCATTGGAGTTTGAGCCTTGTTAACAACTTCCTCTTTTTCCTTGACTAGTTGCTCCATCTGCTCCTCCATTTATTTGATCTGTAGATTTTGCTCTATGATGAGCTTCATCATGTCGGACTTCTGAGTTTTTGTCTCCTCAATTTCTTTGGCTGTTGGGTCCTTAGATGCTAGAAATTTCAGCTGCTTCTTTAATGTTGCAACTTCAACATTCTTTTTCTTAATAAGCCCTTCTGCAGCGTTTATTTTTGAGGGATCATATCCCATCTTTAGTAGTGGCTTCTCCTAGGATTGAATCTTGGTATCCTTTGCTAATGAGGAGACTTTATCCAACTTAAGCTGTGACTGAGTGTTGGCCAAGATAACCTACATTTTTGACAAACTCATGGCAATGTTTGTCAAGTTGGAAGCAATCATTTGCCTAGTTTGTTTGTGCATCTCAATTTGATCAATTGGATGCACATCCTTCACATTGAACTCAAAAGAGGCCTGCTTTTGATATTGAGTAACAATCCTAGACTGCGGAACCTAAGCCTGCAGATAAGCCAATTGCATTTTACCCTTCTCAGAGTCAAAGACTCAAAGAAGTCTAGCCTGAGAACTCGAGAATGTTTCCAGAATTGTGTGTAGGTGTTCAACTTCAACACTTCATTCTTCTTTTTGATCTCACTAAAAACATGAAAGATGTCTTCCTCCTTGTCCTTCTTAGTGCTTCCACTGGTCTGGGTTATCTGTTGTTCCTTAGAAGTAGTGGAATGAGTTTGGGACTATGTAGACTATGCACCCGATTGTGTATGGAGCATAGTCTCTCCAGTTCCATAAAATGTGGTTTTCAGAGACTCATGTGTTGCACATACAATCACAAAGATTCTAGGTCTCTTCTTTCTGTGCACAATCCTAAAAACCTGGCTTGATGCTTCAGTTGTAGGGGATGATTGTTCTTTCTCTTGGCTATCTTTTCTTGTGCAAGTGGATTTTGTACATTTGATGTAGAAACTGTCTGATCTTCAGCCTCTTGGAGGGTGTTCACTGCCCATTCCAACTGATTTTTATATTGTTCTGTCTCAGGCCTGGTTGTATGATGATATGCTATAATTTGTTCTCCACTCTGAGCTTGGAAATGACTCCCATTGGGTCGTAAGACCTAGTGAAGCTGAGACCAAACTTCATCTCCTTTAGTAATTTGTCTGTTTCCTCTCCTGCTGCCCTAGTGTTACAGATGAATGGACCAACTTGGGCTTTCAACTTGAATTGTGATTTCTTCTTTGCAGCCACAAAGTGCACTTCATCTGCATTTAACCTTTGCCTTATATATTCCAGTGCAAATATTCTGATAGGTAGGTGGTGAGCACCAATATTGTAGCAATAATGTTGCAACTCCTGGGCTGCCTACTTTACTCTTATCAACTTGGTAGTTCGTAACAAACTTGGAAGCGTCGGTGCTGTATGCACAAGTACTAGTTCTTACTGCAGGTTGTCACTTGGTCAGCCAGTGCAAGATCACTAGGAGCTCAAGCCAACTTCTATGGATTCTATAAGAAGCTCTATATGTGATGAAAGGGGAGAAAAGATTACTCTACATATGCTACTCTAACTGTAGAAAGGAGAAAGGCTGAAATGTAAAGCAAACCTAGTAAATCCTAATTAACCAACTAATTTTACTTTTGCAGAAAGCACTATGAAAACCATGAAAGGAATGAAACTACCTATTCAAGGAACTAAACAACATCTAACTATGTTATTTTTGGAAGTAAATAAGCAAAGAACATATTTTTGGATTTTTATATGAAATTGACATGCATGTAATTTATTATGTGTGAGTGTGGCAGCAAATAGGTGGCGTTGGAGGGTGGTTTTGGTACTTGAGAGGATGTAGGATGGTGTGGATGGGTCCTAGGAGGTCTCAGGTGGCCTTCTAGAAGCTTTTCCCACACTCGGCCTTCAAAAGAAAGCTTACAAGAAAATCTATAGGAGGACACAGGAAATATATAAGAGGAAAAACATCGTTCTAGAGGAGGCCTACAGGAGGAGGCTGAGAGCAGTTTTCACTATTTTGAGGGTGTGAGAGTGGATGAAAGAGGTGGATGAATGTTGGAATGAGGTGTTAGAGTTCCTATGGTCTACCATGAACCACTAGGAGAGAGAAAGATGATTGGATTTTCTCAAGGAGAGGAATAATTTCTATGGAAAATGCAGGAAACTAAGGCAGAATTGAGGTGAGACTTGGGCGACCTGTAGGGCATGGATCAGAGGGAGGATGGGATGGTTGATAGGATGGCCTGTTTCTAGAAGAGATTTGCTGCAAAGGAACTGACATTCAACCTGTTATCACTGAAAAGATTTCAAAGGAAAAAGGTAAGGTAAGGGAGAATTGGTCTTGGTTATTCTCAAGTTCCTTTCATGCATAAGAAGCACTTGGCAAACTCAGGGTCAACATACATCAGAGTTCTTTGAAGGCTCAAGCAAGGCATGTAAGTTTTGAACAACTTCATGGTAGATGGAAAGGCCATTTCAAGCAAAGGTAAGATCAAGAGAGTTGAATTTTTGACTCGAAGCTGTGTTTTTGAAATCACACAGCAGTTTCGTAGCACGCTACGAAACTGCTGTAGCTGCACATTATGCTTTCATGGACCAATGTTGAAAGACAAAGGCAAATATTTTTGAAAGGAAGTTTATGAAGATGATCATTATTCATAGCTATTTTTGTTCATGATGCTTAAGGCAGCTTCAAAGAGGTTTTGGGTCAAGTCTACAGTGTATGTAAAACAAGATAATCCAATGCAATTGCATGAAGAACAATCGGGGTAATTGAAGCAGCCTTTTTTAGGAGGAAAACTGTTTTAAGTATTCAACTTCCAGGTGGTCTCCAGAGCAACTGAAAGAATATTTTGGAAAATTGAAAGAGGTTTTTATTCCTAACATACTGAAATACAAAAAACTCTTTCAGTGTCTTCAAATTAATTATGAGCTAGGAGAAATGGGTGATTAAACTTGCGCTATGAAACTGCTGTAGGTGCAAGTTTTTCACAGGCATATTTCTCTGTTTTACACCTGTTTTTAAAAGGCACCTTCTGGGAGGTAGGGACGGTGTTTCAAAAAACCAAGAGAGGTTTTTGTTTAGAATGGATTGGTGCACAAAAGCCTCCTTCAGTTTTTCTAAATACGTTTTTTGTGAGAATTTATGAGCTCTGTCCCAAGACCCATTGTTCAGCCAGAACAGAGCAAGGGACAGTCTCCTAGTTTCTAGGAACATCAAGGATCGATTCTGGACAGCTGGAGAATTATTTTAAAAAACCAAGAGAGGTTTTTGTTCTAAACATCCTGGAATACAAAAACCTCCTTCAGTTTAGAAACATGTGTCATGGTTGAGGAGATAAAGGCTCTGTCCCACGTGCCATTTTCAGGGATCCTAAACCTAAAAATAGGGAAACATGTTCCCTAATTTCTAGGGTTTGTCTTCAACAGTCAGATGACCACGTGGGAGGCTTCATCAAATTCGACTTCTTGAGGTTGAAAGTTGTCAAATAATGCTTTAAATGCTTAGATAAGGTTGTTGTAATCATGATAAGGAGTTACACTCCTAGTTGTATTAGGTCACTAGCACTCCTAGTTAACAGCTAGTTCTAATTAATGGTTTGTTTTATGGTTAGAATAGGTGTCACTGATGAAAAATTCGAATTATTTTGATCATGGATGATGGAATCCTAATTGTAAATGCTTTATATAGAGCAAGAGGTCGAATTAGCAAAGGGTTGGAAATTTTATAACAGAGTACTGTTTTGGCTTATGTAAAGACAAAGTTCAGTAATATAAGTTGGCTGCTTTTCTTCTCAGGATTCATGAAGGATTTCCATGTTCAGAATGTGTGATTTTATTCTTTCCTTAATGTCTTTCATAGTTGCATAGATGTGTAATCACTCATAATTCACTGATTGTGCTCTGATTTCCTGTATGCATTTATGAACTGTGGTTTTATATGAGTTATGTTCTGAACATCCAAATGCTTAATGCCCTGACTTCTATGTAAAGGCAGTATCATTGTTTACTGAAGTATGATTGACTCCATAGGCCCAATGGAAACTTATGTAATGTTTATCCAGCCTTCATATTTGTCAATGTTATTCCACAAGAGTTAGCCATCTAATTATTAGTCAAAATCATTAACCCTTTGAGAGAGCCCTCTCAGGCTAAGGAGGCTAAGCCTTAGTCAAAAGATTGGTTTGAAACAATTACTTGAAGTCTTCCTGGTTTGCAGCCTTCCAGGGCTTGATTTTGAGATAACAATATCAATAGAGAGTCTAGTTCATACTAACCTCTTGCGTTTATGCCACTCATGAATATGATCAAAGATGTGGGTGGCATCATCTTGGTTAAATTTGGACAAAAGGTCAGTCCCGAGATCTTGTCACGTATGTAGGAATTTACAGGGTAAGTTCCTCAGACAGAACACCAAAGGACACCGCTCACAAACAGATCACAAATCAATACACCAGTATTTTTGATGTGGTTAAAACCCTCAAAGAGGGAAACAGTCCACGGCCTGAGCCAATGCGGCCACTTCATGCAATTTATTAATAAAAGAATGAAAATTTACATAAGCTTCTCTCGTGAACAGTTAACCTACAAATGACCCTCCATGCACTTTAAATAGAAATCATGGACCAATTGGGTGTTAAGCCATGGATCAAGTGTCGGTAATACCGAGGAGAGAATGAACTGTCAGATCGCTACATATCGTGACCGTCGGATTGTAAGTTACAAATGTACATAGTAAAGAAACACACTTTACCTAACTCTATACTAGACCAGGCTATACTTAACTATTTCCTATGTGTCGAAATATCCTAACATCCCCCCCTTGAGAACAACTTGGGATAGGATTGAAGGATTTACAAATATGACACAACAGGAGAAGGAAGGAGGCACTAGAGCCTATCCCCCCTTAGTGACAACTTCCTAAACTCCAACCATAAATCGAAGTTTAGTAAACTTCGCCTTTGTGAGAGCCTTTGTAAAGAAGTCTGCAACTTGATCATCTGTTGAACAATATTGCACTTCAAGAACATGGTCATGAATGAGCTTTCTGATGAAGTGCATGTGTAGTTCAATGTGTTTGCTACGTTGATGTTGGACTAGATCTTTGCATAGTTGAATGGCACTTTGATTATCACGCCAAAGTGTAGTCAGATGCTACTGCTGAAAGCCAAACTCTGATAGGATCTGACGAAGCCACAAGGCTTCCTTACTAGCTTCTACGACACCACGATACTCTGCTTCTGTGGAAGAAAGAGAAATGGCACCTTGTTTCTTGCAAGCCCATGTAATAAGTCCTGAACCAAGAGTGAACACATAACCGGCAGTAGACTTCCGATCATCAGGGTCACCAGCCAAATCAGAATCAGTGAAACCAACCAATAGAGGAGATGCTTCGACACTGTAATGAATTCCAAACAGAATTGTACCTCGAACATAACGAAGTATTCTTTTAGCTGCTTTCCAATGACTTTCACGTGGGGTTTGCATAAACCGAGCAACAAGGCCAACAACAAAGGAAAGGTCAGGATGAGTATGGGTTAGATACAAAAGTTTGCCTACAAGTTGACGATATAAGGTAGCATCAACTTCAGGGGGAGTACAAGTGACTGAAAGTTTGGCTCCAGACTGAAAGTGAGAAGGGGCTGGCTTACAGTCTTCCATGTGAAAATGGCGTAGAAGATCACAAGCATACTTGGACTGGGAAAGGGAATACCTTCCTTGGATTGCAAGACTTGAAGACCAAGAAAATAATGCAAGTGTCCTAAGTCTGTCATTTCAAACTTCTTTTTAAGGCTGGACTTCACATGGTTAATAAGGTTGGGATCACTACCAGTGAGGATAAGATCATCAACATAAAGAACAAGAATGAGAAGAGACTTGTCCACTTTCTTGGTGTAGACAGCATTGTCAGAATGACACCTAGAAAAGCCAGATTCTAAGACAAAGCTATCCATTTTGGCATACCAAGCCCGAGGAGCTTGCTTGAGACCATAAAGGGATTTGTTAAGCCGACATACAAGGCTGGAGTTTGTTTGTATAAACCAAATAGGTTGTTCCATGTAGATTTCTTCATGCAAGTCCCCATGCAAGAAGGCGGATTTGACATCCATCTGATGGACTTCCCATTTGAAAGAGGCAGCAAGGGAAAGAACAAGGCGGACAGAGTTCATTTTGGCAACAGGGGAGAAGGTTACAGTATAGTCAATGCCTTCAACTTGTGAAAAGCCCTTAGCAACAAGACGAGCTATATGTTTATCAACTTTCCCATCTGGTCCATACTTGGTTTTGTAAACCCATTTGCATCTAACAAGTTTTCGTCCCTTTCGTAGAGGAACAAGATCCCATGTATCGTTTGCCAATAATGAACGATATTCTTCATTCATAGCTGCATCCCAATCTGGATGACCTGAAGCTTCTGCAAAGGTGTCAGGATCATAATTCGCTGAGGCTTGAGCTAGTAAAGAAGAGGCTCTATCGAACTGAGAACGTGTACGTCATTGATCTGTAGGATCACCTGCTGCATCCCGAGTAGCACAGACCCATTTTGGAACTGGAGGAGCTGAAGGAGGATCCTGAGAAGGTGGGGGAGGATTTTCATCCTCGTTTTCATCATCTGAAGAAGAAATATGTTCAAAAGTAGAAGAGATAGAGAGAGGTGGCACATTCACCGAACTAGGCTCGTACGCTGATATATTTTCAGCAAACTTTACATCTCTTCTAATGATAACATTTTTGGACTTAAGTGGAATAAGTCTATATCCTTTGACATCTTCAAAATATCCAACAAAAATACATTTTTCACTCTTAGGTTGTAAAGCTTTATGTTTCTCATCTGGAATATGGGCCCATGCTTCACTTCCAAAAACACGAAAGTGACTTACATTCGGTTTAATTGAGCTCCATGCTTTTTTTGGAGTGATATTCTTTAAAACAATTGTAGGAGTGCGATTTACTATGTAATTTGCACAGTTAATTGCTTCTGCCCAAAAATTAAGACTAAGTCCTTTAGATTGAAGCATACAATTAGCTATTTCCTTTAAGGTGCGATGTTTCCTTTCAACTACACCATTTTGTTGTGGAGTATATGGAACAATATGTTGCATTTGAATTCCATGCTCAGTGCAAAAGTTGATGAATTTGTTGTTAACATATTTTCCGCCATTATTAGATCTTAGCTTAAGAATTTGATGTCTAGATTATTTCTAAGCAAAGGCCTTAAAGGCCAAGAACATGTTAAATACTTCACTCTTGAGTTTTAAGAAGTATACCCAAGTGCATCTAGGGAAATCATCAATGAAAGTTAAGAAATACTTGTAGCCAGAGAATGAAACAACTGGAAGTGGACCACATAAATCATTATGCACAAGCTGTAAAGCGGCTGAGGCGTGCCAAGAGGCACGTTTTTCAAAACTATCCCGATGATGTTTTCCGAGTACACATTCTGAACAAACACCATCTCTGCAAGATACCATAGGAAGACCTGTCACCATATTTTCTTTACATAGATTTTGAAGGGAGGATAAGTTTAGTGACCAAATCGCTCATCCAAAGTTTGCTCACTTCACATTATGAGCAACAATAGCGAGGAGAGGTTGATGACCCAAGCCTGTTAAACTTATCAACCTTGATAGATCATCAGCAATGCCAGTAGCTAAAATCTGTCAAGGATCTCTTAGGTCCTTAATTACAACATCGTGAGGTGAAAATTCAACGGTTTTACCTTAACCAGAATGAGTTATCTGATATACAGATAGAAGGTTGCAGGATAAGGTTGGAACACATAATACATCATTAAATTGACCATTGTCTAGATGAACAGTTCTAGTCCCTACAACAGTAAGAGATCTATCATCACCGACATATATATTTTTGGTGTTACAATCATTTAAAAAAGAAAACATGGCTTTGTTTTTGGCCATGTGATAAGAAGCTCCAGAATCAATGAGCCACTCATCAGAATGAGAAGAAGAAGATACATTTAGTGCATAATCAGACCGAGATGTTTGAGAACCACATGCAGAAAGTGCTATTCCTGAAGATGAAGTTGAAGTTGAAGAGTGCTCCAAATGGATGTTATGCTTCTTCATTGTTGCTTCCAAGGCTTGCATCTTCTTAAAACATTTGGATTCTAAGTGGCCATCTCAATTACAAAAGTTTCAATGTCTATCAGTCTTTTTCCCTTCGTTTTTATTTGCCTTATCATTTTGTTGAATTGATTTTTCATTTTGAAACTGAAATTGCTGAGGACCCTTGTTTGGTTTAGGACCATTCCTTTTAGGATACTGCTTCTTAAGTTTCTTTGAATTTGGTTGTTGTTGGGCGGCTAAGGGTTTCTTAGAAGAGTTTCCAAGATTAAGAAGACCAAGATGTAAGAGTTTTTCTTGTTCTTTTATTAAAGAATCATGAAAGGCATTAAAAGAGGGGGACTTGTAGTCTTGTCCTTGAGAAATAAAAGATTTTCTAGTAGAATGGAAAGTGGAAACAAACACAAAGTAGGTTGGTCCCAACTTAGTAAGAATGGAATAAATAAGGCTACCATCTTCTTTCTTAACCTTCACACTTTCCAAGAGAAGTCTAAGGTTCTTGAACTTGGACAAAAAATCTTCAATGGAAGAAATATTATTGGGGTCCAATGTAAGCAACTCATTTTCGAGTTGATGGGCTCTAATTTCATTTTTAATTCCAAAAACTTTAGTGAGCTGTTTCATTGCTTCATTAGGGGTATCAAGTTCTGAGATATGGAATCTAAGGTTTGTAGAAATAGACATCCTTATCAACCCACGTGCTTGATCTTGCCTATTTTCCCATTTGGCTGCCTTATCTTCATCTTTAGGTTTAGATTATTGGCATAAGACTATTTCGTAAAGACCTTTACTTCTAAGTAAATCCATAATGTAGGACCACCATTGGAAGTAGTTGGTGCTGTTAAGAATAACTTGGCATGGAATTTCCATTTTAACAGAAACTGAAGCTGTAGATGCTGAAACTAAATGTTTAAGTGGAAAGGTCTCGAAAAATAAGGCCGATTAAAAAAAACGACTTCTGGATGAAGAAATTATGGCTTTTTGAAGAAAAGTTTTTGAAGATGCCGATGAAGTGCGTGAATGTGTGGAAGTGAATGATAATGTTATGTTAAAAAAATCCCCCCCTTTCCAAAATTAATCTAATTAACTCACTTTAAAAAAGATTTTATGTGACCCACTTTTATATATAAGTGAAAGTCACTTTTACAATGGTACTTTATGAGCTACCCACTAAATTGTAACTTAAATAAAAGATAAAGAGACTTTAGAATTATAAGTGATTCACTTTTTATAATGGGTGACAATACTTTTACATAAAGTAACTTTAAAACATAAGTTACACGTGCTTTTTGAAAAAGTAACTCAATAAAAAGAAAGACTTGAACTCAAGACCTCTATTCTCATAGAGTAGCTTTGGACCAAGTGAGCTAGTTTAAAAGGTTAGTAATTTTTGGAAAAGAGGAAGTTTTTTTTTTTGTTTTAGTCACTGAAGCTTTGGGGTGCGTGCTTACTTGAAAAAGCCCTTTTTGCTTACAAAACAAAAAAACCACACAACCCAACAAGGACATGCAAAAAAAAAACCAAACCTTGTGGCTTGAAGTTAGCTTTCGCCAGAAGCTAAATATTTTCTGAGATCACACTAAAGCGCGGCAGAAAAAAGCATACGCATGAGAAAGATCCTTCCTTTTTGTTTCTGATTTGCCCAGATCTCACAAAGTCGCAGGGCAAAGAGCATAAGCAGAAATGAAAGGTATAGATCCGGTAATAAAAAACAGAGAGATAAATAACTAAAACTGCAAAGAAAGACTGTATACCTCTAGATCTTAAAAATGACATAGGTAGGGCTATCAGAAACCTTTTCGCGTGAAACAAAAGGGGTTCTTCACTGGAACAAATGCTCCTAACACAATAGAGCTGTCCTCTTAGCCCAAAAGCGGTCAGAAATAGTAGATCTAAGAAACGACAACCATACGCAGTTCTACCAGCTTTAGATTTGGATCACCAATGGATGCGGCCCTCAAATAACTCTGATACCATGTAAGAATTTACAGGGTAAGTTCCTCAGATAGAACACCAAAGGACACAACTCACAAACAGATCACAGATTAATACACCAGTATTCTTGACATGATTAAAACCCTCAAAGAGGAAAACAGTCCACAGCCTGATCCAACGCGGCCACTTTAGGGAATTTATTAATAAAAGAAAGAAAATTTACATAAGATTCTCTCATGAACAATCACCCTACAAATGACCCTCCATGCTCTTCAAATAGAGATCATGGACCAATCAGGTGTTAAGCCTCGGATCAAGTGTCGGTAATACCGAGGAGAGAATGAATCATCGGATCACTTAATGTATAGAATATAACGTGACCTTCGAATTGTAAGTTACAAAAGTACATAGTAAAGAAACACACTTTACCTAACTCTACACTAGACCAAGTTATACTTAACTATTTATTATGTGTCAGAATATCCTAACATGAACTTTACATCCTGCCGAACTACTACGTTCCTACTCCCTGGAAGATAGACTCTGTATGCCTTAACATTCTCGCTATATCCCATAAGATATCCTTTCTCAGTAGTTTGATCTAATTTCTTTCTCTTTTCTTTGAATATACGACAATACGCCAAACTCCCAAATATCCTGAAATCACTGACTTCAGGTGTCTTCCTAGTGAAGACCCTTTCGGGAGTGATTTTTCCCAATGCCTTGTGCGGAGTCCTATTCTGGACATAAACTGTTGTGCTGCATGCTTCTGCCCACAGGAATTTGGGCATATCCTGATCATACAACATTGCCCTAGCTGCTTCCACAATAGTCTTGTTTTTCCTTTTTGCTACTCCATTCTGCTCCGGATCGTAGGCAGCTATCCACTCTCTTCTGATGCCTTCCCTATCGCAAAAATTTGTGAAGTCCTTGTCAACGTACTTTCCACCATTGTCTGAGCACAACACTTTTATCTTCTTTCCTGTCAGATTCTCTACTAGAGCCTTGAACTCTTTGAATCGACCAAAAACCTCATCCTTGGTTTTCAGAAAGTAGATCCAAGTCTTCTTGGAATGGTCATCAATGAAGGTGACGAAGTATTCGGCACCACTAAGAGCTTTTGTGGACATAAGTTCGCAAATGTCTGAGTGTATCAATCCTAGAACACTCAGAGCTCTATTGTTACTTCTGGAAAATGTTGCTTTGGCATACTTGCCTAGAGCGTACCCTTTGCATACTTCATCTCATTCGGTACTTAATTCTGGAACTCCTGATAATGTTTTCCTAAGGATTCTCAAAGCCCCATGGTGTAAGTGTCCCATCCTCCTATGCCATAGTTCATTCAAATCTTTATCTCCATTGCTGCCTATCAGTGCCATTCGAGATTCTAGCTGTAATCTATACAGCCTGTTACTTTTGATTCCAATTTGGGCCTTCCTTTTCCAACTCGAGTGTTTAACATATACTTTCTCCTTAGTGAAGAAAATGTCATAGCTCTTGTTTTGAAGTTGAGATATAGAGAGTAAGTTCATCCCCAATCCAGGCACATGCAACACATTGGTTGCTCGAAGCCGCTCTCTTGCTTCAGTTTGAAAGATTACAATACCTCTTCCTACGGGGGTACACTTTGCCTTATTTCCCATGGTGATATGAAAATTCATCCTTTCTTCCTGATAATTTGAAAAACATTCTCGAATTCCTGTCATATGCTAGGAAGCTCCACTTTCTATATACAAAATCTCAGAGGAGGCAGAGCTTGCTAGGCAAGCGACTTCTTCTTCCAGTCTGGAAGCTAACATAGAATAATCGTGATCCATGTCCCTCATGCTTTATTGTGGAAATATGCATGAGTCCTTTTGAGTTGATGCCTCTGCATCATGTTCTTGGCCCATAGCCGATTCTTCTCTCCTGTTGCCAGATCACTGCACTGATACCATGTGAAATTTCTAACCCGAAATTATTTGTTTCACTGCATCAACTAATTTGTTTCACCTACTTATTCTTCACCATAAGTTATCTATGAAATCCCTTTAGCAAACATTAAAATAAATTCTACTGCAGTTATCACCTAATTACATAGACAAAATAACAGCAATATACATGCACAAGAACCAATCACATCAACACAGTTTTCTTTGGACAATTGTCCCCAGTAAAACCCAATGTGGGAAAACGGTGTAGCAGATGAAGGTTTTATTAATTTTCAGCAACAATCGCTTTACAAGGAATGATTTTACAGAGAAACTGAGAGAAAACACCTGAGACTTTCACCTGGAAACTTTTTGACACCTTGGAGACCCTTCTCCCACTTCTGTCTCACTTCTGCGTCAGTCTGCATGAGGGTTGCGTCTCCCTTGGACTCTGTCTCCCTCTATGCTGTCTCTCAATGCCCCTGTGTCACCTCCTCCTCAGTCATTGACTGCTGATGATGCCCTCCTCTTCCTCCACCCTGCAACTCTCCCTCTGAAATCGATCTCCTTCTCTTTGAGAATCGATTTTCCTTGGGACACTGAGTATCTGTGGTGTGTCTCCAAATGATTCTTAAGTCTTCTCTTATACTTTTCATATTGATGAATCAACGACCGATATTAAGTCTCTAATCAACGGATAAGATCAAAACAGACTTGATCCTCGTCTTTTAGAAGCTTCTATTTTTATTTTCCTATGTTTAGACTTAGGAACTCATTAAAAATATTAATTATTTTAAGAACTCCTCATCCAGGTGGAATTTCTCCAAACAATTTCTGGGCCTTCGAGATCTCATGTGCCTTAACCTCTCCACCAAACTTCAAGGCTATAACACTTCTGATGCTACCCAAAATCAACATTTGGCTCTGCGTTAGGCCTGTGTGGGCCCAGATTGGCCCAATGTCAGTCCTCTTAGTTGCTGTGCTGCCTCCACTAGCTTTTTTCGCCTCTCTGTCAGTGCTCCCAAACTATCCCTGCCCCTCTGTTGCAACTGATCACTCATCTCGAATTCTCAGCTTCCTAGCCTAGAAATCGAACTCCAGATCAATTTGTTCTCTCCATGTGTGTTTCTAAACGAACCCCAACCCTCCTTATACTTTTTTCGTTGAGACTTCAACGACCGAGATTAAGTCTTTAATCAACAACTAAGAGTAAAACTTGACTTGATATGCCTTCTAGATAATTCTCACCCATATTTTGATTAATACCCATTAATACTTTAATTTTCCTAAGTTTAGACGTAGGAACCCCATTAAAAAATATTAATATTTTTAATAAAATACAATCCGGGTGGAATTTCACTAAACGGCTGCTAGGTTCTTTAGAACTCATGTGCCTTAGCCTCTCCACCAATTTTCACAGCTAGAGCACATCCGATGCTACCAAAAACTAACACTCTTTCTTAGCAAGGAAATTGCTCAATGTCCAACTGCATGCTACTCTGTCTCTAAAGCACCTCTTTTCCGCATTGTTGCTTCCCCCAACACTGTGTTGCTGTTGCTACTGTACTGCTGCCCATGACACTGCCACTGTTGCATTTGTACTACAACTCCCTGTCAAATTGTGCATTTGCTATGCTGCTAGCACTGCCACTGCTAACGCTGCATTCGTACTGCAACTTAGTTGTTGAGAGAAGCAATTGGAAAAACATCCAAAATTATTGAACTTAATTGTGTTCAACATAATACCATGAATGATGGAATTTGACTGCTACTAGTCTTTGACCCCGTGAATCTTTTGCGTTGCTACTGATTTTTGCACTATGCTATCTGCACTGCTGCCAACCTTGCTCTGTGCTGATCAGTCCCTGCTCTCAAGCTACTACATCTGTTTCTCCAAACAATTCATTGCATCATCTGACACTAATTCCATCTCGTTACTGCTGAATCTTGGGCTCCGTAGCAAGGAATTGATCCAAGAGGTAGACTCCTCAAGGATCCTGCCTATATGTAGTTCTCTTGACTACAACTCAATATCGCCCCATTTCCCTCTTGGAGATGCGTGGGCACTCATGGCAAGCTCCTCTTCATTAATCTTTGCTGGAGCATCCTTAGTATCATGTTTCTCATCTTTATCGTTTTGCTTCAAAGGACTTTGGGATGCAAAGTGGCCCATCTCGCCACATCTGAAACATTTCACCTTCGAAATGTCCTTCTTTCGCTTCGACTTCTGCTGTCCCTTTTATGCTAGAGTTGCGTTCTTCTCCTCCTCCTTGGTCTTCGTGCCACTCTCACTGCTGCCATTGAGGTTGACCTTAACCAGGTCCCTCCTTAATTCCTCTTGTTGAAGGGCTGCCCACATCTCCTCCCATGAAGGTAGTCTTTACCTACCCAATATACTTTGGACGAAGACTTGCTATTCATCCAAGACTCCATTCAGGGTCGTCCTTACCATTGCGGTACACTGAGGAGTAGATTCATCCAAGACTCCATTCAGGGTCGTCCTTACCATTGCGGTACACTGAGGAGTAGATCCCACTGCAACAAGCTGGTCTCTAGTGTCCTGAAGAGGCTAAAGATAGGAGTTAACTCCTTCTCCTTTCTGCATCAATGTCCGCTGCAACTTTTGTTCTAGGCACATCTTCCGCTGTTTGGAAGAGCCTTCATACAATGAAGACAAAGCTTCCCACATCTCTCAGGCTGTATCTTTGCCCTGCAAATGTGAGACCACATGATCTTGAACTCCATCGAGTATGAACCTCTTCGATTTCCCCTGCTCGACTTTGTACTTCTTTTTTAGATCATTGTCAGTAGGAACAACAACAACACTTGTAATATTCCTAATTAGCCATGGTTAATTGGAATATTCGATTTTGCTTAATTTTTGCCTTCTATAGTTATTTATGAATAAAAAGGTGAGGGAAAGGGGACATGACTCACTTTTAGAATAAAAGTTACTTCCTAGTAGCACAACGTTGTGACTTAAAGGGGAGCCAAGGGGGCCAAAAGGGGGGGACGCAGAAATGGAGCCCACACAGACACTTGGAGGGACTGCGCAGTAGGGAAGAAACACGTGGCAAGAGAGGGACTGCGCTGGAGAAAGTGAGCCTTGGGTTTGAGAGAGGCAAAGGCTATAAAGGAGAGAGGAGCTTCCTCATTTTGGCATTTGGTTATGTGCATTTGAGCTAGTCACTTCGACTTAGAGCATGCTAGCTGTTTAGCTAGTTTGCAAGACTGTTTAGTGCATTGAGTGTCTCCATTCGGAGATCTCACCCTTAGACCCGGGGGACTTCGAGTGCCTACTCGGGCAAGGTATTTCCATCAGCATTTTGGTAGTAGTTTCATCAACATTTCTGGCAGGAGGATTGAGCATCTTGGAGGACTGCGCAGCACTGAGAGGGATGACGCGGTTCTTTCTGGCAGGAGTTTTGGCTTGAGGTTTTGCAGTAGGATTTGTGCTGAGAGATTGAGCAGGGGATCAGCCCTTGCATATTGGATAGTTTTGGCAGAGGTTTCAAGTAGATTTCTGGAGGGTTTCATTTAGTGGCAGCGCAGAGCCTTGAGAGACTGCGCAGAACCCCAAGGGGGTGATTTTCAGGGGTCGGCCATTCCAGGAAAGCTTTCTGGGTTTCTTGAGTAGAGTCCGATTCCAGAGTTTCAGCCTTTTCTGAGGAGGGGAACAACCCCAAATCCTCATTCAATTTCCAGCAGCAGCAATACAGTAGTTTTCCAGTAGCTGGGACGCAGATCAGTGTGAGGCCATTCCTTTTCTATTCTGAGTGTATTTCTTCACTTGCCTTGTGCAAGTCGAGGTGCCATCTTTCTGATCACCTCCTGTACTCATTTTATTGCTCAGTATAATAAAATGGCTTAGCATTTCTTGAGTATTTGTTTACATTTCATGTATACATTGTTGTTTGCTGCACTATCATTATTTCATCTCTGTGAGTTTTCCAACTATTATACCACTTGTACATTTTTCTGGTTGGGGTTTGCTGGTATTTGAGAAATATTCCTGGGAAGGGATATTACAACGCTTTTGACGTAGGCTTCAAGATTGTACTCCTCCAGAACAACTAAGATTCTGGTCTTCCATATGACATAGTTGGAAGCTCCTTCCAACCCGTCCTCATCTTTGAGCCCATGCAATTCCCTCTCACCGAATCTATCGCATTGACTCCTCTGGTCACTGCTCAGCTCTGCTGCCTGGCAAGTGATAAATTTGAACTTCTAGTGAGAAAAGTTCTCTGAGGAGAAAATTCCCCTTCTATCTGTCTTCGCTCTTTTTCGACAGATTTTTGCCCCGGCAAAAATTGCGCCCTAAGCATTGCGTTGAGGCTCTGTGTCACTCCCTCTGCCCCTGTAAACTTACGAACTGGAAATCATACCTCTCTGTCGACTCTCTTAGAGAGAGATTTCCTCTAAATCTCTGCTTCCGAACAAGGATTGCACAATCCCTTCAAGGGGATTCGAATTGCTGCCAAGTGTAGCTTTTGGCCTCTCTGCTCAGCACTGGATTTGATCTTCCTGTTTCAAAATCAATGCTCCGATACCATGTGAAAATTCCTAGTCCAAGGAACACATACTACAACAAATCTGAATCTACTTCACCTACTTGATTTTAATATACATTATCAAGTTGTTTTCTGAATAACAATGAAGCAAATTACTTCTACAGCCTACATTACTTCAATATTTGAATACATGAAACAGAAAACAGAGCAGAGAACAAGATACATAGGACAATTATTTTTGGATAAAATAGTCCCCAGAAAAACCCAATGCGGGAAAACTGGTGCAGTGGCTCTGAGGATTTTCTATTATTAAGTAGTAATTCTGAATTCAAATGCTAGATGCCCTCCTGGCAATCTAGTGACAGAGAAAATACAATGGTGGAAAAACTGAGTGAGTTTTACTTCACTTCACCCGGCAGGTTCCGGTTGATTCGGCAATAAAACTGGCTAACCCTAGCTATCTTTGCGCTGGCCCTGCGTTAGCCTTACAAGCTTTGCGTCAGCTTAGTGCTGTCTCTTCTACTTACTGCGTCAACCTTCCCGACTATTTTGGCAGTTTCCCGACAGTTCAGGCTTTCTGCATAAGGACAGCTTCAGCTTCTGCACTGGTCCTTCTGGCTTTGTGTGAGGGTTGCGTGGGCCCAGATTGGCCCAACGTCAGTCCTCTTAGTTGTTGTGCTGCCTCCACTAGCTTCTCTCCGCCGCTCTGTCAGTACTCCCGAACTATCCCTACCCCTCATCTGCAATTGATCACTCAGTTCGAATTATCAGCTTCCTAGCCCTAGAAATCGAACTCCAGATCAATTTGTTCTCTCCATGTGTGTGTCTAAATGAACCCCAAGCCTTCTTCTTATACTTTTCTCACTGAGACTTCAACGACTGAGATTAAGTCTCTAATCAATGGCTAAGATTAAAACTTGACTTGATCTGCCTTCTAGATCATTCTCACCCATATTTTGATTAACACCCATTAATACTTTAATTTTTCTAAGTTTAGACTTAGGAACCCATTAAACAATATTAATTATTTTAATAAAATACAATCCGTGTGGAATTTCATCAAATGGTTTTTGGGTTCTTTAGAACTCATGTGCCTTAGCCTCTCCACCAATTTTCATGGCTAGAGCACATTTGATGCTACCAAAAACTAACAAAAACCCCTCTCGAGGGGAAAGCCTAGTGAAGAAAATTCTTCCTTTTAATAGTATTCTTTGAGATTCTTCACCCTAAACAAAGACCAAACCTTCTCTCCACACCAAGTCAGCCTCCCATTTCTTGGACCTCTTTCTAGCAACTTCGACTAGGCAGCAGTGTCCGCATCAGGCAACTTTCGACATTAGTGAAAGTTGGAAGACTTCGTTCTCCCAATCTAGGGAATGAAACAGAGAGGCACGAAATTTTCATTTTTATTCTTCTCCTTAGACTCCACCCAACTTGCACTTCCTTTGGCTTCCTAGCTTCAGACTTCGCACTTCCCAACTTCCTTAGAGATATCAAACTTGCTTGAGTTGAAGTGATCCAAATGAATTCAACTTGCTTCTATTTATAGGCTTCAAGGGAGGTTGAATTGATGTCCTTAGGTTGGCTTGATCTCTTCTAGGCCGACTTGATGTGGAGGATACATAAATTACATTTGACTCAATACTTAATCTTTTTACATGATTCAAAAGCCCAAGAAGGGTCTCTTTAAAAATACAATGACTTTATTGACTTAGAATAAATCCTAGAAGTCCTCAATGGGGACTTTGACTTAAAACATGGTGACCCATGTTGAATTTCCACGACCTTGGGTCTAGTTTAGAGTCTTAAAATCACCAACGCTACCAACCAAGAATCTTAACCATAAACTACTTTGCATAGCGGAAATATAAAGCAATAAATCAATATGCACAATGATGCACAATTTTAAAGAAAATTGTACAATAATGTACAATCACCAATCTTTGTTATATTAATCAAAATATGATAAATACAACAGTCTATGGTTACAAGATACAATGACAAATTTGGCTGCAACAATGTCGTATCTTGTCTTGCCGATCCGTCACACCCGTACTACTCACTAGTAGTGCCTTAGTCCCTCAAGGCCACTACACATCGAGACTTCAAGAGGGCTGCCTCCTATCACTGCTGCAAGTCATGTCTGCTACAATGAACATGGGCTCATCAACTGCTCTCTGGGCTGGCCAATACCCGAGCTCCTATTTGCCAAGCTAGCAACAACTTTCATCCATCAAAGTGTTGCACTTCGGCACCGCCCTTCACCCAACCTTCCGCTGCTCTTCGTCCTCCAAGATAGTTTGTATAGGGCTACTTTGTGTAGCGAACACGCTGCCCTACAATAACTCTATGACACCTAATACTATCACTACTAAATCTGCACCTAGGAAGACACCTTCCCTCCCCAGAATGTCTTCCAATTTGCTCCAATGAGCTACAACAAGTCTAATCCAAACACGGTCAAGCCTTGACCCAATACATCTCTCCAAAACATTGTCGTTCAGCACGCTTGACTGCTGCACTCTATAATTCTGGTTAGGGCATCAACTGCAACCCTCAATCCTCCATGCAGTCATCAAGTCAAGCTTGCTAAGGCTGCAGTTCACCAAGGGGAGACTCTTTATTGCTACGCTACCCCAAATCTGGGCTTAATACTTCGACACAACCCTTAGAGATAGCCCAACTGCTGGCTATGCCTGCGGCCTAGCACAACACTTGATGTAGGCCTTCAATCTCCTCAAATAACCTAGCATAACAACTGATGTAGGCCTTCGGTCCCCTCAAATACACCAGCAAACTGCCTTGAAAACAACGCATACAACTACTAATTTTCTCTGCCCAAACAACCCTTCAATCTGGCCCTAAACCACACTTAAGACAATCCTGTTCATGCCTCAAAATAGCCCTTCAAATATGCCACGCTGTCCCTACAGCTCCTGCGGTCTAATCACAGAAATATGCTGCTCTTTTTTGCCCTCTTTCACACTGTCTTTAAGTGTCCTTTGCTGTGGCTAAACAAAGATATTCCTCCACGAAATTTTAGAGCTCTTCTTAGAGATATATTTCCACAAATGGATGCCTTAAATGACTCAACTTGTCCTCAATATATAGGCTTTACTGCCTCCAATGAGTTCACTCAAAGGGACACGTCTACTTGGAATTTTCTTCAAGTCAGCGTACTTGAAAATCCAATATTTACTATGCCAACTTCAGAAATTCATATAACGACAACTCAGATTTGGACTATTTTCGATGCATTGGAATCGTCTTTCTGAGCGCTATCATCCTCATCCATGACATGTCGTGAATCCATCATGGTTTGCCCCAAAAATCGATGGGTAACAAAACCCCACACTTGGGTTCCAAGCCCACAAGCTGCCCTTGTGACGCTTTGTCCTCCAAACCCTGAACCTTAGGGCTTGGAGTACCTCCCAAGCTACACAAATCAACACTCCCTGTTAACGAGGGAGGTACTTCCAAGACTAGGAAGTATCTCGTCATCATCATCAATGCTCGCAACACTTACCCAACTCTTGGCGCTCACAATCATAGAAATCCCTGTACAGTGAACTATGCCCTTCTTGGAAGTGTCACTATTATTGCCAGAAGCAACCTGCTTCTCCTTCTTAGCCTGTAATGTCTTCCACTCTTTCCATAATTCCTTCTTGGTAGTTGTAAGAGCGCCCTTGCTCACCACTAACCACGCGCTCTTCTTGGGTTGCATAGTCTCCCTCTGAATCTACAAGCTCCCTCTCGAACTAGACTCCTTTTGAGTCTTTGGAACGTGGACCTTCTTGGAAAAGTGTACCTTCTTCTCGAGAACCTGTGCCTTCTCCTCTGAAGCCTGCACTTGCAACTGCACTTGTTCTTGCTTCTCTGGAACTTGCACCTGTCCCTACTTCTTTCCATGATCCTTAGGCCTAACAGTCAACCTGTAGAGACCATGCTCTCTAACTCCGAGTACAATCCCATCGGACTTAAAGCCTTTGAGCCCGAGTCTTGTCTTTCCATCCTAGAACAAGACCTCAAACCCCTTCTTCTCCATCATCGAGATGGAGAGCACATTATATCTGAGTCCTAGTACAAACAATACATCCTGGACCCGCATCATACTTCCTGTCTCCATTCTGAATGGCACAACACCCGATCCTTAGATCTCCAATTGACTCTTGTTGCCCAACACAATGTGCAACTTCGAATCCCATCTAGCTAGAGTCTCAAAAATATCCTGTGACCCTGTCATATGCTTCGTCGCACCATTGTCCACGTACCATCCATCCTCTTTGATAGTACTCTGCGAGAAATGAGAAATCATAGAAAAATGCTCCTCTTCATCTTCCAATCTTCTAGCGAGCTCATCCATCTCTGCTTTATTGGCAATAAGGGCAGCCTACTTCCCTTTTCTTTTCCCATCATCTCCCTTCTTCTTCTTTGGAAATCTCGACGAAAAATGACCCATCTTGCCACAGTTGAAACACTTGACTTTATTCAAGTCCTTCTTTTGCTTACCCTTCATTCGTGATGCAAGTGCCACATCATCATCTGAAGCTTTCTGCTTCGGCGAAAGATTCTCGTCTCACAATTCTTCTTGAATGAAGTCATCCCACAACTTATCCCAATCTGGCAGCTTCTCCTTGGCAACGATTCCTTTAATGAAGGGCTTCCATTCCTCGGTGAACCCTTTCAAGGCAATCCTTATCATATCTCCATCTGAGACAGTCACATTGATAGTGACAAGCTCATCTTTGACTTGAGACAATCTCGTCAGATACGAGGTCATGCTTTCACCCTTTATCATCTTGGTGGATTTCAACTTGTCCCCCAATACCATTCCCCAGTTCTCATTCTTATTCTGGAAGAAATTCTGAAGAGAAATCCACGTCTCATGTACGGTGTGCTTCTTGGACAAATGAGGTATTAGGGCATTCCTCACACCATCTAGGATGATTAGTCTTGCCCTCGCATCCAAATCTTCCCATATTTCCAACTCCTTAGGGTCGGTTGGCTTCTTGATCTCTTTCTCGGCAAAATCCCAGATCTTGTTGACCTGCAAGATCAACTTGATCCTTTCCTTCCATGGACTATAGTTGGATAAACCCTCCAACCTGTCCTCATATCAGATACCTGCCTGCAGCTTCGACATTGCAATGAACCCTTCACTCACAATGTGACCAACTACCTCTCACGCTGTACTTCGCTGCACACAACTCTGATTTACTTACTTCCAAAGTAGCTCAGATACACTCTGATACCATGTTGAATTTCCACAACCTTGGGTCTAGGTTAGAGTCTTAAAATGACTGATGCTACCAAACTAAAAATCTCAACCATAAACTACTTTGCACAATGGAGATATAAAGCAATAAATCAATATGCACAATGATACACAATTTTAAACAAAATTGTGCAATAATGTACAATCACCAATCTTCGGTATATTAATCCAAATTTGATAAATACAACAATCTATGGTTACAAGATACAATGACAAACTTGGCTGCAACACTTCTATGTCGTCTTATTCTGCCGGTCTGTCACACCCATACTGCTCACTAGTAGTGCCTTAGTCCATCAAGGCCACTACACATCGAGACTCCAGGAGGTTTGCCTCCTATCACTATTGCAAGTAACGTCAGCTACAATGAACACAGGCTCATCAACTGCTCTCTGCGCTGGCCAATACCCGAGCTCCAATTTGGCAGGCTAGCAACAAATTTTGTCCATCAAAGTGTTGAACTTTGGCACCGTCCTTCACCCAACCTTTAGCTGCTCTTCATCCTTCAAGATAACTTTTCTAGGGCTACTTTAGGTAGCCAACACGCTGCTCTCCAACAACTCTATGACACCCAATACTAACATTGCTGAATCTGCACCAAGGAAGACACCTTCCCTCCTCGGAATGTCTTCCAATTGGCTCCAACAGGATACAACAAGTTTGATCCAAACACGGTCAAGCCTTTACCCAATACATCTCTCCAAAACACTGCTGTTCACGACATTGACTGCTGCGCTTTGTAATTCTGGTTAGGGCATCAATTGCAACCCTCAATCCTCCACGCTGTCATTAAGTCAAGCCTTCTAAGGTTGTGGTTCACCAAGGGGAGACTCTTTATTGCTACGCTGTCGCAAATTTGGGCTTAATACTTCAATGCAGCCCTTAGAGATAACCTAGTTGCTGGCTATGGCATGCGGCTGAGCACAGTAGCTATTGTAGGCCTTTGGTTCCCTCAAACACACCAACAAACTGCCTTCAAAACATCACAGACAACTCCTAATTTCCTTTGCCCAAACAACCCTTCAATCTGGCCCTAAACCGCACTTAAGACAGTCCTGTTCATGCCTCAAAATAGCCCTTCAAATGTGCCATGCTATCCCTACAACTCTTGCGGCCAAATCATAGAAATACTCAGTTCTTTTTTGCCCTCTTTCACACTATCTTTAAGTCTCCCTTGTGGCTAAATAGAGATATTCCTCCATAAAATTTCAGAGCTCTTCTTAGAGCTATATTTCCACAAATGAATGCCTTAAATGACTCAACGCATCCTCAATATATAGGCTTTATTGCCTCCAACGAGTTCAGTCAAAGAGACACGTCTACTTGGAATTTTCTTTAAGTCGACTTACTTGAAAATCCAATATTTACTATGTCAACATAAAAAATTCATATCTCTTAAACGACAACTCGAATTCAGATGATTTTCGATGCTTTGGAATCGTCTTTGTGAGCACTATCACCCTCATCCATCACATGTTGTAAATCCATCATGGTTTTGCTCCAAAACATGATGGGTGCCAAAACGCCACACTTGGGTTCCAAGCCCACAAGCTGTGCTTGTGGCACTTTGTCCTCCAAACCTTGAACCCTAGGGCTTGGAGTACCTCCCTAGCTACACAAATCAACAAATCTTGTGGCACTTTGTCCTCCAAACCTTGAACCTTAGGGCTTGGAGTACTTCCCTAGCTACACAAATCAACAAACCAAGCATGAAATCCATGCTTTAATAAGTCGCAATAATAATAATAATAATAATAATAAAATTCTTTTCTTTATTCTTTTGACAAGTACATTACAAGATACATTTAATGAAGATCGAACCTAGTTACATTTTCCAACACTCCCTGTTAACTAGGGAGGTATTCATCATATACAAGTACAAGGAAGATCTCAACTATATGAACCATGAAGAAATATAGGCACTGCAATGCCATGGACTAGATTTCTGACCAGGGAAATCTATTCATTGGTCTCTCAACAATTTAGGCACCACAATGCCAAAGACTAATTTCCTGACGAGGGAAATCTATCCAAGTGGGAATAAGGTGGACTCAAGCTTTCAACCTCTCTAGGTACCATCAAGGTTACTTGCTAACCACCAACCTGGAAATCCAGGAGTGTATCCAAAAACAAACCTCAATAACAAACACCACCTTTCCAAATTCAGGAACTAGACATAAACACAAAGTGCTTGCCAGATGTCCTCCCAAGCAATGATTCACTCACAAAGCCTCAACACTCCTTGATCCAGCGTATCAAGGATGATCAATCTCTTGCAATCAAACTGATTGGTAACCAACATGCTATCAAAACCTTCGAGAGATTCACCGTTACAAACACAACCCCAATCAATAATATACTTTCATTTCATATGTACATAAGCAAATACAAACCTCGGAGGTATTTCAAACAACTTGATGTTGCTTCTAACTTTTCATAGTAGGACTACCAATCGAATCTGTGGCAGAAGATTCGTCAATTATACACTTTCCTTTCCTACTTCTCATGCAACAACATATTCTTCAATCGGATCCAGCTTTCCTTCTTTTAGCAACACCTTAAAATGCATTCTCCAATTTCCTTCTCTCACTCATGGCCTTCACTAAATATTACGACTGTTAGTCTTGGTCTAGTGCATGACACATGAAGTAGAGAACGATATTTGTCACTCCCTCTTAATCAGAGAGGATCTAATTATTTTTGTACATCCTCTTATCCTAGGGAGATTTTCTTCATTCAAGCTCCCCTTTAACTAAGGGATATTAGCTTCTTCATTTCGTCATTGGAGAATCTTTCGAGGCTTCCAACCATTTCATTAGAGTTATCATCATCCACATTATGCTTATTACATCAATGAGCATCTTCACCATATTGAAGATTGTGTACTTGCATAACCTAGATAGCCATATCAGAGTCATGGAAGCATTCGAACTTTACATATATTAGATACCCAAACTTAATTATAAACAAGAGACACATACTCTTCAACATTTTGCTAGGGATTTTATCATAAACCCTAGACTACTTCATAACAACTTTCATTCCATCTAGGGTTCCAATGTTTCTTTCAAACGTGTAACATAGCCTACTACAATATATAGCAAACCCTAGAAACAATTCAAACATCCCTAACCGTGGTTTGTTCTACTGTCTATAACCGCAAGGATTTTGTGTGAGGCTAAGGCATCACTATATGAGAGCGGGCATCACTATATGTGCTCTCATCATCAAAGAAAGAGTTCAATTTTGGATCTGTTTGGAGGAAAAATTTGCTTGGAGAATAGAGACATCAAGAACGAAGTGTTTGGAGGGCTAGAAGAGCCATAACCCTATCACACGTGCGAAGGAACAGATCATGGTTAGGGATGTGTTACAGTCCTAGGTTATCTTAATGATAGGGATTAATTCTAGGCCTAAAGAGTTTGGATATTTGACTAGAAGGAAGCTCCATTCATAGCGAGACAAGAGGAAGGCTACAAGAGAAAATAGCTCACTCCCACATGAGAAGACAATGTCATTTTCAGGACTGCGGCTAGGATTTATGAGCAGTCTAGCAGATCACATTGTTTAAAGGCAAGCGTTGAGGAGATCCACTAGGCTAGTGGACCATCTTGAGCAAGGGAAGCTTGGAGGAGGAATAAGGAAGCTAGATCATTCATTCTTGGTAGCAGATCTGATCCATGTTGCAGCAAATCAGAGGACAACAGTAAGAGAGGATTCTTGCCTTGATCTTGGAGTCACTTAGCCAAAGGGTCTTTGTATTGGTCTTGGAAATTTTGTCATAGTGAAGAAACTATAAGAAGAATTACCATGGGTTTTCCTCTCAGGTTTGGAGAGATTTTTCCCTGGCTGCTGCCTATATCTTGTGTTATTGTTCTTTTGTGTATTATGCATGGTAGCTGGTTGATGAAGTTAATGATCATTAACATATAAAAGATCTTGTTTGAATTGTCTAAAGAATGAAATTATTTCACAAGCAGTTATCAAGATAGAGAAATCATTAATATCTCAAGCCCCTTAGATTTCTCAACATGGTATCAGAGCGTTGGTAGCAGATCAAGGAAGGGCTGATAAAGAACATTATGGAAGAGGCAAGGCAACCGAAGTTGAAGGCAAAGCAAGATTCAGAATTCAGATCCACATTCTAAAACTCCAAGATCTATCAAAGTAAGGGATCTATAAGAGGAAGTTATCAAGAATCCTCTTACTTTAGTTGAAAAGCAGATCCTCAAGGATAATGCAAGCAGACCTCAGGTCCCCTAGCATTTTGTTGAAGTTTCTAAGTCTACTTAGTTAGAAACCCTCCATGCACTTTATCTGATTTATTCCTATCTACTTGTTATTTTACTTAACAAGTTATTTACAATGTAAATACTGAAAATAAACACTAGTGCATGCTCAACATATTACAGATCAACAACTAAAGGAAACAGAAACAATCACACCATATGACACCATTATTTTTGAACCAATGTCCCCGGAAAAACCCAATGTAGGAAAAACGGTGCAGCTATCTGAGGGTTTTCTTATTAAGCAATATTAGAGGACAATTTGGATGTCGAAACTGACCTACCCAACAGAGAATTTCCCTAGCAGTAATACCTCTCAGTTTGAGACAAATCTCTTGGTTGAAACCCCGGATAATCCTTCCGGCAGCTCTTCAACACCAATTTGCCCTAGAAACCCCAGCATCAACCTTTTTCTGGACTGTGTCAGCCCCTCTCTGCCTAGCACTGGCCCTACGTCACCCCGGATGGGTCTATGTCAGCCTTAGGAGGCCCTGCGTCAGCCTTCTGGTCCTCTGCGTCAGCAACGCTGGCATCTCGGAGCCTCTGTGCAGCTCTCGGCTGCCTCTGCGTGGCCCTGGCTAACTCTGTGTCACTCTCCCTGTCTACTGTGCTACTATCCCGGAACTATCTTTGCCTCTCTGTCTCTCTATACTCAATGCCCCTCAGTTGCAACTCCCGATCACTAATTCTATCTCTCTTAGCAAACCCCGCTCTAGAGAATAAAATGACTGATCACTTTGGTGTGTTTTGCAAGTGACCCTCAAGCCTCTTATACTTTTCCTGTTGACATATCAACGACCGAGATTAAGTCCCTAATCAATGACTAAGATTAGATCTGGCTTGATCCATGTCTTTTGGACCATTCTAATACAATTTTATATTAATACACATTAATATTTTATTTTCCCTAAGTTTAGACTTAGGGACTCCATTAAAAATATTAGTTATTTTAATATCTCCTGAACTGTTTAGAATCTGCCCAAGCCCTTTCTGGGTATTGGAGATCCCATGCGCCCCAACCTCTCCACCAAATTTTGTGGCTAGAGCACATTCGATGCTACCCCAAATCAACACATTCAAGGGTAGTCAAGCTTCCTCAAGCTCCTTCAAGGCAACCATCTAAAGTCAAGCTTCAAGGATCATTACATCAAGTAAACATCTTACTGATTTGAGCAAATCTAATCTTGAAAAGGATGTCTTCTTGCAAGGAAAGTAATAAGTTAGTTGGAGTTGCCAACTTCCTAGCTTGGAAGAAGAGGACTGATCTCACTTTGAAAGAACAAGAAGTTATTGATTATGTACAAAAGAAAATTGTTGCTCCTTCTGATAGTCAAGAACTAGCTGAGCATAACAAGAACGAAGTGAGAGCTCAAAAGATTCTCATAGAATCTATCACGAACTCTTTGATTCCTTATGTAGCCAAGCTTGAAACAACCAAAGAGATCTATGACAAACTGATAGTTTACTCTGTCAGTACCACAGGAGAAGGGATCTCTCTGAGGAATGAGTTATACAAAATGAAGATCAAGAAAGAAGAAGGTATAACTTCATATTTCATGAGGGTCTCTGAAATAAGAGATCAGTTGCAGGAACGAGGAGAAATCATGTCTGATCAAGAGATGACTACAATAGTGTTGAATGCATAACCTGAGGAGTGGGGAAACGTTACAACAAGCATATGGGCCAAGAAGAAGGCATCCTCACTCAATGATCTATGGGCAATATGAAAAGTGGAAGAAGCCCTATTAAAGGTCAAGGAAGATATTGCAGTAAGATCCAAAGAGCAAGCATTTGCTGGCAGGTTTAAAAGAAAAGGGAAGTTTTGAAAGCTTGAGAGATCTAGTCACCAACAACATCCCAAGAAAGACATGTCAAAGATTCAATGCTTTGAATGTCACGAGTATGGACACTACCGAAGAGATTGTCCCAAGCGAAAGAAGAATGGGAAGAGGAAACATGAAGCAACTCATGTCGCTTAGGAAACAAAAGACAATGAAGAGAAGCTGAAGAAGGAGGAGCTTGAGGATCTTTTCTATGATTAAAAGGATCAACTCCTATTTTTTTTCTTTCATAGGTCTTAGTTAGCATAGCGTGTTGTGATTCATGAACATTCTTATGTGTTGTTTAAGTAACTCTTTTAAAGAGTGAATTGATTATGGATTTGGTAACATCCATGGATGAACAATTGATGAACATTTGATGAATAAGGATATGTTGAATCCTCTAGGAATACTATTAATGGTTATGATTAATGTTCATTGTATTTCTTTATGTAAGGATTCTAGGTAGAAATGAAATTATGTGTAGGAAATCTAAGATGAGAACATCTTGGTTCTCCAAATCTTTGAAGAATTTCTACAAGGAAATATCCTCTATAATGAATCCAGGTCAATGGTACATATCAACTACATTGTAGGTCAAAGATCCCTCAAGAAGTCCGCTATAAGAATCGTGATATGATTCAAGACAAATGAGGTATGTATATTTTATTTAATATTATAATATCATGGTTGCAGGTAGCATGGATCAAGCATGATCAAGAGAAAAAGGATCTCCTCCTCTAAAAGGTTTAAAGATGAAATCAACATAATTTGTCCTCATATGGAGTATGAGGTAGTTGACTACAATTAAGGAACTCTGATTGGAAGCCTTTGGGAATGAAAGGTGTAAGGATGATAGAGATCGTGAGATATGCAACCATGATGGAAGCAGTCAACATCCAGAGAAGATTTGACGAGGAAATATCCCATAAAGATATGGAGACTTGGATAGAAGTCTGAAAAGTTGAAGACCCTTGACTACAGATATCTACAGAGACATGTCAACATGTATGCAGGATGTTGATATCTACAAGGAGATGTCATTGGAAAAAGGCCATCACCAAAAAGGTAATATGTGATTTATTTTTGGTTTCTGACTTTTTGGATAAGTCTGGGTATGTATGCAGGGCCTTGGTAAGGAGAGTTGTGAAGGATGTCATAACTATGTACCTCGAGATATAGAGCAATCACTGGTGAAAGAAAGGTGGAGCTAGATGGCCCTATGAAGGAAGCCCCAGATGTAGATCCAAGGAGGATGCTTTCCAGGAAAGAAGGAATCACATGATGAAGGAAAGTGATGGGTGGTTGAACCCTACATATGAAGAAATTGATGACATCAAGGTGTTGGATCATCAGTCAACTAGAAGACCCTATAAAGCACTGATGATAGAGTCCCTGTTGAAGAGGGAGCTCTGGAAGATTCCTATGAGTAAAGGAACATTAGTAAGTTTCTGAGCAAAGAAAAACTTGGAACTCATCCTTGGTTAAGAGGGAGAGTTAGACACGACATTCTTGTCTTCAGTTTGGAAGAAAGAATGGAGGATAGGGCATCCAAGACAAGGGTGGGCAAGAGGACCGATATTCTTGAGGGCTGGGAATCCAAAATGAGAATAGTCCTAGTAGGGCATACTCGGAGAACACTTGGGTGGCTATGACCCTAAGAGAGACAATGATGATGTGTGTCTATCAGTGATTGGTCTCGCCAACATTGTGCTTTGATCTAAGAGAGAGATGGAGCTGTTAATCAAGGCCTTGCTACGTGAAAACAATGTTGGTTGAAATGATGCTATAACAGATGGATTGCAAATCTGATCTTCTTACGAGAATTCTTTTATGAAGCTGAAAAATTATCCAATGATCATTTATGTATGAATACCTCCCTAGTTAAGAGGGAGTGTTGAAGAAAGTGTAATTAGGTTCGGTCTTCATAATGACACATTCCAATGTAAATGATGTAAATTGTATCTAGCAAAATATTTTGTGAATTTGAGTCATGGGTTTCATGCTCAAAAATGTATTTAGTAGCTCCCATTATGAGCTCTAGGCTAGGTGGTAGGTTTGTGTCATTGATGTAAATGCTTACACGTGAAAATATACAAGTATGACTCTAAGATCAAGGGCAGAATCATGTGGCAAGGCTCCTTCAAGGTCAAGAACAAAAGGCTAACAATTGACTCCTCTAGAGTCCAAACAAAATATAAAAGAAGCAAAGTATTTTCGGCATAAATATATATTTATATATGAGTGTTCATGTCGGCTTAAAGGTATGGCATGTCGGCTTAATAAACAACCTTCATACACTATAAATATAGGCCTCTCCTCATCTATTCGGACACACCATCACAAAACTTGAATTGGGTCTCTCTCCTATGTGAAGAAGTCTGTCAAAAGGTGCGAAGAAAGGATCATCTCAAGGAGCCGCAGGTCCATAAGTAGAAGGTTTGTTCTACTGTCTATAACCGCATAGACTCTGTGTGAGGCTAGAGCATCACTATACGTTCTCTCATCATCAAAAAAGAGTTCGATTTTGGATTTGTTTGGAGGACAAATTTGCTTGGAGAACAAAGACATCAAGAACGAAATGTTTGGAGGGCTAGAAGAGCCATAACCCTATCACACGTGCGAAGGAACAGATCACGGTTAGGGTTGTGTTACAGTCCTAAGTTATCTTAATGATAGGGATTAATTGTAGGCCTAAAGAGTTCGGATATTTGACTAGAAGGAAGCTCCAATCATAGCGAGGCAAGAGGAAGGCTACAGGAGAAAATAACTCACTCCCACATGAGAAGATTGAGACATTTTCAAGACTGCAACTAGGGTTTCTGAGCAGTTCAGCAGATCACATTGTTTCAAGGCAAGCGTTGAGGAGATCCACTAGGCTAGTGGACCATCTTGAGCAAGGGAAGCTTGGAGGAGGAAAAGGAAGCCAGATCATCCATTCTTGGTAGCAGATCTGATCCATGTTACAACAAATTAGAGTACAACAGTAACAAAGAATTGTAGCCTTGATCTTGGAGTCACTTAGTCAAAGGGTCTTTGTATTGGTCTTGGAAATTTTGTCAAAGTGAAGAAACTATAAGAAGAATTACCGTGGGTTTTCCTCTCAGGTTTGGAGAGGTTTTGCCCTGGCTGCTGCCTATATCTTGTGTTATTGTTCTTTTGTGTATAATGCATGGTAGCTGGTTGATGAAGTTAATGATCATTAACATATAAAAGATCTTGTTTGAATTGTCTAAAGAATGAAATTACTTCACACGCATTTATCAAGATAGAGAAATCATTAATATCTCAAGCCCCTTAGGTTTCTCAACAAAAAGAGCGCATGGTCAGTAGGAAGCAAGAGTGATTCCACATCTGGCAAGAAGGAATCATGGAGGGATTGGAAAGTGATACAAGAGAAGAAGAAGAAGCAGGATGCTTCCAGTGACAACGCCACTTCCGATAGAGGTGTAGTTCATGCTTCAGGGATTGTTGCAGTAGTGAGCGCCAAGAGTTGGGCGAGTGTTGCGAGTAGTGATGATGATGATGATTTACTTCCTAGTCTTGGAAGTGTCTCCCTCACTAAGAGAGAGTGTTGATTTTTGAGTAGCTTGGGAGGTACTTCAAGCCCTAGGGTGTTGATTTGGGGTAGCATCGAATGTGCTCTAGCCACGAAATTTGGTGGAGAAGTTGGGGCACAGAAGATCTCCAATACCCAGAAAGGGTTTGGGTAGATTCTAAACAATTCAGGAGATATTAAAATAATTAATATTTTTAATGGACTCCCTAAGTTTAAACTTAGGGAAAATAAAATATTAATGTGTATTAATATGAAACTGTGTTAGAATCGTCCAAAAGACATGGATCAAGCCAGATCTAATCTTAGCCGTTGATTAGGGAATTAATCTCGGTCGTTGATATGTCAACAGGAAAAGTATAAGAGGAGGCTTGAGGGTCACTTGGAGAATACACCAGAGTGATCAGTCATTCTATTCTCTAGAGTGGGGTTTGCTAAGAGAGATAAAATCAGTGATCGGAGAGCAGCTGAGGGGCATTCAGTATAGAGAGACAAAGAGGAAGAGATAGTGTCGGGAGAGCAGCAGAGCAGCCAGAGAGAGACGCAGGAGCAACGAGTGCTCACGTAGGGCCACGCAGAGGCAGCTAAGTGTTGCGCAGAGCACCAAAGAGGCCAGCATAGCTGATGTAGAGGCTCAGAGAGCTGATGTAGGGCCTCTTGGGGCTGACGCAGGCCAAGATAGGCTGACATAGGGCCAACGTTGGGCTAGGAGAGGTTGATGCAGTCCAGATTGGGCAGACGCTGGGGTTTCTGGGGCAGATTGGTCCTGAGTAGCTGCCGGAAAGATTATCCGGGGTTTCAGCCAGTAGATTTGTCAGAAACAGAGAGGTATTACTACTAAGGAAATTCTCTATTGGGTAGGCCAGTTTCGACACCCAGATTGTACTTTGATATTGCTTAATAAGAAAACCCTCAGATAGTTGCACCGATTTTCCCACGGTGGGTTTTTCCGGGGACATTAGTCCAAAAATAATGGTGTCATGTGGTGTGTTTGTTCTTGTTTCTTTTAGTTGTTGATCTATAATATGTTGAGCATGCACTAGTGTTTATTTTCAGTATTTACATTGTAAATAATTTGTTAAGGAAAATAACAAGTAGGTAGGAATAAATTAGATAAAATGCATGGAGGCTTTCTAACTAAGTAAACTTAGAAACTTCAATTTGGTATCAAAGCGTGATTATAGATCACAGGAGGACTAAAATATATCACCTGAGTGGAGCAATAGTAGCAGAAAACAACTGTCCTAAGGTGGTAGATGCTGTTTCTAGCAACGCAGAAGCCAAGGAGTGTGATGCAGAGCCAACCAGGGCCATGCAGAGAAAGCTGGGAGCTGCGTTGAGCCCCAGAAAGGCCAACATTGCTAACATAGAGGGCCAAAGGGTTGACGCAGGGCATCCCAGGGCTGACACAGATCCATCTGGGGTGACGTAGAGCTAGCATGAGGCAGAGAGGGGCTGAAACAGTTCACAGAGAGGCAATTGCTGGGGTCTAGAAGGCTGCAGGAATATTGCAGAGTGGAGTTGGTGAAGTATTGTAGTTAGAACAATACCTGACAGAGTAGGGCCAGAGGAGTTGTTACCGAGGGTTTCTCGCTGAGGAACTTGGATCAACAGTGTAGTTGCACAAGACGATTAGAGTGGGGGGGTCTCGACAAGCGGCGGAAGGATTTCCATGAGGGAAATCAAGACTTAGAGGGAGTTTAGAAGAGAACTTCTAAACGAGAAGTAGAGACTCAAAGGAATCGAATAGAAAACTTCCAGGAGGGAAGTAGAGGAGCATCATGGCACTACACGGGGTAAGAGACCAGGATAGACTGGATGGAGCATCGAACTTCGTGGTCTGGAAGGCTAGAATCTTATCAGTGCTTGACATGAATCGTGTCAAGAGCATCGCCTTGAAGGTAATAGCTGTCCCAATCAACCCCAGTGATAATGACATGTACGAGGAGGCGATGGTGAGAGCCAAGTGCATTATCCTTGACAGGGTTAAGGATCATGTGGTACCACATATAGATGAGAAGGAAACGACATTTGAGATGTGAGAGGCTCTCAAGAAGTTGTATCAGCATACTTTTGTGCAGAGAAGAATGTTGCTCGAGAATCAGATGAAGTCGTATGAGATGAAGAAGGGACAATCGATTGACACCTTCCTCGGAGGACTGAATGAGATCCGAGACCAGTTGACTGCTACAGGAGCGAAACCAGATCAGGAGTTGATGGTGAGGACAACCCTGAATGCTGTCTCAGAAGATTGGGAAGTATTTGTCCAGAGTATATTGGGCAGAGGGACACTTCCACCTTGGGACGAGATGTGGGCAGCTCTTCACCAAGAAGAGATCAGACGACAGTCAAAGACAGGTAGCAGCAGTAAGAGGATCAAAGTCAAGCAGGAGGAGGAAGATGTGGTCCTAGCATTTGAGGGAAAGCAGGAAAAGCTGAAGAAGAAAGATCTCTCCAAGATCAAGTGCTTCCACTGTGGGGAGCTGGGTCATTATGCGACCCAGTGTCCAAGGAAGAAGAGTAAGGGAGAGTCTTCTGAGACTAAGGCAGCGCCAGCACGGGCAGAGAAGGAAGTTTTGACAGATGATGACTGTGCCATGAGTGCACACGCACCACTTGAGCAGAAGTGGGGAGGCATCGAGCTATAGTCAGGCGGCCTACAGGCGATGAGGGCTAGGATCCTCGAGGTACCCAGCCTCTTGGATTAGCCTCGAGGAGTAGCAAGACTGGCTGAGTGGGTAGAGACGGATGCGGATGGAGTGGCAAAAAGAGCTACAATGCAGGAGTCTCGAGACAGCACGAGGCTAGCAGGTTGCAACAGTGCGAGAGGCACAGGAGTGTTGCACTAGTGTAGAATGGCACAGAGAGGTGTGCAACAGTGCGAGATGAAGGGAGTTGTTGCATCAGCGCAGAGGTCAGAGAGGGAGCGCTTGTCAGCGGCAGAGGGAGCTTCAACATCAAGAGGGTCTCTTGCCCAACAGAGAGGTCAGAGTTGGGAGATCAGTTACTTACTTCTCAGTAACTGAGTTGCAGTGCAGTAGTGGGCAACACGATGCAACATGATGAGAGGAGGTGCAGTGCGGATGCAGTGTTGGGAGAAAGGACCAGAAACAACATGGATGCAGAGGGAGCTATCATACAGATGCAGTAGTGGCAGTGGCAGAACCATGGGCAGCAGTACGGGATACAACAGTGAAGTGGATGTTGGGCAGCAGGCCTAGCATCAGCACGGGATTAATGCCGGATGATCAGAGTAATATTCAGTGAGGAGTATTGCTAAAGCACAATCCTCGCTAAGAGGGAGTGTTGATTTGGGGTAGCATTGGATGTGCTCTAGCCACGAAATTTCATGGAGAGGTTGGGGCACATGAGATCCCCAATACCTAGAAAGGGTTTGGGAGGATTCTAAACAGTTCAGGAGATATTAAAATAATTAATATTTTTAATGGAGTCCCTAAGTCTAAACTTAGGGAAAATAAAATATTAATGTGTATTAGTATGAAACTGTGTTAGAATGGTCCAAAAGACATGGATCAAGTCAGATCTAATCTTAGCCGTTGATTAGGGACTTAATCTCGGTCGTTGATATGTCAACAGGAAAAGTATAAGAGGAGGCTTGAGGGTCACTTGGAGAATACACTGGAGTGATCAATCATTCTATTCTCTAGAGTGGGGTTTGCTAAGAGAGATAGAATCAATGATCGAAGAGCAGCTGAGGGGCATTGAGTACAGAGAGATAGAGAGGTAGAGATAGTGTTGGGAGAACAACAGAGCAACCAGAGAGAGAGACGCAGGAGCAGCCAGTGCTCACACAGGGCCACGCAGAGGCAGCTAAGTGCTGTGCAGAGCACCAGAGAGGATAGCGTAGCTGACGCAGAGGCTCAGAGAACTGACGTAGGGCCTCCTGGGGCTGATGCAGGCCAAGATAGGCTGATGTAGGGCCATCGCTAGGCTAGGAGAGGCTGGCCTAGTTTAGATTGGGAAGACGCTGGGGTTTCTGGGGTAGATTGGTGCTGAGTAGCTGCCAGAAGGATTATCTGGGGTTTCAGCTAGTAGATTTGTCAGAAATAGAGAGGTATTACTGCTAAGGAAATTCTCTGTTGGGTAGGCTAGTTTCGGTGTCCAGATTGTACTCTGATATTGCTTAATAAGAAAACCTTTAGATAGCTGCACCGGTTTTCCCACATTGGGTTTTTCTAGGGAAATTAGTCCAAAAATAATGGTGTCATGTGGTGTGTTTGTTCTTGTTTCTTTTAGTTGTTGATTTGTAATATGTTGAGCATGCACTAGTGTTTATTTTTAGTATTTAGATTGTAAATAACTTGTTAAAGAAAATAACAAGTAGGTAGGAATAAATCATATAAAATGCATGGAGGGTTTCTAACTAAGTAAACTTAGAAACTTCAGTATAGGGTTTAGGGTTTGGAGGTAAAAGTGCCACAAGAGTCACTTGTGGGCTTGGAACCCAAGCATGGGGTTTTCCACCTGTCAAAATTTGGGCCAAAACCATGAAGAATTTGAGTATGAGAAAATTTGAGGTGATAGAGCTTGGCGTGGCGATTCCAACGCTTCGAAGATCACTCAAATCAAAGCTCTGGAAATGGAGATAAGAATTCTTGAAGGTTATGTGTGGGTTTGCACAAGAAGTGTCAAGTTTGGCTTAATGTTAGCCTTGTGACAACTTGTCAAGCCCTAGAATGACGTCCAAGGGAGCCCTTCTTATGTGTATATATAGGAGGTGATGGAGGACTCTAATCCTCATCCATTTGTGCAAAACTTACATCACAAAGAGCTCGTTGGAGAGGAGAATTACCTCTGTTTTAGGCCGCAACAAGGAGGACAGACCGATGAAGGAGAAGAGGGTTGTTTGAGGCCCATTTCAGAGGTTTGAGTTGTTGGAGAGAGGGCCGAGGTGCCTTGCTAGAGGGCCACAACAAAGGGGACTATTTTGAGGCTAATAAGAGGGGTGCAGACCCTTATAAGGCAACTGTAAGCTTGGAGGAGCCCAATTGTAGCATGCCACAGGTGTTTAGAGGTAGGCAAAGGTTTCGTTGAGGGCTGGGACAACCCAAAATTGAAGCAACCCTCCTCGGCCCCTCATGGAAGGGAAACCACATCCTTTTGGAGCAAATCTGGTCAGAGAAAAGGGCTGTTAGGGACTGTGTTTTGTGCCCTAACCAAACCCTGATTGTAGCAGTCAAGGAGACCTCAAACAATGGACAAAGGTATGTATTTTGGTGCATGTTTGTAGTTGTTGGATCCAAGTTTTGGATTGGTTTCGTTAGCAGTCCGTGGGTGCCTTTTGGAGGACTTTTCGTGGAGGTCAAAAGTCCATCCTAGGAGTAGAACTTGCAGTGAAGAATTGGGAGTCATTGATCTGGTGGAGGGTAGTGTGTTGGCTACCCAAAGTAGCCCTAGACTAACAATCTTGAAGTGATGAAGATAGCTGAAGATTGGGTGAAGTTTGGAGCCTTATGAGTAGCTCTTTGATGGGTGAAAGAGGCTACTAGAAGGCTTATTGGAGCTTAGGTATTGGCCAGCCTAGAGAGCATATTGGATCAATCCGTGTATGTGCAACATAAGTTACTTGCAGTAGTGTAAGGTGGCATCCCTCTTGGAGTCTCGATGTGTTGTCGTTTGAAAGACTAAGGGGCAACTAGTGAGCAGTAAGGGAGCGAAGGACCGAAAAGACAAGATACGACATAGAAGCTGCAATGAAGATTGTCATTGTATCTTGTACACCATAGACTATAGTATTATTCAGATTTGGTTTAATATAACGAAGATTGGGTTGTACATTATTGTACAATATTTGTTAAAAAATTGTGTATACTTGTGCATATGTGATTTACTGCTTTACATTTTCTGCTGTGCCAAGTAGTTGTTGAGATTCTTGGTTTGGTAGTGTCAGAGATTTTAAGATTCTAACCTAGACCCAAGATCGTGGAAATTCAACACTTCAACTTGTAATCAGTCCTAGCTCACACGTGACAACAAAATAAGGAATGTGTCTCTTTATCCTTTACTTTGGTCTTTTGTCCTTTTCAAGATTCTTCGCATCCCTTTTGCTTCTCTTCAAACTTCAGATTGAGTTGCTTGATTGGATCCCCAAAATAGGTCGAGTAGCATGGCTATATATAGTGGTTGTAGCTCCTTTAGTGATGCCAACATAAGAGGAGGGTAGGCCAACTTGATGGTGGAGGTGCATATGACCAAAAATACATCAAAATAATTTTTGTTCTTCGACACAATGAGCCCAAGTAGGGTCCTTTACATTATGAATTTGACTGTAACTCAAGACACAAACCCCAAAGCACTCAGTGGGTGGCTTTGACCTAGAAATAAAATAAATGAAGCATGAAACCCATTCTTATAAATATTCTCTTTTACAAATAATTTTTCTTTTTTCTTTTTCTTTTGACAAATACATTACATGATGACTCAAATACAATTATGAATACTGATACTAGTTGCATTTCTCTACAGAAATGAGCCTAGATTCTTCTTGAGTGCAATTGCCCAAAAGTTCATCAAATGTAGGTAGCTCTTTCCCGCAACTAATGCTTGTAATGAATGTCTCCCAAGACATGGGGAATTCTCTAAGGGTCATCTGCACAAGCTCTCTATCAGGGATGACTTCTCCAATGGAAAGAAGTTGACCTCTTATTTGAGAGATCCTCATGAAGTAGGCAGTGATAGATTCAGACTTGTTCATCTTAATGTCATGGAGTTGACTCTTCAAAGAGATGACTTGGCTTAGATTGTTGACCTCATACATCCTAATCAATTTTTCATACATCTCCTTTGACTTCTTCATCTTGGACACATAGGTGATGAGATGGTCTCTAAGAGAGTCAATGATGATTTTCTTGGCCTTGATCTCACTCTTCTTATATTTGCACTTGAAACTAGCATTGGCATTCTTCGGAGGTTCAACTACATGGCCCTGCACATATTCCATCACGTCATTCTCTTCTGAGTAAGATCCAATCTAGCTCTCCATGTTGCAAAGTCGGAGGCATCATTCATCTTCTCTTCAATCTTGAAGGAGTTAGTCATTTATTCCAAGAGAGATTTGAACACCAATAAGCAAAAAGAGTGTCTCAAAGGGGTGCTCTCTAGTCTCCTTAGGCTAACCTTCACCTCAGCTCTGAAACCATGTTAATTTTTCACAATGTTCTATGCTGATATAATCACTTAAAACAATTTCTTCCAATTTCAATCACCCCAGTAGCAGTGAAGCAATTATAGATAGAATAGTAAATAGTAAATGCACAATAGAATATAACCAAGCACAATAAGACAAAGATTTTAGTTAAAGACCAGGGAAATACCCCACAAGGGGGAAAACCTAGAATCAATTCTTCTTCTTCTATTAGTTAAGCAATGTTCACCATGAGATATATAGTCCAAATAGTACATCCATAAACCAGTCAAAGTCAATGCTTTGCCTCTCCAAGTCAACCAATTCAAAACTAGTCAATAGTGAGAGAGAGTCAAATCTGATCCAACAAATTAGTTTGCAATAAAAGGCCGAGTTTCTGGCCTATGAAGTTTGGTCATCCATAGTCAATAGCCTGCCAAAGTCAACAGTCAAATCAGCCCAAAAAAGTTCAGTCAACCAAGCATATTATTTAGCCTTCCTCAATCAAACTCGGTCAAAGCAAAGACAAACCCTCCTGCAATTCTCGGTCAAATTCCACAGTCAAACCCTAGTCTAGCCTACGGTCAACCTCAAGCAAAGTTCCCAAAAAAGTTTGGTCAAAACCTCCTGCAATTCGGCCTCCAAAAATAGTCAAGAATTCGGTCAAAGTCTCCTTCAAGGACTCGGTCAAACAACAAAAAGATAACCCAGTGAACGAAAATCAAAAGAGAGAAAAACACAGGGAAAAAAAGACTCCTTTGCACATGTGAACTCATTCTGCAATTTTAGAGATGATTTGATGCTTGATGTGATATGCCAAATGAGGAGTCAATGAGGTCTATTTATATGTTGTTGAGGGTCAATTTTCACTTGAGGCTGACTTAACTTCTTTGGGTTGACTTGGTCAAGGGCTTATTATCACCCAAACTGTATAGGCAAGATGCGACAATGCTCAAGGCGGGGGCTGTAACTCTGATCCTCCCCCTCTTCGTTTGAGCTGTCTCCCTACAACAAGCTATGGGGAGTAGTCCCTATGAAATGTGAAGATGGAAGATTCATTGGCAACTAACAAATCTGGGAGACGCAATTGAATGGCCTAGCAACTTGGTTAATTTTGGCAAGTTGAAGGTTATATTGGATTTGACTTGAGAGCCCAGTGCCTTTAATGGATTCAGTGATTTGCTTAAGATAACTTATTTTCCAAGTTGCCAGATGAACAATTGTCACTTAAGGATGTTTCACTATCCTAAATGAGATGCAAATCCTACAATCTAGGTGAGATGCAAAATATTGGTTTATTTTAGGTTATATGTCTATTCTAGGTGTGTCCTTGCTCTTAATTGTTTTGAAGCTAGTCTCTAGAGTAAGTTGTGAGAGAGAAACCGGGGGGAAGCAAGTTGAGGCTTGGTTAACAATACCTGTCCACGGGTTCTAACCACTTGATGCCTCCTGCGCTGCAGAGACTGTGGCTCTGACGACTGGAAGGTCACTGTGTTAACTACTAAAGAGGTGTTAGACTCCTCAAGCTAGATGAGAAAGGTGGGTCTATATCTCTATCGACCAAGCTTATGCTTGGAAGTTAATTAATTAATGCAAGAGGCTAGTCCTAAGATGCAAATGCAAAGTGAGAGGCTCTTAAGGTGAGATTATTTAATTACTTACGTATTCAATTACAATGATCTTCAATTACCAACAATGATGTACTTAAACAATGGATGAATTACAATTTGAACCACAAGAGAACAGTGCTTAAACTTAATGGTGCTAGAAGATGATGCCAATAGACAATAGCTCAAGTGATAAATGAATTACCAATATGTCAACTAGATATACAAGAGAGAAGATTTACAAGAGAGATCCAATCTTAACAATGAGAAATACATCCACTTATCTAATGACAATATAGCAATGAGAAATTAAGAGAATTTATCCACAATGTCACTTAGAGTAATTAGCCAATCACATTAAACACTTATCAATTGGATTAGAGCAATTATGTGTGTTAATGCAAGAGTGCAAATAGATGCTGATTATATAGAAATGCAATATGGATTAGCCAATAACATATGATTGTAGCAACAAGAAAATCACCTAACTACTCAATGTGAAAATTCTATCACTGCAACAACTGATTTACTTTACCTACTTATTTTCCAATAAGTTATTTACGAAATTCCTTCAGTAAACATTAAAATAAATTCTGCTGCAGATATCACACCATAATCCAGAAACAAAACACATGCACAAGAATCAACACATCAACACAGATATTTTGGATAACAGTCCCCGGAAAAACCCAATGTGGGAAAACCGGTGCAACAAGGGAGGATTTTTATTATTCAACAATTTTTCAGTACAACAAGGTGCCAAACTGGCTTACCCAATAGAGAGAAAATTCTCTAGCACTTTTTCCAATCTCTGCATCAGCCTGACTGACCTCTGTGTAGCTCCCAGATACTCTGCGTCAGCCCTTGCCTCTCTGCTTCAACACTAGGCCTCTTTGTGTCACCCATGCAAGCCCTCCAGTGACTCGCAGTCTGTTGCTGCCTTTGTGTCTGCCTCTCCAACCTTTGTGCTAGTCTTCTGGTGCCGTTCCTAACTCTCTGTTCCATACTTGCTGCCTCCTACTACTCTCTAGACCACTAGTTCGAATTTGTCAGCTAACTCCGCTCCAGAAATCGAACTGATTGGTCTCCCTCAGCGTGTTCTCCAACTAACTCTCAAGCCTCTTCTTATACTTTTCTAGTTGGTCCATCTATGACCGAGATTAAATCTCTAATCAACGTCTAAGATTAGATTTGGCTTGATCTACGACTTTTGGACCCTTCTAACCCAGTTTTATATTAATGCTCATTAATATTTTATTTTTCCTAAGTCTAAACTTAGGAACTCCATTACAAATATTAATTATTTTTATATCTCCCAAACTGGTTAGAATCTGCCCAAACCATTTTTGGGTCTTGGAGATCTCATGTGCTTTAGCGCCTCCACCAATTTTCATGGCTAGAGCACATCCGATGCTACCCTAAATCAACACTCAATTTAATACTTATCTAAGATCCACAAAATATAAGAAGCAAGAGCTAAATGAGATTAGATGACTTTAACCCACCATATATCACTGCAACAATTTTATATTAGACCTCATGCATTAAATTTTAGACTCTAAAATATTATTACAACCTTAAGAAAATGATTAAATAAGCATAGAGGAGAAAGCCCAATGAGTGCAAGTGACAATTTAATGATGAAATATGATTACCAATGAGTTACTGTGCAACTGTTACGAAATTTAATCACTGCTGTAAGCATTTTTATGTGGCTATAACAAACATATTATTGACCACTACGTGTTAACGACCCATAGCAGTACACCCCCTTTTTTCACAAGAGGGATAGTGCCTGATCGATGTGTCCATGCCATCCAACTTTCATCATCACCCTGATTGTCATGTTATAATGTAAGCCCATTCTGCATGTATATGATGTAAATAATCTCAGTAGATCTGTCATGTATGTAATTACCTAGGTAAATCTATTTTTCTGGTGGCGATCTACATTCTGGGAGGTTTTTTATCTCATCGATCCATTCTTGGATGGTCGGCAGAGTTTTCTTTCAGCCTTACTCCAAAGCCAGAATGAATTTTGTAACCAAGATCTTAGGTGACTCCTAGTTTTATAGATCAAGTCTATGTAAAAGTGATTTGGGAATAATCCTAACTATTTGTTTAGTTATTTTATTACAAATTGCTTAGTCTGCTAGATTATATTTGTGTCGCAAAAATGGGTAGTTTGTGAGGGTTTATTTCAAATGGGTTTTCCCCCTTGTGATGTAAAAAATATGAAAATGATGATGTAAAGTGTCTTGAGCGTTGGAAAAATAATTTATTCCCTCATAGGTTAATTAATTAAATTTTCTAGCTAAAAGCTAATTAAAATCCAAAGCCAGAAATTTAATTAATTATAGGTCCTAGGTAAATTTAAATTTTCCAAAGGCAAAATTTGCGGGTCTTTAAAATTTAAATTTTAAAAAGTCTCAGGACTGAGGTAAATTAATTATTTTGTTAAATTTTAAGCCTTTGGTCTATGGGGTTTAAGTCAAAGTCAAATTTTTGAGGAAATTAACTCAAATTTTTTATTTTTGAGTTAATTAAAATGCATTTAATTGAAAAATTCGAATTTACTCAGGAATTTAAAATTTTGACGGAAGAGAATAAAAAGAAATTTTAATTCTCATCAATGGTCGAAATTGCTTTGACAAGGATCACTCGAACTAGCCGTTGGAGTATTTATCTTTAAATAGGAGGTCATTTGTCAGTCAGTCTATCCGATCTTTGGATCGTGTACTAAGCTCTCAAACTCTTTTGTATACTTTTCCGAATTAATGCAAAAGTCTTTGGGGTCTCAACATGTTGTAGTGTTTCTTTTCATGAATTTATGGTAAGATTGTTTTAATTTCTACTTAATATTATGTGAAAACTATCAATAAATAGCTTTCTTAGAATAATAAGAATACAGGTACCTTATTCAGTTTGTTGGATCTAGGGTAACATTTTCGATTTTGATTGAAGTAGCAGGTATCTCTATTTCTTCATAATTTTATTGTTGTTCTATTTCTCTACTTGATTTGATGATTGATCTAGTGTTTGCAGAAGATCTCTCAAATTCTCATTGAGTATTTGGGGATAATCTTCGGTTGGACCAACCAACTCTCAACACATATTTTTTGAAGAGCCTACTTCATATAAGCCTTAAGATTTATCTAACGATAATATTTTTTTTGCAGGATGTTTTTGGGCTAGTACTTATTTAAAATTTCAAAATCTTTTAAATGTTTTCTGGAAATTTTAATAGATTTAGCTATTAAGAGCCTTAGATTATCAGCTCTGGGAGCGGAGTTGGATTCATACTCCTCAGATCTGATAGATCTGTAAATTATTTGTATAGATCTGTAAATTATTTGTATAGACCTGTTATTTACTTGTGTAGATCTGAAATTTTGTAACATAATTTTGAATTTTAACACTAGGGTTTTTGAGATTTTATCTATTTTTGTTCATATTGGGTATTAGGTTTTTCTCTTTTCACTTGTGCAAAAATAGATGTGAGAAATCAGCCAAGAAAATCTTCAGATCTGAGCTAGATCTAGACTTTGGAGGACAAGATCTGGGCTCAAAGACTGTTTGCAGGAATGGATATGAAAAATCAACCAGGTAAGTCTTCAGATCTGAGCTAGATTTAGACCCTGGAGGGCAAGATCTGGGCTCAAATATTGTTTGCAGGAATAGATCTAAGAAATCAACCAAGTAAACTTTCAGATTTGAGATTTTTCAAGCATATCTGGGGGTTTTTGAGACAAATTTAGGCCCTTGAGGGCAATATCTTATCTCAAACCTTTTTACAAGGCCAACCATTAAAGATTTTGCAATAAATGTAAAGATTTGAAGAAAAATATTTTTTTTAGAACAAGGGTTTCAAGTTTTGGGGCTCCTAAGCCCAGATCTGCCTTCTCCTAGCCCAATGCTAGTTCTATTGGGCCTAGTGCTAGCTCTCATTGGCCCTAGATTCCCTTGCTCCCTTTCTGATTTGAATATTTTATTTTCTGAAGCTAATCATTGGTGGGTTTTTGCAGAAAATTTGATAAAAATTTGTGTTTCAGGTATTGAATTTTTTTTGGCAACTTGGGCAAGTGATCTTCAAAGCCTAGGGCCTAAGGGTTTGATCTCTAAACCATTTTTTTTTTCACTATTTGCTACAACAGTCATATACCTTTCTAATAATGGTGAAAAACACATCTAAGTGGTTTGAAATTAACTAAAAAATTGCTGAATACATTAATAAGTCATTTATGTTTGATGTGTATCAAAAATTTGGCTTAGATCTACATTTTGGGTCACTGTTATCTTTGAATAATTTTGTTTCTAAAGTCTGAAATATAACAGTGGCAAAATTTCATGTGGGTTAGCCTGAAATCAGTGCGTAAGTTGTCTAATACATTAAGGAATTAATTTCTTGAGCTGGGCATTCATCATTGGACTTATTTCATATTTTAATTGCTGGCTGTAATAAGTATATCAAATCTGATATAAGTCGGGAAATCACATCAGAACAGGTTGAAATTTTTTGATAATTCATGTGGGCAAGTTTGGAGAAATTTCAGTAAATTTTTTTGCTTAAAAATATCATTGATAGCTTACTGTTTTCATTGTCATATTGCTGCTGTCAAATTTTTTTTTACTGTTGTTCTAAAAATTAATTTATGAAAATTAAGTACTCTGTCATGGAATTGTAATAAAATGCATATCCTTTGTTTCATAAACTGAGTATTTTTTTGAGAATCTGTTGACATTGATATCGAATTGCAAAGTTGTTTTTGTTCTCTGTGAGCTAAATTGTATCAAGAAGATTTGAAATATGCTAGTGTTTTAACTATAGTATCTTCAAGAGTTTATTTTCTAAGTCTTCATCTAAAAAAAGGCGAGCATTTCATTTGGGTAATTGAGGGCTTTTGCGGCATAAGTGTTTTCCCATTCTCAAGTCTAACTTTATCTCATCTTTCGGTGCATTTGCATATAAGTTAACTTTGCATAGATAAAATTTACTTCCAAGCATAAGCTTGGTAGATAGACACATAGATCTCCATCAACATTTTCTTGAGAAGCCTCTTTTAATAGTACTTAAAACAGTGACCTTGCAGTGGTCAGAGCCATAGTTTTCTGCAGTGCTGGAGGCACCGTGTATGTTAAAATTTCAGGAGAGGTATCAGTAATCACACCTTAGTGTGCTTCTCCTGATCTTCTCTCTACCAATTACTACGAAATCAGGCTTAACATAGAAATGATTGAAGGTTTCACATTTAAATATGCATTTAACTAAAATTAACCAAGATTCTTGCATCTCACATTAGTTTTAGGATCTGCATTTCATATAAAATAGTCATTCATCTAAGCAGCAGTTGCTAATCGATTACTTGGTCTTAATTTCCCTAGCAAGATCATTGACTCCATAAGGCACTGGTATCAATCGTTTAAAATCTAATCAAATTCTATAAGTCTTGCTAAATCTTAATCAAGTACTTGATCGCTTCACTGTGTCTTCTGAACTAGGTGGTTCCCAACTAGTTCTTCTTCATTGCAATTTTCCATAGGGTCTACCCTTCTTAGCCTGTTGTAGGGAGACAACTTAAACGGAGAGATTGGGGATCAGGGTGATAACCCCCGATCTGAGCCGTTGTCGCGGTGCCTAGACATTCTGTGCGACAACATTTTTTGGTGTCGTTGTCGAGGACATTTTATTCTCGTCGTTTCAATGACATTTCCTCATCATTCTTCTCATTTCTCATCTTTTCATTTCAGCCGGCAATGACAACATTTTTTGGTGCCATTGCCGGAGATATTTTATTCTCGGCATTTCAAACAACATTTCCTCATCATTCTTCTCATTTCTCATCTTTTCATTTCAATCGACAATGACAACATTTTTGGCACCGTTGCCAAGGATAGAGTTTTTCTGTCCTTGGTTTCTTTGACATCGTTTTAATCATCTCATCTTTTCCGCCATTCATTAACCTGTTAGACAACACAACATTTCCTTGCGTCATTCTATTTTTTCATCGCTTTATCTTTCGTCATCTCATTAATCATTTCATCTACACTTTTAGCACCTGGACATTTTAGTTCTTTTCGTGTTTGGGTGGCAACTACACTTATTCATCCCCTTATTTCTCAAACAAGAAACCCTCCCTTGTATCCAGTTGTTTGCCTTTTGGATCTTAGAGTTAGATTCATGTTCAAGTGGCGACTCCACTTCTTTCATTTTTTACAAGAATTTCTACTAGAAGCTCTGCTTCTTGTGGATTTCTTGATTTTCTTGAGCAAGGGTCTCTCTCTATCATCCATTTGGTCTCTCATTATTCCTTTAAGAAAGTCATCATAGATGATTCGTTTACCTCGTGTCATTTTACTGATTTTCTCCATGATATTCTGGAAGTGGCCATTCATAAATTGTCTTTGTTCTCGGGTGGTGATTCAGTTGCTGTTAGAAAAGCATCTAAGCAGGTTTACTCATACAATGCTCATATATTGTAGTTCTCCCCAGTATGATCATGAAGATGTCAAAATTTGTCTATTTGGCTTTTCTTTAGGGGGTAATGCTTTGAATTGGTTTAATAATTGTCCTGAAGATTTTTTCGCTTCTTTACAAGACATCGTCAATGCTTTTAATGATGGATATGGATATCAAGGTAGCTCGCCTTGTGCCCCTAAAATTATGCAACAGAATGAAAGTGATCTTGTGAAAGATCCAATTGTCGATGAAAGATTTCAAGACAATTCTCCATATCAGAATGTGCCATCCATTTGTACTGTTGCAGATCAAATCCATGACAGTGGGAAAACAGGGACAAGTTGTCAAATCAGTGTCGACAATTGAAAAACGTGATAAGGAAATGGAAACTATGAAAGCTAATCATGACAGGGAAATTAATTCTATGCAAAACAAGTTATTAGCCCTAGAGGAATATATGACGATCATGGAATTCAATTATTCAAATCAAGTGATTGCCATGGAAGCAAGTTATTAGGAAGAAACAAGTGCGATTCAGAATAACTTGTCAACTATTGATGAAGAAATGACCATCATGAGATTCAATTATAATAATCAACAGGCAACTCATATGAAAGAGAATAACTATATGCAAAATTGTTTCATGGGCATGAAAGCAAAGAATGATAAAATTATAAAGGACATGGAAGTTGGTCAAATAGCTCTTCAGAATAGATTATCGGCCATAGAAGAAAAACAGGTACCGTGTGTCATAAACACAGATAGAATACATATCATTGAGAACAGAGTAAAAATAATGGAAGTTACTCATTCTAATCAGATGTCCATTTTTCAGAATCAAATAAAGGCTATGCAAGCTAATCATGTTACTCTGCAAGAAAGATTTGTGAAAACTAAACTCAATCAAGCGAAGTTAATAGTAAGACATGCCAGAGAAATGGGTTCATTACATAAGAGGCTGGAAGAGAGGAAATTATAGGTCCCATCTTGTTGTGAACACCTCGAGAATGAGGCTAACTCCATTAACGAAGATTTATCTAAGAATGACATGATCAAAGAAGAAATTAAAAGAGGTCAAGTTATAACTCATGACACCTGTGAGACTGATCTATCATTCTCGACAGAGAAGATGCAAAATGAAGAAAGACATGTCATGCATATCTTACATACTTCATCTAAGAGTTTTGAAGCAGAATGTTCCACATCATTAGCGATACAACCTGCCACAAAGAAAAAGCGCAAGAGAAAAAGAATGAGGAAGCGGTTTGATGCATCTGATGGTCGCGAGCAACTTGATTTTCGGATAGGAAAAAGTCCTACTGTATGCAGAATTGGACATGGCACATCCGAGAAATAGCTAACATATTTGCCTGAAAGTGCGCAATGCTCAGTATGCACTATATTGAAAGTATCTGATGCCATGGGGCATCTTTGTATTGTATTTCTAACCTTATGCCCTGTTATTTCAGTATTTTGTTTTATAGTTAGATGTGTTTTTCATGTTATTAGACTAGTTAATAAATGAAGAGCTTATATCTTTCCTGTGCTTAACGTTATATGATGATTTTTGGATGGACGCTACTTATGTTGTGTGTTGCATGGATGCAGATTCAGGATTCTCATATTCCTCCAGTGCAGCAATGTGTCCTCAAGTAGAGCCAGATGTTGACCACTACGTGTCAACGACCCATAGCTGTACACCCCCTTTTTTCACAAGAGGGATATCCCCTGATCAATGTGTCCGTGCCGTCCACCTTTCATCATCAACCTGATTGTCATGTTATAATAAACCCATTCTACATGTATATGATGTAAATAATCTCAGTAGATCTATCTCATGTATGTAGTTGCCTAGGTAAATCTATTTTTCTGGTGACGATCTACATTCCGGGAGGTTAGTTGTCTCACCGATCCATTCTTGGATGGTCGGCAGAGTTTTCCTTCAGCCTTATCCCAAAACCAGAATGATTTTTTTTACCGAGATCTTAAGCGAGTCTTAGTTTTATAGATCGAGTCTATGTAAAAGCGATTTGGGAATAATCCTAACTATTTGGTTAGGTTATTTTATTACAAATTGCTTAGTCTGCTGGATTATATTTGTGTCGTAGAAATGGGTAGTCTGTGAGAGTCAATTTCAGATGGGTTTTCTCCCTTGTGATGTAAAAGATATGAAAATGATGATGTAAAGTGTCTTGAGGGTTGGAAAAATAATTTATCCCCTCATAGGTTAATTAATTAAATTTTCTGGCAAAAAACTAATTAAAATCCTAAGTCAGAAATTTAATTAATTATAGGTCCTAGGTAAATTTAAATTTTCCAAAGGCAAAATTCATGGGTCCTTAAAATTCAAATTTTAAACGGTCCGAGGACTGAGGTAAATTAATTATTTTGCTAAATTTTAAGTGTTTGGTCCATGGGGTTAAGTCAAAGTCAATTTTTTTAGGAAATTAACTCAATTTTTTTCTTGAATTTATTAAAATGCATTTAATTGAAAAATTCGAATTTCCTCAAGAATTTAAAATTTCGACGGATGAGATTAAAAGAAATTTTAATCCTCATCAATAGTCGAGATTGCTTTGACGAGGACCACTCGAACTAGCCGTTGTAGGATTTATCTTTAATAGGAGGTCATTTGTCAGCCAGTCTATCTGATCTCTAGATTGTGTACTAAGCTCTCAAGCTCTCTTGTATACTTTTTTGAATTAATGCAAAAGTCTTTGGAGTTTCAACATGCTGTAGTGTTCCTCTTCATGAATTTATGGTAACACTGTTTTAATTTCTGCTTAATATTATGTGAAAACTATCAATCAATACCTCTCTTAGAATAATTTGAATACAGGCATCTTATTCAGTTTGTTGAATTTAGGGTAACATTTTTAGTTTTGATTGAAGTAGTAGGTATCTCTATTTCTTCAGAATTTTGTTGTTGTTCTATTTCTCTACTTGATATGATGGTTGATTTAGTGTTTGCAGAGGATCTCTCAAGTTCTCATTGAGCGTTAGGGGATAGTCTTTGGTTGGACCAACCAACTCTCAACACATATTTTTTGAAGAGCCTACTTCATATAAGCCTCAGGATTTATCTAACGATAATATTTTTTTTTGCAGGGCATTTTTGGGCTAGTACTTCCTTAAAATTTCAAAATATTTTAAATGTTTTGTGGAAATTTTAATAGATATGGTTATGAAAAGCCTTAGATTATTAGATCTGGGAGCGGAGTTGGACTCATACTCCTCAGATCTGATAGATCTATAAATTATTTGTATATATCTGTTATTTACTTGTGTAGATTTGAAATTTGTAACGTAATTTTGAATTTTAACACTTGGGTTTTTGGGATTTTCTCTATTTTTGTACATATTAGGTATTGGATTTTTCGCTTTTCACTTGTGCAGAAATAGATCTGAGGAATCAACGAAGAAAATCTTCAGATCTGAGCTAGATCTAGACCTTGGAGGGTAAGATCTAGACTCAAAGATTGTTTGCAGGAATAGATTTGAGAAATCAGCCAAGTAAATCTTCAGATCTGAGCTAGATCTAGATCGTGGAGGGAAAGATCTAGGCTCAAAGATTGTTTGCAGGAATATATCTAAGAAATCATCCAAGTAAATATTCAGATCTGAGATTTTTCAAGCAGATCTGGGGGTTTTGAGACAGATCTAGGCCCTAGAGGGCAATATCTTATCCCAAATATTTTTACAAGGCCAACCATTAAAGATTTTGCAATAAATCTAAAGTTCTAAAGCAAAATATTTCTTTTTTAGAACAAAGGTTTCAAATTTTGGGGTTCCTAAGCCCAGATCTGCCTTCTCCTAGCCCAACGCTAGTTCTATTGGGCCTAGTGCTAGCCCTTATTGGCCCTAGATTCCCTTGCTCCATTTCTGATTTGAATATTTGATTTTCTGAAACTAATCATTGGTGGGGTTTTGCAGAAAATTTGGTAAAAATTTGTGTTTCAAGTATTGAATTTTTTTTTGGCAACTTGGGCAAGTGATCTTCAAGGCCTAGGGCCTAAGGGTTTGATCTCTAAACCATCTTTTTCTTCACTATTTGCTACAACAGTCATATACCTTTCTAATAGTGGTGAAAAACACATCTAAGTGGTTTGAAATTAACTAAAAATATTGTTAAATACATTAATAAGTCATTTATGTTTGATGTGTATCAAAAATTTGGCTTAGATCTATATTTTGGGTCACTGTTATCTCTGAATAATTCTGTTTCTGAAGTTTGAAATATAGCAGTGGCAAAATTTCATGTGGGTTAGCCTAAAATAAGTTCGTAAGTTGTCTAATACAATAAGGAATTAATTTCTTGAGTTGGGCATTCATCATTAGAATTATTTCATGTTTTAATTGTTGGCTGTAATAAGTATATCAAATCTAATATAAATCGGGAAATCACATCAAAACATGTTGAAAATGTTTGATAATTCATGTGGGCAAGTTTGGAGAAATTTCGGTAAATTTTTGGCATAAAGATATCATTGATAACTTACTATTTTCATTGTCATATTGCTGTTGTCATAAAGTTTTTTTATTGCTATTCTAAAAGTTAATTTATGAAAATTAAGTACTCTATCACAAAATTGTGATAAAATGCATATCCTTTGTTTCATAAACTGAGTATTTTTTTTTGAGTTTCTATTGACATTGATATTGAATTGCAAAGTTGCTTTTGTTCTTTTTGAGCTAAATTGTATCAAGAAGATTTGAAATATGCTGGTGTTTTAACTATAGTATCTTCAAAAGTTTATTTTTTAAGTCTTCATCTAAAAAAAGGCGAGCATTTCATTTGGGTAATTGAGGGCTTTTGCGGCATCAGTGTTTTCCCATTCTCAAGTCTAACTTCATCTCATTTTCTGGTGCATTTGCATATAAGTTAAATTTGCATAGATAAAATTTACTTCCAAGCATAAGCTTGGTCAATAGACAGATATATCTCCATCTGTCTTTTCTTGAGAACCCTGTTTTAATAGTACTTAAAACAGTGACCTTGAAGTCGTTAGAGCCATAGTTCTCTGCAGCGCCGGAGGCACTATGTATGTTAGAATTTCAGGATAGGTATCGTTAATCACATCTTAGTGTGCTTCTCTTGATCTTCTCTCTGTCAATTACTACGAAATCAGGCTCAACACAGAAATGATTGAAGAGTTCACATTTAAATAGGCATTTAACTAAAATTAACCAAGTTTTTTGCATCTCACATTAGTTTTAGGATCTGCATTTCATATAAAATAGTCATTCATCTAAGCAGCAGTTGCTAATCGATTACTTGGTCTTAATTTCCCTAGCAAGATCGTTGACTCCATAAGGCACTGGTATCAATCGTTTAAAATTTAATCAAATCCTATAAGTCTTGCTAAATCTTAATCAAGTACTTGATCGCTTCACTGTGTCTCCGAACTGGTTGGTTCCCAACTAGTTCTTCTTCATTGCACTTTTCCATAGGGTCTACCCTCCTTAGCCTGCTGTAGGGAGACAACTTAAATGGAGAGATTGGGGATCAGGGTGACAACCCCCGATCTGAGCCGTTGTCGCAATTCCTAGACATTCTGTGCGACAACACATATCAGATTTGAAAATTACCCAATAGTGCACAAAAACACACTTCTATGAATTCAAATTCAACTTTAGATTAATTATAAATTTCTTAGGTGATCAATTAGTGAATTTAGGCTCATTTAGAGTGTGTTTAGGCCCAGAAATGCTACCATCATAAAATACTTGAGAATTCAATTTTATGGCAGTGATGAAACAAGAGGGTTAGAGAGCAAACCAAGAGGTCTTGAGGACTTGTAGATGGCAAATGGAATTTTCGCTGGACTTGGCTACCTGAAATCACCAAGCTAGCTCTAATATCGCTGCAAGATCACAATGTTAGATAAAACATTTAAACCAATGACTAAATAATGGTTGAATGAGGGCTAGAAGGCTAAGAAACCCCAAGACTAGGGCTAGAAGAAGTACAAGGCAAGGCTAGAGGCTAAAGAAGGGCAAAGGAAGGGCTAAAAGGCCCGGAAAAGGTCACGACAAGTGGAGATCAGCCCACAAGGGCTGGTGTTAAGCCTAAAAAGGTTGACGTTGGGGCAGAAAGAACCCTAAAAGAGCTAGCGGCCAAGGGAAAAGCCCTTAAAGAGCTGCAGCTAGGCCCTAAAGGGAGTTCGAGAGGGAAGACGACCTTCTAGAAGCCACAACATGGCACAAGGAGGAGGGTCAAGGCCCTTTTAAGGTTGGACGCCTCCTCTAAAGGGGGTCAAGGCCTTTTTAGGCCCACGATTAGGGTAAACCCGGGAGGCTGAGGCATTTTCAGGCCTGCGACTTGCCAAAACAAGGGGGCTAAGGGAAAAATAGGCCATAAAAGACTATATTGCTAGGCCTTAGGGTCTAAAATATTTCAAAACCCCTGCAAACAATAAATTCTCCACAAATTTGCTGCAAAAAAAAAGACGAATGCTTCTTCAGGCTGAGCGTTGAGCTTGGAGGCTAGATCTTACCTTCGCAAGCCTAGATCTACCTCAAAACCTTAGCAAAATTTTCTTGATCAACTTGAATCTCACCTGTACAAATAAATCAAAGAACGCCAAACTCCAAATATATTCAAAATATAAAACCCCAAAAAATAATAAAGTCGCAAGTGCTGCAAAACAAATGGGTGAGAAATAATTTACAAATATACAATATTTACGAATTTTTATTTTTTTTGGGAAAACAATTTTGGATAAATAACAATAGATGGGTAAATTTCAAAAATAAATATTGGTTGAAACCCTCTCACAAAATCAAATACCATAAAGAAATCTCAAAGCCCAAACATAGTTCGCTATTTGCCACAGTTTGTGAACTTAGAGCCCAAGGGCTAGTGTACCTAAAAATCTCTATAATATTTCTCAAGAAAATTGTTAGATGATATGGTGAATCAGATCACCTAAGATAGCATGTACCAATAGAATGTTCTTATCATCGACAAATGAAATAACAATTATTAGCAATGTTTAGCACAATATAGGATCACACATAGCTAACACATACGACAGATCAACAGAAGAAAAACACCATGAACTAAACCCCAACAGAAGATCAGCAGAGCAACAACTCAATACCAGTGTTCAAGAATTACATCATCCAAAGATATCCAATAAAAGCAAAATGACTTCTATTATAGAGAAATCCCTCCAAGTGGAAAATAACGACTAGTTGGCTTGACCCCCTTCAAAATAATCTCGAACGTTGAAAATAGGTTAATGATCTTTTGATCTCCACTGTCGAATTTTTAATTTTGAGGAAAAAATCAAATTTTTCTTAAAACCCACTTTTAATTAATCCAAAAATTATTATTTTGGATTAATTTCCTCAAAAATTTGACTTTGACTTAACCATCAAGGTCCAAGGGTTCAAATTTTCTTAAAATAACAATTTTTTCCTTTGTGGGGGCTTCCAAAATTTGACTTTCATTTGCCCAACAATTTTTTTATTAGTTTCACTTAGAGAGAAATTTATTTCTCTATAATTATTTTTTGACTCAAAATTAATTAAATTTCTGGCTTAAGATTTAGTTTATTTTTGCCAGAAAAATTAATTAATTAACACTAGAAGGTATTAATATTTTTTCCACCCTCAAATATTTTAGCCATGGTGTCTAAGTATGAGGGACCACGCACTAAAATATTTTTTACATCAAGATATAACAATTAATTCAACCCTCAAAGGGGGAATACACATTTACATAGATGCTTATGACATTATCCAATTATGCGACACAATATGATCTAGTATAGACCAAGTGGTTTGTAATAAAATAATTTAGCCAAATGTGCTTAAATTCTTCCCAAATACACTTTTACAAAGACTTGATATAACACTAGGACTCACCTAAGACCTTGTCAAGAGATTCCACCCTAGTTTTGAGGTTTAAGTTGGAAGAAAAATTCTGCCGATTATCCGTGTTTAGAAACACACATAATTCAGGGAGGTTAAAAAACTTCCTAGGATGAAATCCATTGCCAAAATCAAAGGCTTACCTAGGTGTTGTTACATAAATAAATGGTCATATTAGCATCACTTACAGTATAACTTGCAGAAATTGGGTTTACAATGATAAAACTGTGTTGGTTGATGACTTTGAACTTTGAAAAGATATCTTCATGTCTTTGCATTCTGCTTCCTTGGACTATTGACAAAGTGTGGTCAATAGAGCCAAAAAATAAATTTTCTTCATCAAATTTAATGATGAAATTCGAACCATAGCTGGCAATTTTCAACAATAAGAATGCTATTTGAACAATGTAACCATGGTAAATATCAACACCTTATGCTAAGATAATGTGCAAGAAAAGAATGTTCATAAACTAGTTAAATGACCATGCATAAAAGTAATGTTTGGAAATAAGTTGCAGAGATAAACAAATGCATGAACAAAAATGATACAAGAGGGATCTTGAGCATTTGGGTGGGCCCCAACCCAAGGAAGCTCAAAACCCTTAAGAAAAAGCCAGACCAAGGGCTAAAATCAAAGATCACTTCCATTGATTGAAAAATTGCTTGTTCATTGCAAAAGTTGTGGAACTTGAACTCTAAGCTTCTCCTAATGCTCTATGTTGTTATTCTACTGCTCTGACTTGTTCTAATAAGCTGCTCTAGCCCTCTATTTATACAAGATCCGTAGGGGGCAGTCTCCTTGAGGGGAGGATTGCTCTCCCTCGAAAATCCCTAAAAAAATGGATCATGTTTCCTGGGTCACCACGTAGTAGAAGGAAGGAGTATTTATTGTCCTCAATCAGCCTAGTTGGAATTCTTCTGTAGCAGGGCGTTGGCCCCATGAATATCTTTGGGTGGATCTCCTCAAAATCTGTGCAAAAACCCATTTAATCTCTTGCACAATAGTCATATTAGGCACATAAAGCATGAAAAATCTCCTTGATTCTTTTAAGAACTCATTAAGCTAGGAAAGTGTTATTAAGTGCAAAAAGGAGGGTTTAATATAGCCTTTATGTGCCTAGGAGCGGTTAAATGGAACTTATGTTTTACCTATTTGGGAGGCTTGTCATATCATATCAGTATTAGTATCATAAATTGGATTCCCATCAAAATTATAAGGACTCACATCCAATTTGCCCTTTTCCATGTGCAGAAAATCATCAATATGATTCTCCAAAGGATCAATTTGGTCATTCCTTTCAAGGATTTCAAAATATGTATCACTGAACTCAACAATAGTGGAAAGGATAGATATTACCTCGTCTTTATGTGAAAAGGCATCATCTTTAATATGATCCTCTTCATCACTATTAGGATCTTCATCAGGATCATGTTCTTCTCCATAGGTAAATCGTCATTAAGATCACTATCTTCCTCAGGATATTCTTCAACATGCCCCTCTTGATGATCAAGAAGGATCTCTTCTTCTTGCTCACAGTAATCTTCTTCATCAACTTCCTCTTCTCTGGCTCCAAAAAGATCTAAAATATTTGTTACAAGACTTTTCCCTTCGATAATCTTGATCTATTAGGCTAGAGAAGCACTAACCACCACCATAGACATAGTTGATTCTGATAGCTGCAAATTTTCTAAGGGGATTTCAACTTCCAACCTCTTCAGATAATACATCTTTGCATTTATCTCTAAATCTTCATGTGAATACTATTGATTTTTCCTTGGCACTTCAAAATCAGGTCCATGTCTAAAACACGATCACGAACACACTAAAATGCTACAACACAAGCACTTTGCGTAGCAGAAAATGTACAAGAATGATTCAATGAAATACAGAAGAATTTTTGCAACCCAAAAACTAGTTATATTACAATTTTAATACAACAAACATAAGGCTCTCATACCAGAGATCATGGCCCTTACAATTAGCCCCAATACAAGGAAAACTAGGGCTTGATGTCAACACCTTATTGTTGATTTCTGGTAGCACTGGATGTGCTTTAAGTCTCAAAATTTGTTGAAAGGCTTGGACACATGTATTCCACAATACCCAAAAATAGTTTTGGGAAATTCCACCCGGAGACAGTTTTGTTAAAATAATTAATTATTTTTAGTCTAAACTTAGGAAATTAAAATAATTAAAGGGTATTAATCTAATTGTGGGTGAAACTTCTAGAAGAAGACGAAGATCGAGTCCAAATGATCTGAGCCATTGATTAGAATCTAATCTGGGCCGTTGGTTCTCAACTAGAGGATTATAAGGACTTTGATGGGCATTTGGAAGGCACACCAGGTAGATACTCAGTTACCCGAGTAAGATCGATTTTTTCACTGGTCGAATTTCGGTAAGAGGAAATCGATTAAGAGGGAGAGTTGCAAGTGAAGAGGAGAGAGAGGGTAGCAACATCAGTCAGGAGTGCAGGAGCAGAAGATGCAGAGTAGAGAAGGGACAACTTAAAGGCTGAAGTTGGGACTGCACAGTCCCCACGCAGAAGCTGACGCAGTGAGACACAGAGGGGGCAGTAGGTCCTCTCCTGGATCAGAATCTCGCCAAGAAGTGTGAGAGCATTGTCAGTAAAATTTTCACAAAGATTCCTGTTTTATTCTGCTGGTTGAGATTTTTGTTGAAGATTAAGAAAGAAACCCTCATTTGCTGCACCGGTTTTCCCACATTGGGTTTTTCCGAGGAAAATTGTCCAAAAATAATTGTCATTGTGATGATACTTGTGCTAGTATTTTTCCTTACATTTACTTTCTGCATTATTTTAATTGTGAAGGCTATTGTTTTCGCTAAATCTAGCACTCTGTGGCACAAGTGCTACAGGGGAGATAGAAAGCCTTCTAGAGACAACCTCTAGGTTGATTGTAGACCAGTTCCTAGGACATCTTAAATAGAGGAGTGCATGAAAGGTTATATGTGAGGGGTTTGCAACACTCCAATTGTCACGTAATGAAAGATAATAAGGGGGCTTAGTCCATTCCTCCAAAGGTATGAGTTATGTATTTTAGCTACTTCCTTACACACATAGTTCCCAGAAGTATCACATAGAACGGTGGAGGCTGATTACTTCGAAGGGGATTACAACTTAATAGGTTTTGTTGAGTAAATGGGAGAGGATTAGGAGAAAGCATAACTCATCATATAGAGCCCAAAACATCTAGAATTCTAGAGTGAACACATAGAGCTGCAAGCAATGGGAAATTCTACACTTGTTTTATTTACAAGCAGAGATAATGGACTGAAGAGAGGATGGGTGCTATGATTCATATAGAGCGGTTTAAAGATGTAATTTCAGCCCTTCATTCAGGGATATGTGTTAATAAATCAACACACATGGATCTGCAAGGAAGCATGAAATCATTTCTAGCAGCTATTATAGCATGAATGTAGAGAAGAATATGAACATAATGGAATTAAACAAGAGGATAACATACTGTAATACTTAGAAGGGGGAATCACCACCATTTTTTTGCTTAGTCTGAAAGATCTGCCTGTGTAAAGTAATACAGTCTAAAATACAAGTCATTCTCTTATATATTTATGAGCCAAATTGGTATCACAGAGTTCAGACCCATCGGGTGAGAAATTCCAGACCCTTTGTATAATGTTGCTTCCCCCTATTTATAAGAAGAGGGGGAACTGGAATAGCTGTTACAAAATATCTCAGCCAAAGGACCGCTGTTTGATGTACTAGTTGCCTCAGCCTGTGATAGCTCTTGTTGCCTAAAAATTACAATCGAGATTTGATCCCTTCTTGGAAACATAAAACTATAGAAAACAATAAGAAAACTAGAGGAGAAAGGAGGAAGAGGTCCCTTGCTGCCCTGTGAAGACTTCTCGTCAAGGCCCTGTCTCTGTCATAGTGCACTTCCCATGCTGCTCGGTCAGTTTCCTGTCCCTTTTGCCTTTATTGCGCGAGTGACTTGTTTTGGTGGAACGGGGAGAGGGTCGTTGTGATTTCCTATCGCAGAGGTCCTTTTCTGTGTAGAGAAGTGGGGCTCCATACCGAGCCATTAATCTTCCTAAGCCCCCCTTACTGTTTTCAGGGTGCGCCATACTCTATTGAATGTCCCAACTGTCAACCGATTCGCCTTTAAAACTTTGCAAAACGCTTTTGACACTCTAGTGCACCTGGGGATGTACCTAGAAGTCCTTCAAGTGCAGGCCTTTAACACTGAAACATTGTGAAAAAGTTGCGTTTTGCTTTCCCCCTAGGCCCCCTTAGGTGTAGTCCCTTACTGTGTTTCTGCTCATAGGACCATGGGCTGTGACCAGGGGCTTAGCCTTCAGGCGCTAAGGTCCTTAGACCTCTGTTTAGGGGCCTGTTTCCTTTGTTAAATGATAATCCCGCATACCGATGGTTTATGGTGCTTGCCCCTAAGATTTCCCTTTGGACCCTGCGATCTTCGATCTACAGGGTCGGGCCCACCAAAGATATTACAATCGCAACCACAGAGAGGAGAACCCTTACCTTCTTTCTCAACACTAGTCGACTGTCTGGACGCGAGAGATTTATAGGTCATGCCGTAATAACTTATCGCATTCGGGGGGCCTTTGTTCTTTGTTAGCTAGAATCCTGCATCCCGGCACTGAATGCACCTTACCTTTAGCTTTTCCCCAAGACACCTGCGATCGTCGATCTACGGGGTGATGTCATCACTGCCACGTGTCACCCTGTGAGTGGTGACACATGTCACATTGAAATGGCCCCATAAGACCCCTGAAAACGTCGAAACTGAATGACACGTCACTTGTATGACCACATCACCCTCTGTACTACCATGCCACTCGTCGTACCGCCACGTGGAGGAGAGAGAAAGGGTCCTCCTGACCCTAGTTTTTTAATGAAATTCCTTTGTAAATGGTTTTCAGCCTTCCCCTGAGCTTTTACACTATATCGCAAATCAGCGAGATCGCTAGTGTTTTAAGTTTAGACCCCCGCCGATCTGCCGGTATTGCGGCACTGTGGGATGTGGGATTTACCATATTTCGCCACATGGAGGGGTGAGAAGGGGGCGACACGACCTTTGTTTTTCCATGAAATTCCTTTGTATTTGGTTTTCGGCCTTTCCTAGAAATTTTACATTGTATCACAGAATCGGCCCCTGCATGGTCTTGGAATGAAAACCTCGCAGATCGTTGATATCTTGGACTTCGCCGATATGCCGATGCGTCGATGCCACGTGGAGGAGAGAGAAGGGGGTGACCTTGTCTTGGTTTTACCATGCTTTTCCTTTGTAAATGAATTTCGGCCCTCCCCAACAATGTCACACCACATCGCACGATCGCAACCTGCGAGGTCTATTAAGTTAGAACCTCGCCGATCCGTCGATTACTGATATCGAGGGGTTGTGGGATTGCGGGACTACGCGCTTGTAGGACCGCAGGACTGCAGGGTTGCTGAGATGCTGGATGCGGGACCTGTGGGATGCAGGATTGTGGGGTCACCGATATGCGGTTTGCCTTTGCACTTGGTCATTTTCTTCATTCTCCAGGCTTTTCAAGGGTAACTTCAATAGGCCATATCTTATGATCCAGAAGTCCATTTTCGGACTTCCATATACCGTTGGAAAGCTCTTTTCAGGCACTATGCAATGGGGAGGGTCCGATTTAGCTCTGAGATATTTTGTGGCTTGGGAAGGCTTCAAACCTCACTGATTTTATGTACTTTGGGCAACTGATAACCTTATGAAGCAGTGAGTGACAACAACTGCAGTAGAATTTATTTCGATATTTGCCATAGAAACACTATGAATAACTTATTTCTGAATTAATAAGTAGAAGAAATAATATCAGTCACTGTAGTTGGATTTCTATTTAGAATTTTTCACACTTATGGCACTCAATCTACCCTTGAACAAGCCACACTTGACGTGCTGAAGAAGCACTTACACCAGCCCTTTCAGTCCACTTTCCTTGAACACCTGGTAGGTCCTTTGCCACCTATACTTGTAGAGATCTTTCTGCTCCAACACCTCTGCCACTGCTGCTCACAAGGTCCTCTACAACATCAGATTTGCTTACATGCTCAGCTTCACAATCTGCCTTTTATCATTGATCAATGCTACTCCAAGGATCACTGAACTTAGGCCCACAAATATGGCCTCTAACAACACCCCAGCTGCTCCAAAGGTTGCTGCACTTAGGGTCTTTATCAGCCAGCCTCCTTACAGTCCCTTAGCTGCTCCAAGGATCACTGCTCATGAGCTACACAAACTGCCTTCTTGCATGATTTGTCACACCAAATGTCACTGCACATAAGGTCCTCAACAAGCAGCCCTCTCACCGTGAATTTGTGACATCAATTCACTGAACATAGGGCACAAAAAACCACTGTCCAAACTCTCTTGTAGGACAGACCTTCATCTATCTCCAACATTCAGCCTTCCTTCCTTCATGTTATGACAGCCCTACTCTCTGTCCCAACAGCTCACACTTCTGTTCACACCATTCCAGGATTCGGCCCTCTTTTAGGTTCAGACAACAATTAGAAACCCTACGCAAGAGTCTTGAAATTCTTTGGCCCTTATCGCAGAGTTAAACCAGACTTTTGTCTCACCATTCCAGGGTCTCGGCCTTCTCTTATGTGCGCAGAACTTGAGCGAATATTACAGACTTCTGGGCAGAACTTTTGATGGTTGTACATGCATAGAAGAGGCCCTAACTAGGACACGGACTTAACACAGAAAGAAGACCTGAAATCTGCGCAACAGACCTCCTTAAGGGGCACACATATCACAGAGAAATATGTCCTCTTACCTTGGAAAACTTGGCCTGCAACAAACAACAGAAAAAACCACAAATGCACCAGCTCAATCCTTCATGAGATCTGTGGCTGTTCTCCTAAGGTAACTCGCTCTTCTTCTTGGGCAGAAAACACTTGAGAGATGCTTGCTTGGATGTATCAAATGATCTCAATCTCATCTCTATATATAGTGTTCTTAGTGGAGTTCATTAGCCACCAAGGGTCACCACTTTAGCCCAAGCTGACATAAGCAAATCATGCTTAAACACCATTAACTATAGAAATAAAACTTCTTTCATTTGGTTTAACCCTCTCCATTGTAACCCTAGGTGCCCCTCAACCCATCAAGGGTGCCCCTCATGTATCCAATGAATAAACAATGATTTTCACCTTGGGTCTTTCGCCTACTACTTGGGTGCAAAGCCCACCACTTGGGTACATTGCCCACAAAACACAATTTCTGTGGGTCAACTCCTCACTAACCTAGTACCCCAGGGGTTGTGGCAGTACCTCCCAAGCTACACATTTCAACAAAGACTCTGAAATAAATTTTACCATTTGTCTCTTTGTTGTGTTTTTTAAATCTTTTGGGCTTAGGCTTGATTGATTGAACAACATGAGGCTCATGTTATTCTCCTTTTGTTTCCATATCGTGCTATTTTGGGCAGGGTTGCAGGGGAGCGCCCCGCCCCCTTCCCAATTCGCGCTCCGGGCGGGAGCGACTCGAGAGCTAGTCGGGAGCACGCTCCTAGCGAAAACAAATGCTCCTTGGTTTTTTGGGAGCTTTTAGTCTTTTTTGTAGTATATTCCAAATGCAAATTTTTTTCAAAGAAACAAATAAGTTTTGAGTGGGGCAGCCTAATGATCAAGCCTATGGCCCTAGTAAAAGTGACATTCTCCTTAATCTTCATTTTTATCCTTTTACTTAAATTTTTAACATTACCATGAAATGACTCAGGATGTTTGAGAGTGGTTCCAACTCCCGACCTCATTGGATTTCATATGGAGAAAGTAGAATTTTATAGATTTCATTCAAAATCCAGCAAACTTATCAGCTTTTTTCAGGATTTCAAGATTGAGGGGATTGCAATGTTTCCATTGAAATTTGTCATGTATTGGGGTATGGAGCTCGTATTTAATCAAGGGCACCTCAAGGGCACCAATCCCTCTATGTACCTTGATGTTGGTGTCATTGGTTGTCAAACTCCTCTATCATGACCCTCCTAAAAATGTACGCATCACTCAAAGAAAATTTGACTTGACATGCTATGCTTTTTCTATCTTATGTTAATGCTTAGAGGGTGATATTAATGACAAAAATCCCTATACAAATCCAGAGGTAATGACAAAGATACCTCTGGATATTAATGCTTAGAGGGTGATATTAATGACAAAGATCCTGATTTTCCAACAAGACTAAAAAATTAGACATTTTTCATGGCGGCAAGAGGCCCAAGCATTAGCAATAGATAATAGATTTACTTGTCTTTTCTAGTTTCTAGTAGTTTTTATAACTATTGACTCTTTTATATTTATTATGATATTTTTTGTAAACAATATACGACAACATAAGTTTGAAGTTTGAAGTTGGCAGTTATAACTCATTAGTAATGAATTATGAAATTGATGCTTTGTGAAAGTTGAAAGTTGTTTCATTTCATTTCATTTTATAACATTTCATTTCATGTTAGATATTATTTGTTGTAATGGTTACACTTAGCTTACAAGTACAACTTTGGTGATCAATGATGATAAATGTTATATATTGAATTTTGAAAGCTTAAAACTTTAAGATTGATGAATCATGAGACTCAATATGTTGTATGTTACTATTGTTACTAACTTGTGGAACTTCTAGATGATTGTTGTTATATGGTTCAATCTATGTTTTTTATTATGTTTATTTAGATCTATCATTATTCTACAGCTTTTGTTGACATATATGCATCAAAATATAAAAAATATAAAAATAATATTATTTTATATAAAAAATGCTCCTGGAATCGCTCTCAAATCGGGAGCTTCTGAAAATGTCGCTCCTGTTTTTGCTCCCGTTCCCACAACCCATTTTCGCTCCCGCTCCCAAGTAACCTTGGTTCTGGGCATGAATAGGAAGAGTTGTTTCCTATAAAAAATTTCTTCGATCTTTTTGAGTCACTGCCTTATTATTATTGGTTTTAACAACCATAGTGGGTATTGATTCTATAACTTGATTCATTTCCGCTCTCACCTTCTGTGTTGGCTTCCATAACTTTTGGGTCAATATCCTGCTGCTCTGCCAATGTAGAATTAGGGAGATTTGGTTCTTTTTTAGTACAATTCATCAGATTAGGTTATACACTTTGCATCTACATCAAGGACTGGACATCTTCCCACCTGTATTTATTAGCTAACTTTCCAGTTTATTAATATTATGATGGAGATGAGGGGATGATTCAGGGGATACTCTTCGATATGAAATTAAATGGGGAGGATCATAATGCCAAACTAATCCTGGACTAAAACAAAATAATTTATCGTTTTGTTGACAACTAATGCAGAATTGTTTTTGATAATAAAGGAACACACTTCAACAGGTACAGTTAAGGTTGTCTTCTGATATTTAAATGCAAAATGAAGCTCATAAGAAGGCAACCTTTTCTTAATGTACTCCAAGGAAAAAATTGAAGTGGGAGATAGATCGGAAGCAAGTAGGGTTGAACTTTAGAGCCATAAATTCTGAGGACTGTATGATCTCTAAAAATATACCGTACTAGTTTCTCATCCTTATTTTGGGACTTAATTGGAGTTTCTTTTAGAACTCAATAGGTTTCCTATGAGGAGGATCTCCATGAAAGGCAATGTGAGTGTAAAAGAGAAAATTATCAATGGAGTTCTTAAAACATTAATTTGTTTAATGCTTTATGACCAGAGGAGTCCATTCAATGACTGGAAGAGGTTACCTTTTTGCTCATTTGACCCCTTTAGGCTCAAATGCTCAAAATATGAAGATTGAAAATGTAGGATCAAATAAACCAGATATGGTTTGTGCTTAAACAGTTTGAAGTTATGGAAATTACATAATTGCTCATGAATAGAGTTGGAAAGATGCTTGGCTTATTCAAATTTAACAGGTGGTAACCAAGTGGAAGGAAAGATCCCATCCATTGGCATATTAAAATTTAACAGGTAGTAACCTAGTGTAAGGAAAGATCCCATCCATCAAACCTATTATGACCTTCATAGCATTGTCATTGTCATAAGCTAAGATTAAAGATATCATACATATTACTCTTCTTTAATACTTTGGAAAAATAGAAGCGTGGAGTTATAATTTAAAGTCTGGAAATGAGGTATTGATCAGTAAATAATGGTGAAAAACATCCTGTTTGACTGATCAGTAAATAATGGTGAAAAACATCCTGTTTGACTACAGGGGCATACTGTTAAACCTTACAGTTAGGTTGTCATCACTCAAAGGAAATTTAACTACAGGAAGAAGATGCATTTTTGAAATTGATGCATTTGTAATTGAAATTAATGAATGAGTGAGAACCACCCTGGAAAGTATTGTGCAACTCTGAGGGTTTACAATCTGGTGCAAATGGAAACAAAATTGGGTGATGTTAAAAGGAAGGGATGACCACTTGAGATAAGTTACTGGCCTAAGTAGGGATTTGATCTGTATCATCGAGGGCCGCCTACCTTAGTATACAAGACATCTTGGTGGAAATGCAGGTATCAAAATATCAGCATCAATGTCAACAAAACTTTCAGACTCAGGAGGGGTTGGTGAAGGCCTAGTTGAGTGCTTCCTAGGAGGGGCCATTTCAAGTAGAAAAGCAAGTTTTACTATTCTAAACAGTCTTGATAAAGATGGGTCAAATTCTGAACTTATTTGGTCAAAGGGTAATTTTTTCTCTTCCAAATTCTAGATTATCCCTGTGTTTATCCTCCAGAGCTCTCTTGCAGGTGCAAAGCATGGCGAACATAATGATTTGTAAAGTTGTAAATGTAATATACCTAAAGTACATTACATTTATTATCATAATGTAATAAATAAATATCTTGTAAGAATAATTATAGGACAATTGTTATGTGATGTAGCAATTAATTTTAATAATGATAAGTCATGTTTTTTACCAAAGACATGACATATGACCCCTACGTGTATTTATATGCACGCCATTGTATCTAAACATGTCAATGAATGATGAATAATTATTTATCCCTTAAGACTTATATAGATCTGTCCTTGTTATACTGGATGTTCAGGTATGTGACCAATAGGTTCACTCCAATAAATCTTGACATGAATTTGTTGGACTGCCCCAACAAGACACGTGAACTATATTAACTACTCGTCATGAATAGAAAGAATGAATTATCATTCATTAATCAACTTTTGGTGTTTGAATTAAATGTTCATAAAACTGAAATTTTACATGTAAGGTGACTTACCTTTTGATTGTGTACTGAAACCAGTGGTATCAAAGGACTGTTTCAGGGATGCAAGCTTAGTTTTGTAAACCTTCCCCTCAAGCTCCAAACCTGTTAGATCCTCACCATGTGGCTGTAAATCCATCATTTTGGAGGTGAGGGGTTGTATTATATGCTGATTGCTTTATGCTCCAAAAATGATATATAGGGTTGATCTATGTTAAATCAGGATCGTCCGATTGTTTCAATAGCGTGGTTCATGGTGTACCCCCAATGTTAGGTTTTTGGTTTTGACAAGATATATTAAAAAAAAAAATGTAACATACCCTATCATCTCCATCTAAATGGACCTTAACACCTCCTAGGCACAAATGTTATTCACTCCAAGGTGTGAAAATTCCGAAGTCTGGAATCCTACTGCAGAAACTGATATTATCTCTTCTATTTGTTAAATAAATTAAACAAATTATTTGCAGTTTCTTACGGCGAATATCGAAATAAATACGCTGCAGCCTTCACAAATTAAATATTGAGGAAAAAATAAATGCAAGGAAAATTAGAGAAATGCTATCACACACATAAGCATATTAACACAGTTATTTTTGGACAATTGTCCCCGGAAAAACACAATATGGGAAAACCGGTGCAGCAGATGAGGGTTTCTTTATTATTCTTTGGCAGTAATTCATGTACAAGATATTGAACAGCAAAAATAGAGAAAGAAACACAGAGAGAAATTTAGTATTGAATTTCTCACTCTCCACAGTGATTATCTGACCCCGAAACGGCCTGTCTGCCATTAATATGTTAGTATGTTGACTAGATGAGAACTGAAGCACTGTAGACAATAGTCCTGCCACTCACTGGCAATGGTACTGACATATTATTCATGGATCTTTCTCTGATATTGTTGTAAAGGATATATAGCTGTCAGTGTCTTAGTTACCTCTTACTCAATGCACTTGTACATTATTTTGAGGCTCATGGATCCTATCTTCAAAACTTTCTGCATGTATCTCAAGTTTCATATTCTTTCAACATATGCCTTCTTTGATCTGCTGAAACATTACTTAACATTGATGTCTAACTGATGTATTGATTGAGTGATTCTTGAGGGACTGATTGGCTGGGATATTGATCTTGTTGTCCTTGCAGTCAATCGGTTTCCTTGGTCCAGCAGTGGCACTTCTTGGTCTGAATACTGCACGGAATCCATCTATAGCATCTGCTTGGCTAACTGCTGCAGTTGGTTTCAGTGCATTCAGCCAAGCTGGCTTTCTTGTCAATCTTCAGGTTAGATTTGGAAATAAACAAGTGAAAATTATAATCTTATAAAATAGTTTCTTTTATTCCTAGATTTAGCTTGTGTGTGCAATTTTGTTCTGGCTGTCTCTTTTTTCCTAGTTTTATTTCCTGACTGTAGTCTATCTCCTTTATTTATACTCTGTGAGCAGGAGATTGCCCCCCAGTATGGAGGAGTTCTTCATGGTAAGATTTGCTTTTATTTCTAGTTTTAAAGGCTGTAGAGGTTCATGCAATGCTTGTGGATCATTTTCAACATTGGACTGAATTGTGTTTTGACTTTCATATATTCAACAATAGTTCTTATGAATTTGTATCATTAATCACTAATGGGGACAGGTATGTCAAATACTGCTGGGACATTAGCAGCTATCGTTGGCACAGTTGGAACTGGGTTCTTTGTAGAATGGATGGGTTCTTTCCAAGGTTTTCTTACATTCACTGCAGTTCTGTACTGCATTAGCACTGTGTTTTGGAATCTTTATGCGACAGGGGACCGTATATTTTGAAAGAGAAGTTGAAAATAGACAGGTCAATCACTTAAATGTGCAAATGCTGTAGATCAAATGGTGTCAAATTTCTGCGGACTGTCAGTTCTAGTAGGGATAAACACAGGCCAAATGTGCTCCTTCGATTAAAGTTTGCCAAAGAAGCTAAGCACCTGTTCACCAGAGGAAATGAATCTGATTTGAGTGGTTTCAATAGTTGATGGAAACACTACCAGAGAATTTTAGTCAGGTTGATGAGCTTCTTTAGATAGATTTTAGTTGGCAAGCTTCATAATAACATTGTAATATTTCTGATGTTGGGAAGAATGAAAGTATAAAGCAAGAGCTTCACTTAATAAGTTAATAAGATGAGATAATTTTATTAATGTTCAACGAATAATGACAAAGTATAGCGAGTATAAATGCACAGTGAAAATGTAAAGGTAACCCTATCACTACTAAGTCAATAGGAATAAAAGTATTGAAGATACAAAACGACGTATTTCACTATAACCAGAAAAGTAGTCCTGATGGTTGCTGCACATGCATAATACAATAAATGTTGCATGTCTGATCATATAACTTACTGGAAAATTCTTGAAATGATCTACAAGTACCGAGTCTCCACTTCAACTCAATTGTGCTGATTTATTTTCCCATCGTAGAGAAAATTTCATTCCTCATTATCTAGTTATAATTATATTGAGACGTTATATTTCATTCAACAAAGATGAAAAGAGGTTGTCCTAATTAAAAAAACCTCTATAAACTATGTTCATAGCTAAATTACATGATACGAGGAAATGGGTAACTGTTTCTGAAACACACTTGAAACGTGATACCACCAAAATTTGGAAATTGGGATATATATATATATATATATATATCTTGAACCTTGGGAAGAAATCACTATGCATAAATGAGCAATAGCATATAAATGACAAACATCAATGACAAACACCGTCGCTTATATTTGAATTTTTATTATTAGCATCACCTTTTGCCTCTACCTCAATCCTCTAGCGACATCGGTCAACACCACCCAATTTTGGTGTAAACTACTTAATTCAAGCATTAAAATATGGTATGACAAGCTTAGCATGCCTAATTAGTGATTTTGGTTTAAGTGAAGATTGCATTTTTGCTAAGGGCATGATAGAGGAGTCCAAAAAGAAATATTACTAACTTCGACGTACATCAAGAGATTGGTGCTCTTATTAAATGCAAATTCCATAGCAAAAAATTCTCATAGTTGATTTTGAAGTGATAACAAAAGCCAAATTACTGACAAGGGCTTGTCAGGAATTTGGGCTTTGAAGGCGGAAGGTCTGCGAAGACCGGTGATGGTCTAGGGTTTGAAGATATTTAGGGGGGAAGCTCCTCCTCCCCCAAGTAAAAAAATCCCTACCTTTACCGCTTTCACCTGGCAGTTAATGTGTTCACTGCTAACGGAGGAGGGAACTCCACAAGGCTTCGGTGCTAACATGTTTGGTTTCTAGGCAGGGAGGAAAATGAGGAGAAGCTATGTTGGGGAACCATGTCTTGGTGGGTCTGACACCTTCCAATCTGGCATTCTAGAGCAGATTCCAGCTCAAACATGGAGTATTTGGTGGACTATGAAATGATGAGTGGTGATGGAAGCCCCATTTTTTGAAACTCCAAGGAGCTTATAGCTTCTTGACAAGCTAGGAGATAGGTCGTAGAAGGATTTTCCCTCCAACCAACATTTCCCATGGGTCGAGGTTCAGGGAGAGGGCAAACAACTACTAGGGCGTTCTTTTCACAAAGTTGTTAGCAACAGGCAACAAGCAATCATCTCGCTTGGTCACACTAGGGCGAAGTCACTTCTTGAGGGTTTTTCAGGAAAGCCCATTGTTACTACATCTTTTTTTGGAATTTTGATTCCTCATGCAGGGTTGATTACAGAGGCTTCTCCTGAGACAAATGTGTCCAACTCATCATTCCACATTGTAACAAAGGGGGAAGGGAAAACCGGTTACCTGTAGGATTTGTTTCGGCTGTTATAAAATCTTCCTAAACAAGCAGGGTCAACTGTGATAGAGGGTCTTAATCCCATTTCGAGTAGCACTCTAAGTACTCTCCAGAATCCTTCTACTCTAGCGCATGCTAAAGAGGGAGACAAAACACAGGGAGACAAGAAGGAAGGTCATAGAAGTGAGGGTTTACAGTCTCTTTCAAGGGCATCAAATCAGGGGACAAAGGGAGAACAAAACAAGGTCATTAAATGGAAGAAGCCTCATACGAAATTCAGCTTGAGTTTGGGTGTGGATGTTTGCATACAGGAAGTGATTTTCATGACAGACAAAAATTTAGTGGGCATAACACGTGGTCAAAAGTTCAATATCAAAACACTGGAAGAATGGGTAACAACAAAGGTAAGTAGAACTGTTGCAAGCCCTCTTGAATTTTTTCTTTTAGCCCAAGGATGGATACAACTCAATTGCAAATCTCATGAAGAAGCTTTAGCTATATCTTAGAGGATCTGGAGTATAAACTCGACACTGGTTATATTCAAATTTTGGATACCCCTCTTCGATGCAAGTTGGGAAAGGTTGGATGTAGCACCAGTATGGGTGTGACTTCTTGGTTGGCTACTAGAGTTATGGAAGGAGATATTCAAAGATGTGGGTAACAACTTGGGGACTTTCCTAGACGTAAACTACCTTTTTTCTCCAGACCAAAGACAAGTCGATGGCAAGGATTTTAGTAAATATCGATTTATAGGAGGGTTTATCGAAAGCCCTAGATATGGGGGATTGTCAAGGTAGTCTTCAACCTTTGGATTATGAAGGGGTTCTGTTTAAATGTCGCAAATGTTATCAGTATGGACACACTCTCAAGTTTTGTGAGTTGTCGTCTAATAAGAAAAATAATAAGGTTCAAAAAAATCAAATGCAGAAGGACACTGCTAAGACATCCTCTTACAGTGATGATCTAAACTTGCATTAGAATGGGATCTCTCAGGAACCTCTAGATATTCCTATGGTTGACCCTCTGATCCCTCCTCATGTAGTTGAGGAACTAGTAGAGGAAATCATCTGGACATTGACATGAGGTGATCCAAATTATTCAGTAGCTACTAGAGTTTTGGTAGCCTCCTCTCATGGTATGTTAGATTCCGAACCACCTGTTTCCTCTCTTATTGATTTTTTTTTTGTTTTGGGTCATGAGTGGGTGTCGGGGGTCCAAGAATAGTTTTTCTATGTCTCTGTGCTCTATGGTCACATTCCTATCCTTTCCCAATGCAATCTGCTCCCTCCCTAGGGGTCGTCTTAAGCCTTCCTCTCCCTCGATTTAAAAATCCTATGTTCTCTTAAAACCAGAGTTGTCCGACAGTTTGATCCTCCACAATCTGAGAAATATGCAAATCTATACATTATCTGGGGAACAATCAGGAGGGTTAGGGAAGATTGAGCCCTTTATGGGAGGAAAAAGGGGCATGGTAAGAAAGTCTAATGTCTAAAGCTAAAGAACAGGCCCAATTCGATATGGTCGCTAGTAGACACCAACCTATAGGTGGGGCACTTAGAGTAATGGTCGCCCTGGGTGGGGTGGACTAATGAAATCCGTCTCTTTCAATAACAATGGATTGGCAAGTTCCTCTAATAAAATTGCCTTAAAGCATATGGTTTCAATTCAAAATCCTGATATCATTCTGTTCTAGGAAACATTGGGGGTTAACAATGTAGTTAGACTTCTTGAAATTTTACTTGGTTGGCAGTTTGTAGTTATTGATGCATAGGGGCGTTCAGGAGGACTAACAATAGGTTGACACTCTCAGTGCATTAAACCCCTGAATGTTTGGAGTATCAAATTTGGTCTTGGTCTAGAATTTTACTCTTTGGAATTACTTAAAACTTTTCTCTAGGCGATTTAGAGTCTTAAGGACCCAAAGCAACCCCAAATCCTCTCTCGTGTTGGAAAAGTGCAAAGTAGCAGCACTTAATTCTAATTTTCCTTAACCTTAATACTTGTTTGTGAACTTTATTATTCTTCTTATGTTTCTTTATTAGATTTTCTTCATCAATCAAATATGAAGAGCAACAATAATAAAGACATTGGACACAAAAGGTAGGCTCCAAGTTAAGGCAAAACCCCTCCAAGGGGAATACACAGAAACTCCTCTTCTTATAGAATCTTCTTCAAATGAGGCAACAAAGACCTGAACCCGAGACCAATTCCTCCTCCAAGTACCAAATCAACACTTCCAATATCACAACTTAATCTTGCATCTACCAGCTTCCAGCTACAACTTTGACCACAACTTCGATCTTGTAACTTCGACCTGCAATTTCGGCCCTATAGATGCTGCAAAAACCCTAATTCAACTTCCTCATTAGATTCTTCTTAGGGCAAGATAGCTCTTACCAAGGACAACAAAGTCAAGACAAAGTATTCCTTCCAACAACTCAATATTGCACCTTGTCCTCCTACAACTTAGACCTATAGTTTCAACCTTCCTTATAGCTGCAGTGACTCTAGAACTTCACACATGTGGGAGAAATAGAGCCCCAAAAACGGTTTATTTGCCTCCTTTTGCCCGCTAGACCTTCACTCCACCTTCCTTGCCTCTTCTAGCTATAGATCAAACTTTTCAAGAGAGATCGAACTTGTTAGTGAGTGAATGCATATTGAGGTCGAACTGCTCCTTTATATATCCTTTCCAAGGGGTTGAATTCCCTCATTTAGACGAACTTGAAGCTTCTAGGGCCTACTTGTACTTTGGATGTTTCCCAGACTTTCTAGACTCAAAATAAATTCTTTTTCCAATTACATTTTGCCCGGAAGGGTGTTATAAAAATGATGTTGACTCTTTTGATTTATGACAATAAATCCTAAGACCTAACAAACCCTAGATGCATGAAGAACATGATTTTACCTAGTAGACCATCAATAAGAAGCATGAAACCTATGCTTTAATAATAATAAATTTTTTTTGTTACATAGGATACATATTGAAATGAGTACAACAACAATTATAAAGACCGAAACTAGTTACATTTTCAACACTCCCTCTTAACTAGGGAGGTATTCATAGTTGTACAACTAGAACAACATTATTCTCAAACTAAAGATTCTCATAAGAAGAGTCGGATTGATAAGCTAAATGTAAGCATTATCATCATGACCAACATTGTCTCTTAGGCCTAACTAGACAAGCTTTACTTCATTCAAGAGCATTATGCTGGGAGGCTTTACCTATGATACCACACTACCTTTATAAGAAACATCCCCATCCGAATGTTCACAAGGTACATCCTTTTAGGACTATTTATCTTTTATCTCCAATCTTGAGTCCTCAAATAATATTGGTCCTCTTTGACCACTTTTCTCTTGGATACCTATCTTATCTTCAAAGAGTGTCAATACCTTTCCTTTCTTGGATTCTTTATCCTCAAGGAACCATAAATTCTTATCCAATCTTTCACCATTCTCTTTTCATACCTTGAAGAAGAAAATGCACATGTGATGTCCAACATCACTCCCTCTCAATTAGAGAGGATATCCCTATTCCCTTTTGATTATGGAATAGATCCTTTCTCCTATATAAGGAGACTCCTTTACTACCTCTCAAATCTAGAGGAGATTCTTGATTTCCTTTCTAATTGGGAAGTCATATCCACAAGCTTTTTAGCTTGTCTTCATAAGAGAATCAACGACTAGTTCTTCATGGCTTCTTGGCTCCCTCTTTTCTCGACATCTCATAGTATTGAGCTTGCTTCCTTTTGAGTTATCATGGAGCCATCTTCACTCTTCAATCTTGTGACATGATCTAGGTCATTTTTCTTGCTCATCACTTTCATCTTCGACATTATAGATGAAGGCATTGCATTGAGCCTTTCCAAACTTCAACTTGATCATAACTTCCTCGTGAAAGTGATCTCCTTTGACCTTAAGGTTATCTTCTCCCACTGCTACCTTTCAATCCCAAGATGGGTACATTTTGACTTCACAGTTGCCAGGTACCAGATATTGAGCTTCCCTCAACATTCTTCATACATTTCCATCCAAACAATTGAACTTGCTTCAAGTATCATGTATTTGTGCAACATCCTTCCAAGTAGAAAAATAATATGTTAATCAGATAACCAACAACAATTAAACTTAGACTTACCTCACCATGATGACTTTCTCGTCCAATAAACATCCTCATGGTGCATCTCCACACAAATCGTCCTTCATGCATCATAGTGCCCAAGGATTGAACTTGATTTCCAAGTTAGCACTTTTCTTCCAGAGATTATACTAGATGTTAATCATTATTCTACGCAATCTAGAGAAAGTTTCAATTCTTTTTCCATCCTAGAGTAAGTCAACCTTTTCTTCTTAATCATCATATAAACATATAAAGCATATTACAAGATTCTTTACAAATGAATCTTATCCAAGAGTTACTTTCAATATGCATTCCTATTCTTTTTATTCCATCATCTAGCTATATGACTCTGTTGTAGCGGCTACAACCACCCTCCAAAATTTGCCTTAGCTTCGTTTTCGAGCCTCCCTACCAATCATCCTTAGCAGCATGTCTTGCATTGTCAAGTACATGAGCTACATTGGTTTTTCAGCAGCTTGGAACTTGTGCATAATAGCTTGCTTCACTCCCCTCATAGGCTTCCATCTCGGACTTGGGCCAGTTGCTTGCTGAGTAGCTCCCTCAAGAAATTGCGTAATTCTGGAGGGGAACCAACCTTGCCTCTAGAAATTGCGCAAATCTGACTGGCAGCCTACTGGGCTTAGAAATTGTGCAATCCTGTCAAACAACCTTCCTTTGGAAAATTGCGTAATCTAGGCCAACAATGCATCTCAGCCCAGAAACTGCGCAATTTTGAGCAGCAGTTAGTTGCTCCTCCCAGAAATTGCGCAATCCCTCTGGACAACCAACCTGACTTCCTCCTAGAAATTGCGCAAAAATCCCTCTCAGTCAAGCAGGTTGTTGCATGTGCCTTCGGGTTGACCGGTTCCCTTTGGGACAGAGAAAACTTGACTTGCATGCATGAGCTTCTTTTTCCCGAAATAGCAAAAAGAAACATGCAGAAAACTTCCCTAGATTTTAGGGAGCTATTTTTAGCAGTTGGAGGTTACATGCAAAGATCCTTTTAGAAACTTTCCTCCAAGTGTCGCTTTTTCCTAGATTTGTGGCATGTGCATCATGAGCCTCAAACATATTTATTCGATGCTTCAGAGCTCATTCTTCACATTTATCTTGGAGCTCTGACATTCCACAGCACATCCAAGAGTCTTCGGCACATCCAGCTCATCTATTTCCGAGTAAGTCCACTTTACTTGTCTTTTGCAACACTTCAGTTGCTTTTTGTGTTTTAGCTTGTGTGAGTGTTGTTTGCTTGATTTTTGTGAAAGCTTGTTGTCATTTGCATGCATGTTAGCTTGTACATGCACCTTCCTAGTTTTTGTTTGCATTTCACTATTGTTGCATGCATGACATTGTTTTGCACGAACGGTCGCCGATTTGACGACTCGTTTCACACACATGCATGTTGTCCTGTTTTCTGAATCTTACATTCACTGTTTGCATGCATGATCACTCATTCATACTTCCACTCAGTATCACCATGCATTCACATCTTCATTTTCTTTCAGTTGCCCGTTGGCAGGTCTATGCAACCTTGCCCTGGACTCTACCTCACCAAGACAACATTGTGCAATTCTGAGAGGGAAGGCTCTACCTTCCTCCTAGAAAATGCGCAATTCTGGCCAGTCATTGCCCTCCAGTTTTGCTTTACGTAATTCTCAACACCCAACAGGCCAGTTTGGATTGCGCATTGCGCAATTCTAGCAGTCAACCAACCTCCCGACAGTCTAGACTACCTTTTGCACAGTTTCGGAAATTAGTCTCCCAACCTTCCAGTGAAAATTGTGCAATCCTTGCCAGCAGTTCCCCGGGTATGTTGCATGTCATCCCTCAAGTTTTCTTTGTTTTTAACTGACATATTTCTTGCCATGCATGTCACCATGTCTCCAGATATAACAGGTGTTCGTCCATCTCTCAACAGTTCATGATCAATGGCCTCCAAGAGAGCAGAGTCAAAGGACATCGACGCAAGCGCAACTGGAGCAACATTTGAGCAAATGTCTACAAGTTTGCTGATCTATGAAGACACCAAGATGATCGTAGACAAAGACATCAAGCTGAAATGGCAAGAGGTCAATGATGCATTTTCAGGTACATTTGGGGAAGATCTCGAAGACTGCCAAGTCTATGTGAGCATTTACAAGTTTGGCTTGCACTGGATTGCATGCAGGTATCCCGCGTTCCCATGCGCAAACATGATACATTGGATTGTCTTGCACACTGATCCCAAGACGATGACATTGAGCAGTGTCAACGAGATAGATATTGCTACCTTCAGGGCACATGATTATCAACAAATGTACCATTTGTCGAAGCGAATGATCACCATGGAGACACCCTTTAGCATACCCAGCATCAATGCTAACTCTAGGGATATCTTGACGAACTGGGTGAAGGAGCCAACCAAATCCAAGATGAAACCCAACCAGATTTACAAGACAAAGATACTGCGGAAGGTGTATCAATACTTGGTCATCTTTGCATGTCGCTTGCATGGCCAAGAGAGCATAGAGACCTTCCTGCAGAGTTGGGTGATTGCATTGGACCAAATGGGCAGTGAAAGTAAAACATGTAACTGGTTCGACATGTTGGCTCACAGGCTGAAGGAACAGGTAATAGAAGCTCGACAATCACCTAAAGGTTAGCAAGCATAAATTTACATGTCCGCCTATATCTTGGATGCAATTTGTGCTTGTCAGGAGTTCCCGGGCATGAAGTGGACATGGACATTAGCGGAAACCTCTGTTAATACTTATTGTAAATTGTTTTCCGAATGCAGCTTCAGAGGGGTTATCACACAACTGTCAGATCGTTTTTTCACCCTAGTGTATAAGATGATATTCAAGCAGGATCCACCTTGCATGTCGAAAGCAGTAATGAAGGCACTGATTGACATAGCAGATTGGTATGCCTCATCGTTTGACACCTTCATACGGATGTACAACGTGGAGAAGCCTCCACATGTTTTGCCAAAGTTTTCCATGGACAAGCCCGTCATGCAAGAAGTGTCATACCACATCTTAGTAGGACTGTCAGCTAGGCTGCATCGAAAGAAGGCACCTTGGCCCACTCTTCTGTTGCGGATCAGGTTGTATGAGATACAAAATCTCAATCAATGCCAAAACATAGGAGATCAAGAAATATCCTTTCAACTTAGAAGCTTCAATCCGTATGACCCGCATTGTTTGGTGAAGGATCACTATGCGAGAGTACATTTTCTGCGGATCCACGGGGCATGTGATTGGGCGGAGGAAGACCCATGGAGTTATTGTCACAATTTCTCCAGGCCCAATGAACCGGTCGACATCATTGTGGAATGGTTAGCGAAGAAGCATCCAGGAGAGCACCAACAACAACAACAACAGAGGTAAGCATACCGATGCACGACAAAGGCAAGAGAAAGATTGTTGACAACACAGAGGCAGAACAAAGTTGCTAGTTTAGAGAAAACCCACTTGTTTAGAAAGCAACTTTGGCAATTGAGGCGAAGAGGAAACAATGTGATAGGAGGACCGTGCAAAGGCAAAGAGAAAACAAAGGATGGAGGAAACAGTGAAGGAGTTGCATGAGTTGAAGGGAGAAACTCTGGAAGGAATATGAGTTTAAACAGAAGAAGGAAGCTCAGTAAGAACATGTACAATAAGGGGCGCGACATGCACATACAAATGAAACTGCGCCCATATAGGTAATAGACTCATCCGAACAGTTGACACAAAGAAGACATGGTGAGCAGTCGTTGTTATAGGTATATTTGGGCACATCACTCCCAACATTCAGATCAAGACTATTAGGGCTCATCAAACCCTAATTCAATTGCTACATGCCCTAGACAAGTCATCACATTGAATGCCATCATTCTTAAGAGTTTCCTGGCATGAAGACATCCTAAAATGACTCCTTGAGGGACCAACATAGCCTTGGTTAGGGTTAAATGCGTTGAAGAGCACTTAGGCCCATTCAAGCCTGCTCTGCAAAGCACCTAGGCCCACTTTGACTTGCGTTGGGCGAGATTGAGCAAAATATTCATAGGGTTCTAGGAATATTCCTACATTCTAGACCATTCTAAAAGATTCGCACCTCTTATCCTCTCCTATGAGCTCAAAATTGGATAGGGAATGAATCAAATAACCTCCTATCCTCTCATCCCTTCTTCCATGGAAACTAACTCCCAAATTGGAAAGCAATTCAATGCCCAATTTATGACAAAACCACCTCCATTTCCCTATAAATTGAGCACTCATCATAGTGATCAGGGGTTGGACTTTGAAGAATTATAAGGAGATATTGTTGGTTTGAGGTTTGAGATCATAAGCAAGTATTGTTATGCTGCCGAAGTGTTGTGCTTTTGGTGTAATGAAGGATGAAACTCAAGCTGGATGAGTGACATGGGATCAGACTTCTTTGGTTGTAACTCTTCCTTCTACTTAATAAAGATGTTTACACCTTTTCCCATATTCTTGTCTTTATGTATGGTGATTAAATGTGTAAATACTTTCGATTCCATTTGCTTATAGTAGATAGGTCTCTTGCTTTGATTGGTTTTTGTCCTCTGCTTATGATTGCAGGTACTGACTGAGCGAATTTAGTTCAAGAAGGAGTGACAGGAGCTATTCAAAGGCGACAAAGGGAAGCGAAAGATAACAAGTAGGTCCCTTGTCTTATTTATCTTCTATAGGAAAAGGTTAAACTCTTTAATTATATTGTTCTAAGTGTAGCTACCCACTTAGGGAAGTTGTGTTTATCCGTAGATGCAAAATATCATATAACAGTCGCAGAAGTAGGACTTCGCTCAAGAGATTGAACAAGGACTTGAGTAGATGGATACAGATATGGAGCAACAAGAGTTAGAGCAAGACATCGACTCCATGCCTTATCATCAAGAGGTCGACCCACCAACTTCACTGGATTTAGAAGCAAAGCAAGTCCCAAGTGACCAAGGAGATACTAAGATCCTTGGAGACAATTCGGAAGGAGAGATGCACAACATATCATTCGACGAGTCACAACATAGAGTTGTGCAATCATGCAAAGTGTCTACTCTGGATGACAACACATCTCCTGCGGAGTTTGAAGAACGAATGATTGTGTCTGACGTGCGCAAGCATCCAACAACATTGGCCGATGCTACCAGAGCATATGTCGAAGCCACTAGCTCAAGTGTTCGCTTCTTGCTAGCTGAGAACGAGCAAATGGCTGAGTTACAAATAGCCAAGCAAGGAGGAGAACTGGTTACAACATCCACCTGAGCAAAGTTGAAGAAGGCAATACTGAATGAAGTATCGTCCCTTGGGACAGTCATGCAACTGTTGTATTCCAAGTTTGGTACCGTGCATAAGGCGGTTGTCCATCTCAATGGTTGGCAACAACGATGTGCTAAGAGAGCACATATCTTGTCAAACTTGCATACTGTTGTTGGCTACATGTAAACATGGATAATGAGATACAAGGGAGCCCCGTTACACTTACCCAAGATGATGAAGCCCAAAGTGATCGAGCTGAAGGCATGCATTTGGAGTCAGATTTGGAACTATGAAGAACTCCCGCAACTCATCACTAGTTTGCAGGCTTCCCATGCACACATATTTTGGAGTATGGATGTTGTTGTGTGCGCACATGCAATCCCATCTATTGGGACACTCATCGAGGCAAAGACAAATGCACAAGTCTGATTGGAGCTTGACTCATACTTTTGACAAGTTGATGCACATAGCCACCCGCGCAGACTTGGTGATCAGTGCAGACACCATGCATCAATATGTTGTTGGTCCGACCACACTCAAGACAATGATGCACATGTTATTAGATGAGTTGGACAGAGGAGCGAGAATAGTGTACCTAGATGCAACGAAGGCAAGAGTTCATTTCCAAAAAGATGTCACCACAGAGTACACATACACCATCGCAGACTACTAGGCTTGGCATTAGTTCGCCATCATCGACCATCCTGAGGATGTCGAAGAGCTGGTCTTCCCACAATTGTCTGAGTCATAGTGATGTCTTGCATGGCTTGCTTAAGCCTATTTTGTCTCACATGGGTACTTGTGCAAATTGTATGTAACGTCTTGTCAAGTGGAAGTTCAAGTGTCGATAGTTGAATGTAACTGTCATAGAATAGTTGAAGAGTCATGAGGGTAGATGAACAGTCACAAAGGGGATGTCAAAGGTCGCCCCACCCTTTGCTATTTATAGTCCCTCATAACTCATTGTAGAGGCTTTTGGTCAGCCAAGCTTCCAATAGGAGTATCTTAGAGAAAGCTTGGAGAGTATTGTAATGAGCTTTGGCTTCTCCACAGTGCATAGCTAATGTATCTCTTTGGAAGAGCAGGCGACAATCACTGTAACGTTCCGCCATCGAGACTAGTGGTTGGTCATGTTTTAATTGTATAATTGGAACCTTCACTTCTTAATATAATAGAGCCAACACATTTCATGCATATGTTGTTATTGTATTTTAGCTAATTTGTTTACTCTAATGATAGATGTATTTGTTTTCTTACGCATGCATGTATGGAATTTTTTTGTATAAGTATGCATGAATCTCACTGAAATGTGTTGTTGGTTTAACCATCACCTTGGATTGCTAGCTTACTTGCCTTCCAGTTTGTGATGCATCTTTGCTCGTGTGTTCCATTCTTAACTCTGTGCTTTCACAGGTTTCCAAAGGGTGCACTCACCTCACCCTCTGTGTGTTAGAACCACTCATGCACCTTCTTTGACTTGCGGCATATGTCATACCCTTGCTACCAACAGGGGCATCTTACTTGCCTCTGTGCGCAACCGTGGTCAAGGCGATACCGTACGACCCACTGCTGGGACTCCTACACCAAACGATCTGAGGTCTAGTTGGGACTTCTTACAGGGGAGATCCCTTGACATGGTGGGTTCAACACCATCAATAGACTCATAATGAGCCTGCAATGTGACCCATTACATTCCCTCATCCCTTCAACAATATTGTTTCCATACTGTATGGAATGTATACTAACCTTGTCATAATGTTTCTTCCAAGAACCTTCCCAAAATAGTGGGTCTTATAGGATCAGGATGATCCATCTTAGCAAGATGACTTCCTCTAACATAATGTTAGATAATGCCTGGATGAACAATATGTAAAATGGTCTATCTATCCATCTTTAAAGACTATATTATTTCTACAAAGCAATTTAACCAAGTAGACTCCAAGTATGCTACGATCAAATGCTTCTTTTAATGATGCCATAAAAAATCAAGATTCTTCTATGGTAAACAACAATGTATACTATCCTAAAGGAAAGACCATTCTTCTCAGAGAACCTGATAGATACGGTCTCTTCTTCAATAGGAAATACCTTTCACTTCTTCTTTCTTTGGCTTCTTCCCAGGTTCTCCTATTTCCTCAGCCACGTGAGCCACAATTCTTTCCTTTCTTTTGTTGTTCAGTTGGTTTGGGCAGTGCCTCTTAGAGTGTCCATACTTGTTGCATTTAAAGCATTAAACCCTAGACATATCTTTCTTCTTGGAATTTCCAAACTTTCCCTTCTTCATCTTCTTGACTCTAGCTATAAAGGCTTGAGATTGTTCATCTAATCCAATGTGATTCTTTTCCTTGATCCTAGTTTCTTCCAAGATTCATTGTGCCAACAACTCATCAAAAGGAGTTGAGTCTTTCTTAGAGTATATGTTTGTTGCAAAGCTGCTACATTTTAGTGGCAATGCATTCAGTACAAAAATGGTCATTTTTGAATTAGAAATTGTTTCTCCAAGCCCCTATAAGCTTAATTGAGAGATCTTCATTAGAAAGGATGCCATGTCCTCATCCTTTGATTTCTTCATTCTAAATAGCGTATTCCTCAAGGACATCTTTTGTTCTAATGTACATGTAGAGTACAAATTCACTAGCTTGTCATACATAGCCTTAGAAATTTCAAATTTGCAACAAATGGAACAAGAGGATCCTTAATGGATTCAATGATGATCCTTTGTGCCCTAACTTCCCCTTTCTTGTACTTAGCTAGTTCTTGAGTCTGGTCTTTGCTAGATTTAGTAATTTCACTATTAACATATTCCATTACTTCATATTTTGTAAGTGCCAAGTCAATCCTTTTCTTCCATTCTAGGAAATTTTGATGAGCCAATGAGCTTATTGCTTTCCTTGTAGAAAGAACCCATATGACCTTAGATTCAGACATAGAGTAACAATATGATACTTACTTGATGATTAAGAGTCTTCCCTTTCTGATGATGTCTCCAACTAGCTTGAGGCTTTCAATATCTTCAAAGAGACTTCAATAATGGCTTCCAAAAGTGATGATATCAAAATCCTTTAATGCTTCCTTCAGGGATGTATTCCAAGGAGTCTTCAACTAGACTCTTTTTCTTAAGAGAAAATAATAACCTTCTTGTAGTCTTCCTCTTTATTCTTTCTTCTGATAAGGTCCTTCTTCTAGATCAATTTTTTCATTTTCCCTTTAGCAAACCCTCTTTGTGTCCACAAGATGATCCTTCTAGTTGCCTTCTTGTTCACCTTAGCTCTGATACCATGTTGGAAAATTGCAAAGTGGAAACTATTAATTCTAATTTTCCTTAACCTTAATACTTGTTTGTGAACTTCATTATTCTTCTTGTGTTTATCAGATCTTCTTCATCAAACAAATATCAAGAAAAACAATAATAAAGGCAATGGACACAAAAGTTAGGCTCCAAGCCAGGAAAAAACCCCTCCAAGGGGAGAACCCATAAGCTCTTCTCTTCTTGTATAATATGCTTCAAATGAAACAATAAAGACCCAAACCCTAGACCAAGTCCTCCTCCAAGTACCAAGTTAGTCGTTCCAATATCACAGCTTAATCCAACATCAACTGGCTTCTAGTTGCAATGTCGACCACAACTTTGATCCTGCAACTTCGACTTCCAATGTTGTCCAACAAATTTGACCTACAATTTTGGCCCTATAATTGTTGCAGAAACCCTAAATCAACTTCCTTAATAGATCCTTCTTAGAGAACGATAGCTCCTCCCAAGGACAACGAATTCAAGACAGAGTATTCCTTCTTCTAGCGACTTAATACTTCACCTTGTTCTCCTGCAACTCGGACCTGCGATTTCAACCTTCCTTGTAACTGTAGTAACCCTAGAACTTTACATGTGGGAGAGATAGAACCCAAAAACAAGATTTCTTTGCCTTCTAGAACTTCGCTCCACCTTCCTTGCCTCTTCTAGCTGTAGATCAAACTTTTTAAGAGAGATCGAACTTGTTGGTGAGTGAGTGGATAATGAGGTCAAATTGCTCCTTTATATAGCCTTTCCAAGGGCTCGAATTCCCTCCTTCAGGTTGACTTGAAGCTTCTAGGGCCAACTTGTACTTTGGAGGTTTCTCAGACTTTCTAGGCTCGAAATAAATTCATTTTCCAATTACAGGTTTCCCAAAAGGGTCTTATAAATGTGATGTTGACTCCTTTGACTCATGACAATAAATCCTAATACCTAAAAAACCTTAAAAGCATGAAGAACATGCTTTTACCTAGAAGACCATGAATGAGAAGCATGAAACCCATGCTTTAATAATAATAATTTTTTCTTTTCTTCTTTTGTTTGTTACATAGGATACATATTGAAATGAGTACAACAACAATTATGAAGATCAAAACTATTTACAATTTCAACATCTCGAGTTATTTCATTCTTCATCTGGCCGAAAAAAAGCTAATTGATATTGAGCCCTTAAAGATCAAGGCGACATGGAGAAATTGTTGGGTTGGACTTAATAGAATAGTGAAAATATGAGATCACTTTCTGTTATCTAAGCATATGTTGGATAGCCCGATCTTGTTTAAACAATGGATTGATGTAGGGGGAGAATCAGATCATTCCCCTATCCTTTTGGAAATCGGAGGGGGAAGCAAAGAACTGTCAAACCCTTTCAAAATGAACTATTCCTAGTTACTAGAGGAGGATTTTATAAATCTAGTGAAGACAAATTGGAATGTATTTGATCAAAGGGCTGGTAGTTCAACAACTGAGCAATTTGAATTGAACCTCATAAATTTAAAAGATCATATAAAGGCTCAAGAAAAAAAAAGTGAGAAAAAGTGGAAGTTGATCTATTGAAGATAGAGTATGAGTTAAAGGTTTTGTTTGAGATAGGTGAGGAAGGCTTTCCCAACGCATTTTCAAAGGAAGCTCTACAATTTATGGAAAAAATAAAAAGTTAAATTTTGGCCTCAAGAGAAGCATCATAACGCCTTAAGAGCAAAGCAGTTTGGCTAGAATGCGGGGATGAAAATACGAAGTTTTTTCAGGCGTATGCAAAAGGAAGAAAGGTGAAAAACACAATTTGGAGCATGAAAGATCATGGAGATAGAGAATTGTTTTCTTTCGAAGGGTTAGCAAAGATGGGTAAGTCACACCTTCAATCACTCTTCAAGGAAGATCCTTGAAACCCTATTGTAGACATATTACGAGTGGTTCAACTATTCCAAAGTTATGTAAGGTTGGGGGATATAGAAGATCTGCAAGAAGATGTTACTCTAGAAGAGTTGAAGGACGCATTGGCTAGTTTTTAGAAGCACAAAAGCCCAGGGGTAGACGGGTGGGCCATTGAAGATTTCTTGACATTATTTGAGGTGATTGGCCAAGACTTGTTGAAAGTGGTAAACGAGTTGAAATAACAAGGTAGGATCTTGGCAGCGTTCAACTTCACATTTATTTCTCTTATCCCAAAGGGGGGAAATCCACAGTCCTTTGAAGGATTTCAACCATTCTCTTTGTGCAACAAAATATATAAAGTCATAGCTAAAACCATAACTCAAAGGATAAAACCAATTATGTCCAGGTCAATTTCCAAAGAGCAGTTTGGATTCCTAGAGGGAAGACAAATTCATGAAGCAATAGAGGTAAATCATGAAGGCTTGCACGACATGAATATCCATCTGCTAAAAGGGGAAATCCTCAAAATTGATCTTTTGAAAATCTATGACAGATTTAGTTGGGTCTATCTCATTCTCACTCGGACATGATTCCCTCCTCCTTTTGTTAATTGCATCATGGGCTAATCCAATCTGTCTCCTTCTCTGTCCTAATCAATGGACTGACTTCTCAATTATTTCATGCATCTAGAGGTTGAAGGCAAGGTTTCCTTGCCTCCTCTTCCTTTTGGTAGCTGAAGGCCTCAACCTGCTGTTAGCTAAGGCAAAAATGTGAGGCAAATTTCAAGGTCTAGACATAGCTCAAGGTATGATTTTCTCACAACTAATTTTCATAGATGATATAATAATTTTTTGCAATGGTTCCATGTGTGAAGTTGAAAAATTCTTTGAAGTTTGAACTCCATTTGGGAAAGAAACTAGCATGCAAATCAATGCCAAGAAGTGGTATATTTCCTATGTTAATTTGGAGAATGAAGAAAGCAAATATCTTTCTAGGAAGTTTGCATTCGAACTGCAAGAGTTTGAAGATGGCATAAAATATCTTAGGTTTCATTTGAAACCAAACAATTACTCGGCAGAGGCTCGGGGAGAGGGCACACAACTAGTAGGGTGTTCTTTTCACACAATTGTTAGCAATGGGAAATAAGTAGTCATCTTGCATGGTCACAATAGGGTGGAGTCACTGCTAGAGGGTTTTGGGGGAAAATACGTAGTTACTACATCTTTTTTTGGACCTATGGTTCCTCATGCAGGGTTGGTTACAAAGGCTTCTCTTGAGACAAAGGTGTCCAACTCATCATTTGACCAGTAACATAGGGGGAAGGGATAATTGATTACCTATAGGAATTGTGCCGTTCATTACAAAATCTTCCTAAACAAGCGCTCAAAAGTTCGACTGCAACCAAGGGTCTTAATCCCATTTCAAGCAACACTCCAACTCCTCTATAGAATCCTTCTGCTCCAGCGCATGATAGAGGGGGAGATGAAACACATGGAGGCGAGTAAGAAATTCATAGAAGTGATGGTTTACAGTCTCTTTCAAGGGCATCAAGTCAGGCTGCAAAGGGAGAACAAGACAAGGTTATTAAATAGAAGAAACCTCATGTGAAATTCAACTTGAGTTTGGGGGTGACCGCTCACATGCAAGAAGGGGCTATGATAGTAGCTATAACTTTAGTGGGCAGAATGCGCGATTGAAAGTTCAATATCAAAACACTAGAGGAATGGGTGGTAGCATAGGTAAGTCCAACCATTGCAAACCCTCCTGAAGTTTTTCTTTTAGCCAAAGGATGGATACAAATCAACTGCAAATATCATGAAGAAGTTCTAGTTATATCTCAGAGGATCTGGAGTATAGACTCGACACCAATTATATTCAAATTCTGGACACCCCTCTTCAATGCAAGTCAAGAAAGGTTAGATGTAGCACTAGTTTTGGTGCAACTCCCTGGTTGGCTGTTGGAGTTATGGAATCATGAGATATTCAAATATGTGGGTAACAATTTGGGGACTTTCCTTGACGTAAACTACTCTTTTCTCCAGACCAAAGACAAGACAATGGCAAGGATTTTAGTAAATATTGACTTATGGGAGGGTTTATCAGAAGCCTTGGATATGGGGGATGGCATAGGTAATCTTCAACCCATGGATGGTTTATGTTTAAATGCCGCAGATGTCATCAGTATGGACACAATCTCAAGTTTTGTACGCTGTTATTTAATAAGAAAGAGAAGAAGGTTCAGAAAAATCAAATGCAGGCAGCGATCACTAAGACGTCCTCTGATAATGTTGATCCAAACTTGCGCCGAAATGAGATCTCTCAGGAACCTACGGATATATCTATGGTTGACCCTCGGATAGGTCCTCAGAAATTTGAGTAACCAATAGAGGAAATCACTCGGACAGTGTTAGGAGATGATCCAAATTATTCGACACCTACTAGAGTTTTGGCGACCTCGTCTCTTGCTATGTTAGCTTTTGAACCACCTATTTCCTCTCTTATTGATTCTTTTTCTCGTCTAGATTGTTAAAATTGGAAACGAGGGCCAAATTCAAGTTTGGACAGCTCTTGCAACATTAAATTCATCTTTTCGAGAGGACCAAAATCGATCTAAAGATTGTTAAATTTGGATAAATAAAAGTGGGTTTTTGAATTTATTCTCACACAAATATTATGAAGGTTGGCCTTATCTCTTTGTTGACTCAACATATCAAATAGACACGTCTGTTGACCCTCTACCGATTTGTATAAATAGGGGTGATTTGACCCTCATATTGAAGTCATCTAAGCAACAATTTCATCACAAAAGTTCTCTAATCTAGTTGCAGGAAGCAGGGACTCCAAGCAAAGGAGGAATAGGGAAGACATTTGGGTTTTTCATGACTATTTGGTAGACCGCATTCAGGGCAGAAGGCCGCAGGCTGGAAGGTGAAAACATGGTTGTTTTGGGCACTATTTTGTAGTCATTTCTCTCTCTGTTTTTGGTCCATAGGTAGTTGTGTCAACTGTAGAAGGTTGTGTCTCATTTTTGGGGTGTCGAAAGACCTAAGTTCTACCCTCTCATTAAGTCACAATAAATGAAGTGACATTGTTGTTCATAAAAGGAGAACGTTTCTCCTTGCTTATCAATCAAAGCTACATTTAAGAGAATAAGTCTTGATGCAGTAAGAAGGATCTTCAACAACCCTAACTAGATAATCCCTCTTCAGTAGCATGTCTCCAACTCATTGCCGGATTGCAATTTTGAGTGGACCACCTATTTGTCTTTACATATTCTAATCAACAAGTCAGTTTTGACTTTAAGTCACTGTACTCTATTTGTCTCTATTGAACATTTGATAAATTCGTAAAAAGAAGATTTGATCAAGGGTTTTCCCCATCTTGGGGTTTTTCTCTGGCTTGAGCCAAATTATTGTATATTATTGTCTTGGCTTATCTTCTGAACTTACGTTTAATTCTATTTCATTATTTATTGTCATATGATGATGATTAACATGATTGATAATGGATTAGTGGAATTGATATTGGGCTAATGATCTAATGAAGTAACTAACCTAAGCAAAGAACATGTAAAATCAAAATTAACATGGTATTAGAGATGAGGTGAGGACAAGCCCAAGCAAGAGAAATAAATCACTGAGAAGTGTTGACAAGTCTCTATGGCCTTCAAGCGTTAGAGGCATACCTAAGTCTGAGCTCCTCATGGAATTAAGTCAAAATATGGGTATGATCGGGTATGATCTTAAGTCATAGAGGCTAGGAAGAGCGTGGATTTTTGAGGGGCATATAAACCTTGATTTGGAGGACTGAGGGGAAAATCTAATAGCCCACACAAAATCAATTTTCTTGACTAAGAAATCACAATCTTGAGCATAGCTGAAGAGGTACGAAATCTCAATTTCAGAGATTCAAATTTTAGGAGCACTATAAATATAATAACCATATTTTTTGTTGGGAAAATGTTGAAGTTGCAAGCATCCAAGTCCCATAAAGAGAACTAATACAACCTATTAGGTTTGTCCTGAAGAAAAATAATTAAACTACAAGTTGCAGCACTGTAAATCTGTGGAGAGCCCAAGAATTTGTGAATCAGGCTTGAGCCACATATACATACACAATTCGAGTATGCTTAGCTAGCCTTAAGGTCGACTTGTTTTGAAAGAATGAGAAGTACACCAGTAAAGGATAAAAAGGACCTTCAAAAGGGAAGTTGCTTTGACATTGAAATGAAGGTTAACCTATAGTTGTGCATTATTCAACCAAATGACGTATTTTTTGAGCATCTTCTCATCTTTGGTAAGTACTCCAATCATGTTTGATCAATGAATTTATCAAAATTGTGTGAAGGGTCTATTCTAGTACGACACTCAAGGCCTCCCTATTGGCATTATATCTATCCTAAAAGAAAGGAGAATCCTCTGTTTATGATCCAAAACTATTTGGCATCTTTTGATACATGTGCATCTATGACAAGCCCACAAACAACATTCTTCTCCTGTATTTAGTCCAGAATCAACTTTGCTGAAAGGATATTTTGAGCATGAATCTATACATAATCTTCTAAATGTGAGGCCCGAGCTTCTCTTCAAAATTATAACCATTCAAGTCAACCTAAGCCTAGCTCACTTTCATCTCAATGGAACTTAACTCGAGACTCTATCATAAAGGGAAAAGAGCCAAGTCTCTTATTACATTTTTTATGCACAAAGGGGACCCAAATCAATGGATTATTAAGCTTATTATGTCATAAGTGTTTTAAGAAGGATCACTACCTTGCTTTCAGCCTTGGACTGCAAAGGATTCAAACATATTTTCATCTCACAATGAGTGTTTTTAAAACCGGAACCGGTGACCGGACTGGTCCACCTAATGAACCTGTTTACCGACCGTAACCGGTCTAACTGGGACTGGTTTGGTTTAAACGAACCAGTTTTAAAAAAATACATTAAATAATTAATTTTTAATGAAACAAAACTATTTTTAAGATTTAAAACCATGATTCCAAGCCAATAAAGACAAAATATGCAAAGTTTGCTCATTTATATACCATGTAAAGGTGAATATATCAAAATGGCACCGAGTGCAATACATATCATCGGAAAAATAGCAAAATACATAAGCAATGAGGCTCTAAATTTCCTATAAAGTCCAAAAACAACGCTGCAAACTATGAGGCCATTGGCCTACTACAAGCTACAGTATCAGGTACCATCAATAGTTTTAAAGGTCCCTTGTACACACCTTTATATCACACAACTTTGCCTAATATTTGTTTTGCTTCCCTGTGTTGTCTGCATTCACATGGGATGTCTCAAGACATCACCTCCTTATGAGAATATAGCCACTATATTTCCCCTTAGCACTTCCTATTTTGTCATCAGTTGCAAAGATCTCTCCTTTCTTGGAAGTTTAGATTTGGTGGCCTCTTCTTTTTGGTTCATGTTCCAGGTTGACATCATCTACTATCTGCAACTTTTCCTGTCCTGTTGTTGGTATTTGAGACTTCTCATCTTTGTCCATTAACTACTTTTGTACCAGATATCTAGATTTTTCTTGTTGGATATTGAGTTTATTGAGAAGGTTTAGTGTCTGCATTAGGATTGTTGGATTTCTCAGCTCTAGATATAGAAATGTCTTCCCTTTCGTATAAAAGCATTGGAGGCCAATCCTTTTGTTGTTGGGGGGAATGAAGGGATTATTAGTACATATTAGTATGTTTTCACTATTTTTTTTGTCTGAAATTAGATTAGGACAAATATTTTTATAGTTTTGTTTGATTTGTCACTTGGTTTCCTATTCTTGAAATTGGTTGATATTTTATCTCCAACCATTAGATGGTGTGTGGAGATACGTTCTCTAAGCCAAGCTTGTCAGTTTGATTGTAAAAGTTATTTAAGCTTGTTTGCTTTCCTAATACAATTTGTCAGAAATTTTCATTCAGTTTGGTATAGAACTCTACTCTTGAGTGGGTAAAATCCCACATCAACGAGAAACAAAAAGCTAAATATAGTCATTTGGATAAAGCATCACCGAGAATGATTTGAGTAAATTTACCAAGAATCCAATGATCTATTAGAAGATTTGCAAAGATATTATCAAAATATTTTTGTCATTACTTGATTATAACATAAATCAAAATATGCCAGTAAACTGGATACTTGATCATTGAAAAAATCTGGTCTTGAGAAGACAATTTCAAGCCTCTACGTAGTTGAGCGAATGGTATCCTGTGCGGTATTACAATGTTGAAGAATGCTTCTTATTTATAGAAGAGAATGGAATTCCTAACAAACTTGGCATAGAATACTCAAAATCATGTCAAGATAGATGAGATAATGCTGCAGGCTGGCCATTAGCAAGTTCTATATCAAATACACCACATGATTGTTTCTGATGGGTTAGGAAAATTTTGCTACACAACCAATTATGATAAATGGAATTAGAGAGTGGCATAGAGTTGGAAGATTGATTGCATTATACTAGGGCAGTGGCACAGGACCATGAAATTACCTTAAGAAAAGTCAAATCAACATTCTTCCATGCATTTGGCTCACGGTGGGTGTGCCTCCTAACCGACCAGTTTAGGATGGAACCGGCCGGTTTGATACAAACCGGCTGGTTCCATCCTAAACCGGCCGGTTAGGACTGGTTTTCTACAAAAATTGGCGAAGTGACCCCTCTGACCGGGTTTTTTGGCCAGTGTCGACTAGTGGGCCTGCTAACTGATCGGTTAGACCGGTAACTGGTTAGCAAGGCCGGTTTTGAATACTATGCTCACAGTAATGTACGCTGACCTGTATGATCACCTAGGAATGAGATCCATGATGTGTTCCTTCATCAGTATCGCGTCCAGCTCATATACAAATACAAAACTTGAGCTTATTATACTAGTGAAGTCGACCTTTGGTTCCTTGCTAAAAGATCTCAACCATAAAAATTCTATAATTGGATTCATATTATTTGGAAGACTATTTCTTATCATGAAACTTTTTCACTCAACCCTAATGCATGCCTAGGGAAACAAAAAAATATTTGTATGAACTATTGATCAATACTCCTGCAACATTGCAAATCCCATCTGGATTGACTTTCATATGTGACTCAACAAATCTGAAGTATACTCTTGAATGATTACTCCTAGTATGGTTTCTTTCAAGAAGGATCAATTGCATTTCTACGTGAGATAAACCCTCATACAAAATTATAATAAGATCCATTATCAGGGTAATGCAATAAGTTTTTTTATTCATAAGAAATATGGGCCTTGATTTTTTCACATCGCAACGTATCGTGTCCTGAGCAGTTAAGACCTTTCTAAATTCTGTTTGGGTGATGATAGTTGATATAGTTGGGCACATCTTATCATAATTTGTCTGTAGTGGTTATGGGCTCAAGGTTAACATTGAACTTGAGCTACATGAGAGTTGACATAGATACATTGAGGGTTTGACCTTGACGGAGTAATCTACCTATGAAACATGGATAATATTAACTTTCCATATGTCAACAAACTTGAAATAGGATGTGACCAAAATTGATATATGATGCGATGAAAAATGATTGCAACTATAAAATCTTGACAACATCAATCTTCTAATATGTGGCAGTGTACCTGAACTTTATATGACAATGTAGACAACTATGGCCTCTTCTTGCTAGTAAAGATACTTGAAACCGTCATAATTTTAGAAGCCAAGAAAGTATAAAGTATAAGAAACTCTGGAAGTGTCTTCTTTTAAAGATCATAGACCAAACCCTTGCAGCATGTTGACGGTGTTGGACCCGCCAACATGTCTAGGGATCTCCTTGGTAAGAAGTCCCAACTAGACATCATATCATTTGGTGTAGGAGTCCCAATAGTGGGTTGTACGGTATTTCCTTGACCGTGGTTGCACGTAGAGGTAAGTAGGATGTCCTTGTTGGTAGCAAGGGTGTGACCAACGCAGCAAGCCAAGGAAGGTGCATGAAGTGTTCTAATACACAGAAAGGGGAATGAGTGCGCCCCTTAGAAGCCTGTGGAAACACACAACTTGAAAGGGAACACACAAGTAAAGATACATCACAAGCTGGAAGGAAGGGAAACCAATGATCCAAAGTGATGGTTAAGCCAACAACACACCTCAGTAAGATTCATATATACATATATAGAAAGAGTCCATACATACATGCGTAAGCAAATAACTACATATATCATTAGAGTAACCAAGATAGTTGTAACAACATATGCATGAAACATGCTGGCTCCGTTATATTAAGAGTGAAATATCAAATCATACAATACAACCATGGCCAACCACTAGTTTCGACAGTTGAACGCTATAAACACTTCCGCCTACTCCTCCAAAGAGATGTACTAGCTCTGCACTGTGGAGAAGCCAAGGCACGTTACAATAAACTCCAAGATTTCTCTAAGTTACACCTATAGGAAGCTTAGATCCCAAAAGCCTATACAATGAGTTATGAGGTTCTATAAATAACAAAGGGTGAGGTGACCCTTGACATTCCCCTTTGTGACTCTTCACCTACCCTCATGACTCTTTGACTACTACATGATTGTTAAATTCAACTATCGACACTTGGTCTTTCACTTTTACAACATGTTACATTACAATCTGCACATGTACCCATGTGAGACAACAATAGGCTTGAGTAAGCCATGTAGGACATCACCAAGATTCAGACAGTTGTGGGAAGACCAACTCTTCGACATCCTTGCGATGATCGATGGTGGTGAATCGATGCCAAGCTTGGTAGTCCCTGTACTCTGTGGTGACATCCTTCTGGAAGCGAACTCTTGCCTCCGTTGCATCCGGGTACACTAGTTTGGCACCTTTGTCCAACTCGTCTGATAACATATGCATCATAGTCTTGAGTGCAGTCGGACCAACAACATATTAATGGATAGTGTCTGCGCTGATCTCCAAGTGTGTGCTAGTGGCTATGCGCATGAACTTGTTTGATAACATGCACATCATAGTCTTGAGTGCAGCTGGACCAACAACATTGTTAAAATTGGCAACCAGGGCAAAACTTCATGTGGGTCATCTTATTCATCACTGATAATATTTTTATTAGATTCCTCTCGTCGAGAGGTGTAGGATTGATATAAAGATCATCTGATTCCGATAAGTATTCATGGAGATATGAATTTATTTTGATTATGGAATTATACTAGCTGACCTACAACTCATGTAGGCTCAGAAGCCTAACAGTCGCATCTATTCAAACACCAACGTTGTGTATAAATATAGGAGGAATTTTCCTCATTTGGACTCACTCATCTCATCACATCTCTCTCTCTTTACTGCGCAGAAAAGAGTCTCTTCTCTACTACGCAGAAAAGGGTCTCTCTCTCACACATGTGAAGCCGGAAGCTGCCGAAACTAAAGCTGCAACTGTAGAAGTAAAGATTGACCTGCATGGACTAGAAGATCTCTTCATCTGAACCTCCTCTGGAAGCCACAACTTTTGGTGGTGGAATCATGCCGATCCGACGGTCGGTTTGTGAGATATCGTCTACCCTAGTTTGATGATGAAGCCACTAATGTTGATGCCGCTGATCTAGGGTTTGCTACTATTGATATAAATCAGATTTATTGTACTATTTCTCTCTGATGAATTATTGAAGATAAAAGAATATTTGATCAAAGGGTTTCCTCGCACATTGTGGGGTCTGTCCCTGGCTAGCCACCACATCTTGTGTCTCTTGTCTTGGCTTGTTTTCTGTCGATCGTTTAATGTTCTATCTGCACTTTACTTTACGTACATTGATTGCTAATCTATGGAATATAATAAGAAAAAGAAGTAAACTTTTATAAGCATAGAACATACCATAACTTAACAAACATACCGATGGATAGTGTTTGCGTTGATCTCTAGTGTGCACTAGTGGCTATGTGCATCAACTCGTCAAAGTACATTTCTAGCTCTAGTCGGACTTGGTTCTTTGGTCTTCACCTCGATGAGTGTGCAAATAGATGGGATCGCATGCATGTGCACAGTGACATCCATGCCCCTGAACACCCGTGCATGTGATTGAAAACACTGCTTACCATGTTTGCTTTGTGCCAATTGTTGGGATGGGTCTATAACCCATATGGGTGCAGTTTCATCAATCTGTGCATGTTGTGCCTCTTGCTCTACTTTTTCCTATTGTGTTTCCTTCTCTCTTCTGCGCAACTCTTGTTCTCCCCTGAGTTGTCGTTTCAACTCCTGCGACTCCTCCTCTGTTTCCTCCATCTTCTGTTTCTCTCTTTACCTTTGCGCGATCCTCCTGTCGTCTCATAGCCTCAATCTCCAACGCTGCTTTCATCACCAGTGGATCTGCTTTGAAATTGCAGCTTTGCTCTGTCTTTGTGTTGTCAACAACCTTCCTCTTGCCTTTGCCATGTGCAGGTCTGCTACCTTCTGTTGCTGTTGATGGTGCTTTTCACTGCGATGTCACTACCATTTCATCTTGATTTCCTTGTCTATGAACAACTTGGTTTCTTCATAGATAGGCAAGCTCATAGACACTCGCTCAACTGCATCCCCAGTTGTGCTCTCAACGTTGTCCTTTGACTCACCTCTCTAGAGGCCATTGTACCTGTGCTATTGAGAGGTAGACGAACACTTGTGATACCTCGAGACGTAGAAACACTCATGGAAAGCAATCTGTCAGTTGGAAACAAAAAAAAAAAAACTTGAAGACTGACTTGCAACATACTTGTGTGACTAATTGTGAAGATTGCACAATTTCCATCAAGAGGCTGGGAGACCGATTACCAAAACTGTGCAAGGCACAGTCTAGGTTGTCAGGAGGCTGATTGACTGCTAGAACTGCGAAATGCACAGTCCAGCCTGACTTATTGAGACTGCATTGTGCAATTTCTAGGGCCAACAAGGTACTGCCTCCCAGAATTGTGCAATGAAGCCTGGAGGCCAGTGCTGGGCCAGATTTGTGCAGTTTCTGGAGGGAAGGCATAGCCTTCACTTCCAGAAATGAGCATTTTCCAGCTGGGCAACACAAGGTTTGGGACAAGGTAGCCCAGACTCATCGGCAGGCGACTGAATGCATGAGAATTTCAAATGCATGGCAAAGCTGAGTGAAAACAAGAGCGAATGATCATGCAAACAGTGAGTGCATGATTCAGAAAACGAGAAAACAAGCATGTGTGTGAAGCGAGATTCCGCAACGGCAACTGTGAGTGTAGAAACAATGTCATGCATGCGACAACAGTGAGATGCAATGAAAAACTAAAACACTGCTTCTACAAGACAACATCCATCAAAACAACAACAAGCATTCATTGAAACCACGCAGACAACACTTACACAAAGCGAAATACAAAAAACGACAGAAACGTTGCAAAATACATGAAAATAAGACTTGCCCCAAAAACGTTGGGTTGAATGTGCCGAAGAGTCCTAGTTATGATGTGGGATTTCATAGCTCCAAGATCGATGTGAGGAGTGAGCTCTGCAACATCGGATACATAAGTTTTGATAAGATTGAGGCTTATGTCGCGCATGGCAAAAATCTAGGGAAAAGCGACACTTGGCGGGAGGTTTCTAAAATGGCTTTTACATGTAACCTCCAGTTGTTAAAAATGGATCCCTAAAATCTAGGGATGATTTTTCTTTTTTTCTTTTTCGGGAAAAGAAGGCCATGCATGCGAATCAAGATTGCTCAGTGCTGGAGGGGACCAGTCAACTTGAAAACACATGCAGCAGTTTGCAAACTTGGGGATGAAATTTTGTGCCATTTCTGGGCTGAGCAAGATTGGATGTCCTTCATGCATTGCACAATTCTTAGACTGAATCCCTGGCTGTCAGTTAGAATTGCGCATTTTTTGAGCTGAGCCCTCGTGTTGGGCTAAATTATGCATTTCCCAGAGGGAAGGCTACCTAGATGGATTACGCATTTCTAGAGCCCAGTAGGCAACCGAATAGGATTGTGCAATTTATGGAGGGAAGGCTGGTTCCCCTCCAGAATTACACAATTTTCAAGGTGAGCATCTCAGCTAAAAAAATGACTAAGTCCGGAATGACAGCCTGTGGTGGGAGACAAAAAAGTTGATCAGTGCAGGTGGGAAGCCACCGAAACTCAATTGAAGCCTATGTGCTTGCTCAGTGAAAGACATGCTATTAAGGATGGTTGGTAGGGAGGCTCCAAAACGAAGCTAAGGAAAAAATTTGGAGGGTGTTTGTTGCTGCTACAACACTTGGTGACACACTGGTAAAACTCCAACTCTCTGAATGGACCTTGTTCTGTGAAAAGCAAGTCTAACTCCTCTGGAAGTATTATTTAGTTCTTAGATCATCTTGGTTTTCACACTAGCTTGATTGAGAGATGTAGCATCTTCCATGCTCTTGGTCGGTCAACACAAATTCCAAGCCAAGTCAATGCAGTTGTTTCGATTGGGGTGAGAGGTATATTGGTGCGCAAGCAATATGATAGTCAGAGTTTAAGTTCATCTCTGGTGTTTCTCTACTGCCAACAAGCTTGGAAAATACCCCAGCAGAGTCACGCAAGAACACAAGCATTGCTCCATTTCCAGCGAGCCTGGTTAGTACCTCGACGGAGTTACTTGCATCATCTCTCAGTGCAGGAAGCCTTTCTCTTCTTTTGCCTTATTCATTTTTCATTTTTTCAATTTTATTCATATTTTTTTCAACACTGTTTATAACACTTATTCATTTTAGAGGTGGAAGAGGGATCCCGACATATTGAGAGAAAAAGAGGTTGTTCCTTTAGAGAAGTATTTTATGACATACTTGTTAAGGTTTTCCCCTTCACCTTACTCTACTTGACTAAGCTAACAAGGGTTAACCCGAAAACCACCGACTAGAGTAGGTGATACTAGTTAGTGCACAAGCATTGTGTTTTCATCAAGGTTCACTTCAAACAGAACACATTTTACATTGGTGTGTCATGGACTAAAGACAAGAAGTTCTTCATATATAGATAGGACAATAGATAATCAAGTATTGATAACTGCACAAGTCCTCTTGTACTTTACCCTTGCTTGTTCAAGAGTCGCACACGACTCATGCAAAACTAACCTATGAATGTAAACAAGCAACGAAAACAAAAGAGTAAAGAGAAAAAGAAAATGCGAAAGCAAAGGGAGTAAGGAAACAAGCAAGCGAGAAAATGAACAAGAAGCAAACACTAATCCTACTCCTAAGTTAACAATGCATGGTTCTGCTCACGCGAAGTGATACTTCCAATGTAGCCATCGACGCATTGGTCGATCCATGTTGGTGAAGGCATGGTTCGCGAATAGCAAAGTCATGCAAACCAACAAACATGAAGGATATAACAATGAAGACAAACAAATTTCGGGTTTAAATGCATCCACAAAAAATAAATGAGTGAAAGCACATGACATGCACTCTGTGGACTTACCATGGTGTTGTGCTATACTGCATGTAGATGTTAAGCATACACATTCTCTTGATTGTGACATGCAAGCAAATGTGAGAAAGGTAGACCATTTACGTCGCATAAGTGTGCTTGCTGTGTAAGATTCCTTCAATGGAAGAGCAATGGGATCATGTGATTCAAGTGGAGGAACTGAAATTTGGGTGTTTGGTTGATTTCCAATGCGAAGGATAGAGTGATGAGGAACCTTGTAGGTTTCAAAAATTTCCTGATCAGAAGTGAAACCAACCTCAGGACAATGAGGGCTTGACATAACCATCAGCTTGTGCTGAAGCGCCTCGACAACTTGGGGGGATTCGACTTCGTCGACAGGTAGATCATCGGAGACCAGTGGCCTAGACATATTAACAACGAGTGAATCAACATTGTGATCGAATGAAGAAGTACAGAGACCATGACAACCACAATCATAAAATTCAGGATGTTTGTCGACATCCTTGTGATTTGATGAATTGTGCAGAGGGGTAGATGAGAAGCAAGAATGTTCACACTCTATGTTTCCAGAAAAAGAAGATGAAGAATCAAGTGGATTTTCAACGAATGATCTATCCTCTCCGCTACTAAATGATGGACTGACATCGAGTGTGTTCTGCGAATGATCAACAATAGGTACATCCGTGGATGGATTTACACAAGGGAAATCAAAGATAACAGAGTCACCAAAGATGTCAGGAAAAAGCAGAGGAGGCATGAACAAAAGGAGACCATCCTTTGTCACGAGTTGATGTTCAGGTTCCCAGTCATACTCATCATGAATGACAATACATGTTGGTTGAGCAACACCAACTCTGTTGATGGCTTGGTCCTCATTCACAATAGTTGTAGAGTCTGGAACAGAAGAACACAAGATAGTGCAATCCGGAGGATCAACAGAATGCAAAGAGAGAGGTTGAGGTAACAAATGCGTGTTACAACCCATGGGCTTCGCAACTAAATCTGCACGAAAATTGAAACAAGTGATGTTGGGAGGATATGTCAATTGAATAGACGTGTGTGCATGTTATCCCACATCACTCTGTGGTGGTGGAGTTGTTTGATGAGGGGAAGGCAGATAGTCACTTGTGACAATGGCTGTGTCCGCTTGTGATTGTGCAACTCCCTCACCGAAGTATGCCAAGTGGGGTTTGAACTTCAACTTCATCTTGGGAAAAAGTGATTTGGTAAGGCAATTTTCAAATCTATCCATGACATATTGGAAATTCATTTGGTTTTTTGGAGCTTCAAGTTGAAGTACACATAAGCGCTACCAAAAATCCATAGGCGATTCATGTGGATTCTTCCATTGTTTCAATAGTTTTTGGTGAAGAGGTTTAGGATCAAAATGATGGAAAGTAGATTCAATTAGATCACAAAACTACTTCAATGAGTACACACAAATGTGAGGTAGGTTGTGGCACCATATTTGTGGGGATTCACAAAGTGTGTGTGAAAGCAGCAAGTTGGCCTCGACTTCATCAAACTCATCTACATCCTCCAACAATGCAAGGAAGTCATGTAGGTATTCAGGCCAGGCCAATTCGCCTTCACCATTGTATGTGAATTCCAACAAGAGATCATAAAACTCCCTTGTGATGTTCACATGGTTCAACATTAGACAGACATTGCAGAGGGAGGAGTCTAATGATATCCATGACAGATATGCGATGATTCAATACAGGATGTGAGGACTCAGCTTGTCATCTTCCCTCCTTTTAATGCCAAAATGTTGACGGTGCTGGACCTGCCAACATGTCAGGGGATCTCCCTGATAAGAAGTCCCAACTAGACCTCAGACTGTTTGGTATAGGAGTCCCAACAGTGGGTCGTACGGAATTGCCTTGACCTCAAACCGTTTGGTGTAGGAGTCCCAATAGTGGCTTGTACGGTATTGCCACAGCGAGCCAAGGAAGGTGCATGAAGTGTTCTAATACACAGAAAGGGGAATGAGTGCGCCCCTTAGAAGCCTGTGGAAACACACAACTTGAAAGGGAAAACACGAGAAAATATACATCACAAGCTGGAAGGCAGGGAAACCAACGATCCAAAGTGATGGTTAAACCAACAACACACTTCGGTAAGATTCATACATATATATAGAGAGAGAGTCCATAGATACATGCGTAAGCAAACAAATACATATATCATTAGAGTAACCAAGATAGTTGTAACAACATATGCATGAAACATGCTGGCTCTGTTATATTAAGAGTGAAATATCAAATCATACGATACAACCATGACCAACCACTAGTTCCGATAATAGAATGTTACAATCACTTCCGCCTGCTCCTCCAAAGAGATGTACTAGCTCTACACCGTGGAGAAGCCAAGGTGCGTTACAATAAACTCCAATCTTTCTCTAAGTTACACCTATAGGAATCTTGGATCCCAAAAGCCTGTACAATGAGTTATGAGGTTCTATAAATAGCAAAGGGTGAGGTGACCCTTGACATTCCCCTTTGTGACTCTTCACCTACCCTCATGACTCTTTGACTACTACATGATTGTTACATTCGAATATCGACACTTGGTCTTTCACTTTTACAACATGTTACATTACAATCTGCACATGTACCCATGTGAGACAAAAATAGGCTTAAGTAAGTCATGTAGGACATCACTAAGATTCAAACAGTTATGGGAAGACCAACTCTTTGACATCCTCACGATGATTGATGGTGGTGAACCAATGACAAGCTTGGTAGTACGTGATGGTGTCCGTGTACTCTGTGGTGAAATCCTTTTGGAAGTGAACTCTTGCTTCCATTGCATTCGGGTACGCTGGTTTGGCACCTCTGTCCAACTCATCTGATAACATGCACATCATAGTCTTGAGTGCATCCGAACCAGCAACATACTGATGCATAGTGTTCGCGTTGATCTCTAAGTGTGCACTCGTGGTTATGTGCATCAACTCGTCAAAGTACATGCCCAACTCTAGTTGGACTTGGTTCTTTGTCTTTGCCTCGGTGAGTGTGCCAATAGATGGGATTGCATGTATGCGCACAGTGACATCCATGCTCCTGAACTCCCGTGCATGTGATCGACAACACTGCTCACCCTCTCTGCTTTATGTCAGCTATTGGGATGGATCTATAACCTCTATGGACACAATTTCATCAATTTGTGCATGCTATGCCTCCTACTGTACTTATTCCTGCTACACTTCTCTCTTTTGCGCAACTCTTGTTCTTCCTTGAGTTGTCGTTTCAACTCCTGCAACTCCTTTTCTGTTGCCTCCATCCTCTATTTCTCTCTTTTCCTTTGCATGATCCTTCTCTTGCGCTGTCGCCTCATGGCCTCAATCTCCAAAGTTGCTTTCATCACAAGTGGATCTACTTTGAACTTGCAGCTTTGCTCCATCTCTGTGCTTTTAACAACCTTCCTCTTGCCTTTGTTGCACACATGTCTACTACCTTTTGTTGTTGTTGATGGTGATGCTCACTACAATGTCGCTACCATTTCATCTTTATATCCTTGTCTATGAACAACTGGGTGTCTTCCTAAATAAGTGCAAGTTCATAGACACTCGCTCAACTACATCCCCAGTGGCACTCTCAATGGTGTCCTTTGACTCTGCTCTCCTGGAGACCATTGTACCTATGCCACTGAGAGGCAGATGAACACTTGTGATACCTGGAGACATAACAACACTTATGGAAAACAATATGTCAGTTGAAAACTAAAATAAACTTGAGGACTGACTTGCAACATATTTGTGTGACTAATTGTGAAGATTGCACAATTTCCACCAAGAGGCAGGGAGACTAACTGCCAAAATTGTGCAAGGCATAGTTCAGGCTGTTAAGACGTTGACTTTCTATTGGAACTGCGCATTGCATAGTCTAGCCTGGGTTACTGAGGACTGAAACTACGCAATGTGTAGTTTCAGTCAGCAAGGGCATGCAAACTAGCAAACTACATTGCACAATTTCTGGGGCTAGCAAGGCACTACCTCCCAGAATTGCTCAATGCAAGCCTGGAGGCTAGTGCTAGGCCAGATTTGCATAGTTTCTAGAGGGAAGCAGAGCCTTCACTTCTAGAAATGCACATTTGCTAGCCTAGCAAGGCAAGCTCTGGGTCAAGATAGCCCAGACCCGGCGACAGGTGACTAAAAACATGAGAAGTATGAATGCATGGAGAAGTTGAGTGCAAATAAGAGTGAATGATCATGCATGAAAACAATGAGTGCAAAATTCATAAAATGGGAAAACAAGCATGTGTGTGAAGCGAGACGTCGTAACGACGACTCTGAGTGCAGAAACAATGTCATGCATTCAACAACAGTGAGATGTGATGAAAAACTGAAACAATTCTTCTACAAGCTAACATGCATCAAAACGACAACAAGTGTTCATTGAAACCAAGCAAACATCACTTACACAAAGTGAAATACAAAAAGTGACAAACATCACTTACACAAAGTGAAATACAAAAAGCGACAAAAATGCAGCAAAAGACATGAAAAGTAGACTTACCATGAAAAAGATGGGTTGAATGTGATGAAGACTCCTAGATGCGACGTGGGATGTCGGAGCTCCAATATCGATGTGAGGAATATGCTCTGCAATGTCGGGTACATAAGTTTTGATAATATTGAGGCTTATGATGTGCATGCCACAAATCTATGGAAAAATGACACTTGGCGGGAGGTTTCTAAAATGGCTTTTGCATGTAACCTCTACTTGCTAAAAATGGATCCCTAAAATCTAGGGATGCTTTTTCTTTTTTAATTTTTTTCAAGAAAAGCAGGCCATGCATGTGAATCAAGATTGCTCATCTTGGAGGGGAATGGTCAACCTAATATCACATGCAATAGTCTGCAAACATGGGGATGAAATTTGTGCAATTTATGGGCTGAGCAAGACTGGTTGTCCCTCATGCATTGCGCAATTTCTGCACTGAAGTCGTGGCTGTCAGTCAGAATTGCATATTTTCTAAGCGGAAGCCAAGTGTCGGGTTGAATTGCACATTTTCTAGAGGGAAGTCTTCCTGGCTAGATTACGCATTTCTGGAGCCCACCAGGAAGCCCAACAAGATTGTGCAATTTCTGGAGGGAAGGATGGTCCCCCTCTAGAATTACGTAATTTTCAAGGGGAGCATCTCAGCCAGAAAAATGACTATGTCCGAAATGACAACCTGTGGTGGGAGACAAACAAGTTGATCAACATAGGCTCGGAAGCCATTGAAACTCAACTGAAGCCTATGTACTTACTCAGTGCAAGAAATGCTTCTAAGGATGGTTGTTATAGAGGCTCCAAAACGAAGTTAAGGCGAAATTTTGGAGGGTGGTTGTAGCTGCTACAACACAACAACATCCCTGATTTTGTTTGAATCATTGAAGAAGGATGGTTGTATGGATACATATGTAGATGTCTAAGACCTCCGTATAATGAATTAGTAGCAGTCATGAAGCAGCTAGGTGATTGGATGATCCCATGGGAGAATTTCTTCACCCTGGTTGAAGAAGGACCATGATGATGATTTTCTATCTGATTTGGGGCAAGCTTTACTAAAGTTTTCTGTCACAGTTTTAGCGTGATAAAGTCTCATCTTAAAGATGAGGACCAGATGGTTAAGTCTATATATCTAATTGAAGCAAGACATCAGAGGGAGCCATAGGATCCCAGGTAAAATATATGGTTGGCCATGGAACATGGACCAAAGAAATAATGACAAGAAAAGTTACAGGTTGCAGATGGCTCGATGATTGTGATTTGGCTAAAGTGACTTTCCCAATATTTAAAGGGAGTCATGATCGAAAATGCAGCTATTAATGATGCATGTTTATCTTATGGTATCAATATAAAAATTCTAAAGCCAATATGGAAGTCCTTGATACACTATCTCTTACACTTAAAATCCCGATGATATGGAGATGTTGTTGAACCTTGGTTTTCCTGCCTCCAAGTCATGGATGTGCCTAATATATTGAATAGTTGTTTATGATCAGAAATTCACTATTGGAATACAAGATTCCATAGATTTTACAATTTTAAGTGAGTTGGAAATATGAAGAATGGAAAGAGCACATCTAGGATTTGCATCTTCTTGGATCCACCCTTATCATGGATGAATCAAACATTGAATTTTGTTGCTCTGGGAGCACTGTTGAGGCTGAAAGTATAAAGTAGCAAGCATGGCCTATTATGAAGCCATATAAGAAAGCTCTTCAATGAGCCATTTGAAGCATCTAATGGAAACATTTGTTGTATATTGTAGAATGGGATTCACTTTTCAAAGAATCTCGTGTTCCACAGTCGCTTCAAGCATATTGGCATTAGGGACCACTTTATTTTAGATATTATACAACTGGGAGAAATCAAGTTCCATCATTTCAAGATGGATGTGTAGGTTACCATCATCTGCATCAAGCCTCTTAGTAAGGTCAACTTCATCTTCCTTCAAAGAGAGGCTAAGAATTGTGGAAAGATCCTACTATGAGGGTCTCGGTTGAACATTGATCTTTGGGATCTCCTAGGGGCTTGGGGTACTTATTGAGCTATGGGCGACCATAGGGTGAGTGGTTCACATTCCTTTATTTGTGCGTTGTGGACAGGGTGAGGTGTTCACCTTCCCCTGTGATACTCCATGATGGTTGACATGTGTATAGGGTGAGTGGTTCACCTTCCCCTATGATAATGGACACATGTAAGTAGGGTGAGTGGTTCACCTTCCCCTACTATTGATGATACACACATAGGATGAGTGGTTCAACTTCTCCTATGGCATATGAGCAAGATGAGTGGTTCACCTTCTCATGCAAATACACTAGCGAGAGATGCATATAGGCATCTGTTGACATGTGAGTGGGACATGGTTTATCCTTTCCCCACATGTAGGATGTTCATTCCCTATGTTTTATGGTTGGCATGTCGGTGGGATGTGGTTCATCCTTTCCCCATGTGTAGGATCCTTCCTATGATTGATTTTTGTGACTTTTGTTTGTAGGATGTGGTTATCCTTTCCCTACATGTGATTGTAACTTGTGTTCATTGGATATGGTTCATCTTTTACCTACTTTCGATGATTTTCATACGTAGGATGTGGTTCATCCTTTCCCTACATGTGTTTATGATGTGTGACTGTAGGATGTGGTTCATCCTTTCCCTACATGTGATTGTGAGCAAGATTTGATACATTCTTTCCCTGCTGTTGATTCAGTATCATTTTACCCATGTAGTCCAGGACACGTGGGAAGTACCTCTCATCTGGCCAATGAGTTGGGAAAAGTGGATAGGGACCATAGCACTACTAATGGATGCATCATGTATTGTCGTACTCCCTATGTTTAGGATGTATGATGTTTCTTCAGCTTGATCTCTTGGGATCAAGTCCAATGTATGCAGACTGATTTTTGTCAGTGGAGAGTGGCAAGGTCTTGTGACTCACTCTCGACCGATTCTTCTTTATTATTCATATCACCGTTCAACAGAGCAGAGCATAGCTGAGGTACATAGATGGTTCATGATGACAAGTTGGCATGATGATCAATGATGGTGGATGCATTGGAAAGTGGAATTCTCCCTAGTTGAGGAGTGTTAAAATTGGAAACTAGGGCCAAATTCCACTTTGGACAACTCATTTGGGGTAGATAACTACAAAATTAAATTCCTCTTTTCGAGAGGACCAAAATCGATCTAAACATCATCAAATTTGGATAAGTAAAAGTGGGTTTTTGAATTTATTCTCTCACACAAATATCATCAAGGTCAGCCTTATCTGTATGTCAGTTCAACAGATCAAATAGACACGTCTCTTGACCCTCTACCGAATTGTATAAATAGGGGTGCTTCCATCCTCATATTGAAGTCATCTAAGGAACAATTTCATCACAAAGGTTCTTTGATCTAGTCGCAGGAAGAAGGGACTCCATGAGAAGGAGGAATAGGGCAGACGTTTGGGTTTTTCATGATTGTTTCGTAGACCGCATTCAGGGCACGAGGCCGCAGGCTAGAAGGTGAGAACATGGTTGTTATGGGCATTGTTTTTTAGTCATTTCTCTCTCTCTCTCTTTTTGGTCCACTGGTAGCTATATCAATTATAGAAGGTTGCGTCTCATTTCTGGGGTGCTGAAAGACCTAAGTGCTACCCTCTCATCTAGTCACAATAGATGAAGTGACATTTGTTGAAAATAGCAACAAGAAATTGTAAAAATATAAATTCTAAAAATAACATTACTATAGATAGCATTTCAGGGTATATTCCAATTTTAATTTGTCCTTGAATTAAAATTCGAATTTAGTCTCACTCGCTATTTGAAAAATAATTAATTAATTCATCTTGAGTTAATTAGTTGGTGAAATTCAAACATGAAGTCTCTGTGAAGACATGCAACAGTTATCCCTTAATTAAGGAGATAAGGATGAGTTGTATTTGAGTTGTAATTAGTTAGCTCAGTTAACTGAGATAAGTCTAGTTAAATTAGTTCCAAATAGTTTGAGGAACTAACTGTGATTTCAGTCAGTTAATGCATGCATGCATGCAACTAGTGTTCTACAGAATACTGAATATTCTCTTATAAATAACCAATGCATATCACTTCAAACAAAGACCCAATTGAGATTAAAGGTAGGGATAGTGTACTATCAGTTGCTAGAATATTCCCATGTGAATATCTCTTGCATGTAGAAGGAATTCATTCCCTCAGGATTCAATAGTTACTATAGAGGTTAGAGTAGTGTGTGAAGTGAGAATCACACAGGTGGTAGCTGGAGGACCCAGGAGAAACTGCACAAGGAAATAGGAGGCTTGGAGGACTGAAGGAAGGCATATGTGTTGTCTATTCTATCTATGAGCAACAGTGAGGGATTGTACTGAGAGCTGGATAGCTTGAAAGCTAAATCTTTGTGTAATCCTGAGATATTTCCACTTGTGTGATAAGACAGATAGCGGGGTTTTTAGTTGAGGCTTTCCCCAGTGTATTCTTTTGTGTTTCATGGATGATTGAATCTTCTTCTCTGTTATATGTGTTTTGTTTGATTTTGCTCAAGATCGATTAAGCTTACGCAATAGAAGTAGATTATGCATTTTGCTTTATTACTTTGCATAATCAGTTTAATCTACAGTGAGAATTTCTACATGGTATCAAAGTAAATGTGATCAAAGCGAAGAACAATATATAAAGAAGGGAGAAGTTCGAAGTTTGAAGTTCTTGACTATAGATACAAAATCAATTTCTTATCACATCTCAAAGTTCACCAATGGTGTTCAATGGCTTGAGACTCGAGTATGCCTTGGATGGCAGCTCGAATTACATAGCATGGAAGGATCGCATAGAAGCAGTATTAGAGGACAATGGTTTCAAGGACTTCATTGCTCAAGAAGTCCCCAAGCCAGCAGCAGCTAATGCCCAAGAATTGGAGAAATGGAATAAATGTGTAGTTAGAGTGAGGAGGATTCTTCTGGAGGGAGTTAGAGACCATATTGTCTCGAGTATCCATGGGAAGGAGACTCTGTTTTCAATGTGGAATACATTGAAGGATCTACATCAGGACAACAGTGACCAGAGGAAGTTGGTGCTAAAGGACAAGCTTCGGAAAATCAAGTGTGAAAAGGGAGACACGACCTCTACATATTTGAACAAGCTCACCACCTGCTGAGATGAGCTTGGAAGTGTAGGAATCACGACAACCAATGATGATATGGTGGGTCTTGCTCTCCTTGGTCTTCCTAAGTGCTAGCATAGCTACCAGGACTCAGTGAATGGAAGAGAGAAACTGCTAGATTGGGAACGATTGTGGTAAGATCTGATGCAGGAGGAGATTAGGAGAAGCACCCTAGATGGTTCTCCATCTAAGCATGATGATGAAGAAAATCTAGCCTTAGTGAGTAAGGCAAGGAAAGGGAAGGAGAGGGATTCTCATTGCAAATCAAGTTCTTCTCATGGTGGGAAGAAGATTGACAAATCTAAAGTGAGATGCTTTAATTGTCATGAGGTGGGCCATTATGCAACTAATTGTCCATTGAAGAAATCCAAGAAGGGATCCTCAGAAGGATCTGAAGGTGAGTCATTGGCCTCTTAGTTCGAATTGGATTTTATCCTCATCGCATGCATGGTTTCATCGATGATGGGTTGTGGTTGGTTTCTTGATAGTGGAGCCTCATTCCACATGACTAGCGATAAGAGTTTGTTCAATACCTTGGAGGATAAATACCTCCAGATGCGCATAGAGATGGATAATGATGAAAAGTATAGTGTTTTAGGAGTGGGCACGATTGCTTTTTAGAGGGAGCATGGAGCTCTCATTACTTTGACAGATGTGAAGTATGTGCCTAGACTGAAGAAGAATTTGGTATCAATCACGATTTTGGAGGACAAAGGCTACGATGTTGTCTTCAGTAAGGGAAAAGTTTTCCTTAGACACATCACCACGAGACAAGTGAAGCATATCGGTTCACGAGTCAAGAACATGTATGTCTTGAGGTTCAAGATGCATGCAAAGCCTTGATAATTAAGGCCAATGTTAGAGACTTGGTGGTTGAGAAGTAGAGTACATTACGTCTCAACACATAGCGCTAAAAGAAGTTTCAGACAATTGTGGAGGAGCCACAATTAGAGATGCTGAGAGGAGACCGAGTGGAGGCATCCACTCATGCAGAGAACTCTAATAGGGGGAAATTTCAAGCCAAGTGGGTAGGAGGATCACATGCAATCATACCTCTAGGTGTGAGGTGGGGTAATGTGAAGTGATAGTCTCATGAAGGCTGAAATAGGGGCATGATCCTTGAGGTACCCAACCTCTTTGATTAGACCTTGCTACGAGAGCCCCGACGAGGAGTAGCAGGATTGGCTAAGTGGGTAGAGATAGATGTAGATGGAGCGACAAAGGGAGCTTCAACATCAGAGGGTGTTTCTAGCCCAACAAGGAGGTTAGTTGGGAGATCAGTTACTTACTTCTCAGTAACTGAGGTACAGTCTAGCATTGGGCAACACAATGCAACATGATGAGAGGAGGTGCAATGCGGATGAAATTCTGGGAGATAAGACCAACAACACCACATATGCATTAGGTGGAATGAGTGTGATTGATGCAGTCAGAGATCAAAGTGACAGAGGCTAGAGCAGTCAGATACTGAAGAGCACAGAGGTGCAGAGTTTTAAGTCAATAGAGGTAATAATAGTTAGAGACTTTGATGATAGAGGCATCATTCTGATTCAAGTTGGATATTTTTTTTGTTTCTAGAGTTGCTGAAGCACCAACACTTGAGAGAAGTGTTGCATGCAGAACATTCCAAAGGTTCAGGATCAGGATCGAGTTGAATGCCTGTCTTGTTGAAAGGGAGTGTTGAAAATAGCAACAAGAAATGCTAAAAGTAGAAATGCTAAAAATAGCATTGCTATAGATAGCATTTCAGAATATATTCCAATTTTAAATTGTCCTTGAATTAAAATTAGAATTTAGTCTCACTAGTTGTTTGAAAAATAATTAATTAATTCATCTTGAGTTAATTAGTTGGTGAAATTCAAACATGAAGTCTTTGTGAATACATGCAACATTTATCCCTTTGATTGAGGAAGTTATCCCTTAATTAAGGAGATAATGATGAGTTGTAATTAGTTAGCTCAGTTAACTGAGTTAAGTCTCGTTAAATTAGTTCCAAAAAATTTGAGGAACTAATCGTGAGTTTAGTCAGTTAATGCATGCATGCATGCAACTAGTGTTCTCCAGATAATTGAATATTCTCTCATAAATAACCAATGCATGTCAGTCTAGACAAAGACCCAGTTGAGATTAAAAGTAGGGACAATGTACTATCAGTTGCTAGAATATTCCCATGTGAATATCTCTTGCATGCAAAAGGAATTCATTCCTTCAGGATTGCACATTTACTACAAAGGTCAGAGCAGTGCGTGAGGTGAGAATCACACAAGGTGGCCACTGGAGGACCTAGGAGAAACTGCACAAGGAAATAGGAAGCTTGGAGGACTAAAGGAAGGCATATGTGTTGTCTATTTTGTCTATGAGCAACAGTCAGGGATTTTACTGAGATCAGGATAGCTTCAGAGCTAAAGCTTTGTGCAATCCTGAGATATTTCCACTTGTATGATAATACAGATAACAAGGTTTTTAGATGAGGCTTTCCCCAAAGTATTCTTCTATGTTTCATGTGTGATTGAATCTTCTTCTCTATTATATGTGTTCTATTTGATCTTACTCAAAATCGATTAAGCTTCCATAAGTTTGATTGTAGAAGTAGATTAAGTATTTTTCTTTAGTACATTGCATAATCAGTTTAATCTGCAGCAAGAATTTCTACAACATTCTTGTTTAGAAAAGGAGAATGTTGCTCCTTGATTATCAATCAAAGCCACAGTTAAGAGAATAAGTCTTAATGCAGTAAGAAGGGTCTTCAACAACCCTAACCAAATAATCCCTCTTCAGTTGTATATCTCCAACTCATGTCTGGATTGAACTTTTGAGTGGACCACCTATTTGTCTAAGGGTTGTGATGTGACATATTCAAATCAGCAAGTCAATTTTGACTTTAAGTCATTGTACTCTATCTCTCTCTACTGAACATTTGATATATTTATAATAAGAAGATTTTATCAAGGGTTTTCCCCATCTTGGGGTTTTTCCCTGGCTTGAGCCAAATTCTTGTGTCCTCTTGTCTTGACTTATCTTCTACACTTTAATGTTCTTTCTTTAGTTAATGTTATATGATGATGATTAATGTGATTGCTAATGGATTAATGGAATCAATATTGGGCTAATGATATTATGAAGTAACTAACCTAAGCAAAGAACATGTTAACTCAAAATTTACATGGTATCAGAGTTGAGGTGAGGACAAGCCCAAGCAATAGAAATATATCATTAAGAAGTGTTGACAAGTCTCCATGGCCTTCAAAAGTGAGAGGCATACATAAGTTTGAGCTCCTCATGGAATTAAGTCAAAATTTAGGTATGATCTTAAGTCATAGACATTGTGGCTAGGCAAAGTGTGGATTTTTGAGGGGCATATAAACCCTGATCTAGAGGACCGAGGGGAAAATCTAATAGCCCACACAAAATTGATTTTCTTGACTAAGAAATCACAGTCCTAAGCATAGTTGAAAAGGTATGAAATCTCAATTTCAAAGATCCAAATTTTAGGAGCACTATAATTAGAGTAATTGGATTTTTTGTTGGGAAAATGTTGAATTTGGAAGCGTCCAAGTCCCATAAAGAGACCTAATACAAGCTATTAGGTCTGTCTCGAAGAAAAGTAATTAAACTACAAGTTGCAATGCTGTAAATCTGTGGAGAGCCCAAGAATTTGTGACTCGGCTTGACCTACATATACATACACAGTGCAAGTATGCTCAGTCAGTCTTGAAGCCAACTTGTTTTGAAAGCATGAGAAGTACACCAATACAGGATAAAAAGGACATTCAAAAGGGAAGTCACTTTGACATTGAAATGAAAGTTAACCTATAGTTCTGAATTATACAACCAAATTTCTAAGTTCTTGAGCATCTTCTCATCTCTGGTAAGCAATCCAATCATGTTTGATCAATGAATTTATCAAAATTTTGTGAAGGGTTTGTTCTAGTAAGGAAATCAAGGCCTCCCTATTGGCAACTATATCTATCCTAGAAGAAAGTAAAATCTTATGTTTATGGTCCAAAACTAGTTGGCATTGTTTGATACATGTGCATATATGACAACCCTGCAAACAATAGTCTTCTCCTATGTTTAGTCTAGAATCGACTTGCTGAAAGGATATTTTGAGCATGAATCTATGCATAATCTTATAAATGTGAGGCCCGAGCTTCTCTTCAAAATTCTAACTATTCAAGTCAGCCTAAGCCTAACTCACTTTCATCTCAACGGAACTTAACTCGAGACTCTGTCATAAAGAGAAAGAGCCGAGTTTCTCATTACATTTTTCTATGCACGAAGGAGACCCAAATTGATGGATTATTAGGCTTATTATCTCATAAGTGTTTTAAGAAGGATTAGTACCTTGCTTTCAACCATGGACCACAACCTAAAAGGATTAAAACATCTATTCATCTCACAGTAACGTATCCTGACCTGTATGACCACCTGGGAATGAGATCCATGATGTGTTCCTTCATCAGTGTCATGTCCAACTCATATAAATATTGTTAATTTTAGTATGTTCTATGCTAAAGAGCCACTTACTTCAAAATTCTTACTAGCCCAATACCAATTTCCATAATAGAAATCACATCAACATGATAGAAAAATGCAGATAGAACATAAATATAAATAGTAGAAGATAAGCCAAGACAAGAGGACACAAGATGTGGCACCAGCTAGGGACAAACAAGATAGTACAAATATACAATTCTGTAATTTTATGACAACAACAACAAAACCCTAACCAACAAAGTCAAAGATGGTAAAACAGGTCAGATTTGACCTTTAGACAGCCCTAGTTAACACTCAATCAAATCGACCTCCAACAACAAGAAAAGTCAACCCAAAATAGTCTAAAAATATAGTCAAACTTTAGTCAATGTTGGACAGACCTGCGGTCAACCTTTTGACAGTCAACACTAGTCAAACCTGAGGTCAGATCGCCCCAGTTTGTGTGCCAAAATATGTGGCTTGCCAAGGAGAAGCAACCACACCTAATCCGTAGTCAAAGAGGATTCCACGCTGCTCAACGTTGGTCAAAATATTCCTACAACCCTGGTCAAACTCAGTCAATGCAACCCTAACCAGAAAACACTTTGTCCTTCCACACATGTGAGCGATGTTGCTCCTTTATGCATACCCAATCAAGTGAGGAGAGAGAAGGATGTGAGATGAGATAAGTGAAATGACGCCACAAGGTCTCCTCCTTTCATATGCAACGTTGAGGATAAGCTTGGGGTGAAAATGATTGTTTTGCTTGCTGGCCAACCCTAAAAAATTGTCAAGAATACAAATAAATTCATATCTCCATGAGTACATGTCAGAATCGAATGATCGTTATACCAATCCTACACCTCTTGGAAAGAGGAACCCAAGAAAAATATTAGCTGCCATAAATGAGGTGACCCATATGGAGTTTGGCCCTACTTTCCAATTTTAATAGTCCCTCTCAACTAGGGAGAACTCCATCTGCTAATCCATCTATTTGTCGATACTATCTCTGCCATCAATGCACTGCTATGTAATGATCTGTTGAACTACGAAGAAGAAGAAGTGGTCGAGAATGTATCATACCATTCTCTATTGACCCGAAGTTAGTCCCAAATAAAAGAGAGTGTCTCATACCACTCTTACTGACCTGAAGTTAGTTCTAATAAAGAGTGTGTGTCATACTACTATTACTGATTCGAAATCAGTTCCGAATAAAGAGAGTGTCTCATACCACTCTTACTAACCCGAAGTCAGCTCCAATTGATCCCAGATCAATATCATCCTAGCATAGGGAGTACGGTAGTACATGATGCGTCCATTGTTAGTACTATGGTCCCTATCCTCATGTCCCTACTCATTGGCCAGATGAGAGGTACTTCCCATGAGTCCCAGACAACATGGGTAGGATGTCTCAACAGGAGAAGGATGAACCACTCATCCTGCCTACATGTCACCATGGGGTTTCACAGGGGAAGGTTGAACCACTCACCCTGTACATAGAAAACTACCAGGGGAAGGCTAAAACACTCACCCTATGGTTGCTCATTGCTCCAAGAAGTACCCCAAGCCCCTCGGAGCTTCTAGAGCTCAATGTACATATCATACAGGACCCTCATAAGAGGGTCTCTCCATGACTCCTAGTCATTCTCAAAAATTCAAGAATTTGAACTTTCCCAAGGGCTTCGCTAGAATGTCAGCTAGATACTCATCAGTCCCAATATGATGGAGCCTTATTTCTCTTCATTGTACCATATCCTGGATAAAGTGGTACTTGATATCGATGTGCTTGGAGTGATCATGAAATACAAGATTTTCTGATCAATGAATCCCACTCTGGTTGTCGCAAACGATCACGGTAGTATGCACTGTATGTCCAAACAACTCATTGAAGAGCTTCTTGAACCAGACAACTTCACAGGAGGCCATACTCGTAGCAATGTATTTTGCCTAAGCTGTGCTCAAAGCAACTGACTTCTACTTCTTGCTAATCCAAGATATCGAAGCAAAACCCAAAGAGAAACATCACTTGGAAGTGCTCTTGCGATACACAACACTGCCTGCCTAATCAACATCAGAATAACCATGCAGCCTCACATCTCTAGCAGTGTATCTCAGTCCATGAGTGATGGTTCCCCAAAGATATATTAAAAGATTCTTGGCACCAATCCAATGTGAGTGATGAGGCTCAACCATATAGTGGCTCAACATGTTGATTGCAAAACATATATCCTTATGGGAGTTCACCAAGAACATCAATGCTCCTATGAGTTGACGATACTCAAAAGCATTGCCCAATTCAGGTCCAACAGCACTACCACATAACTTCTTGACGCTAAGCTCCATCAGGGTAGTCACGTGCTTGCAGCCACCATCCCAAATTTTCCAATATCTTCACCATGTATTTTCCTTGAGATAGGAAAATTTCTCTTGGCTTTTTCCACACCTCCAACCCTAGGAAGTAGTGCATTAGTCCTAGGTCCCTCATCTCAAATTTGGAAGCCAACTCCCTCGTACATTTGTGAATGAGAGGGTTTGCACCGGTCAGAAAGAGGTCACCCACATAAAGCACCTGTATGAGAGGCTTATCATCTTCAACCTTAAAGTAAAGTTTTGGCTCGACTTCATTCCTAGTGAATCTCAGATTCATCAAATAGTGATCGATCCTCTCATACCAATCTCGGGGTGCTTGCTTTAGCCCATAGAGAGATTTCTTCAACCTACATACATGAGATTCCCGATTATGAATCTCAAACCCCTCGAGTTATTCCACATAGATTTCCTCTCTAATTGAACCATGTAAGAAAGCGTTCTTGACATCCATCTGATGTAGGTTCCATCCTTGTGAAGCCGCAAGGGATATGATTGAGTGGATGATGGTGTATCAGGTAACAAGTGAAAATATCTCATCCTAATCCACGCCTTCCTTTTGAGAGAAGCCTTGAGCAACAAAGCAAGCCTTGTACTTTTTAGCACTCCCATAAGCTCCGTGCTTGATTTTGTAAATCCATTTCAAGGTGACAACTGATTTTTCTTGGGGTCTAGGGACCACATCCCAGACATCATTCTTCATGATGGACTCGTATTCTTAATTCATAGCATCCTTCCATACTTGATGGTTCACGACTTCTTCAAATGATTTAGGGTCGTTTTGAATGATGGTGCTCATAATGGTCAAGTATCCTTGATACCTGGTCGACTTCTTTCTTTCACGGAAAGTCCCTCTTGGTGTAATATGTCTCTCGGCATCTTCAACAGCTCCCCTAAGCCATGAGGGCCTCTTCCTAGAGGAGGAGGGCTCTTGAGGAGGAGGATCAATAGGATCCATAGGTTCTTTAACATCTAACATCATTTCATCTTCTTTTTCATTCGGCTTCTTGGTGTCAGCTTCTTTATCCTTCCTTGGAATAGGAAGATTGTCAACCTTGGTAAGAGCCATATCTTCGTCAAAGGTGACATCATGACTTATCTCAACTTCCCTTTGACCAACCAAATAAATTCTATAGCCCTTCGAATTTTCGTTATAGCCCACAAAGTTTCCTTTCTTTCTAAATGCACCCAATTTTCTTCTTTTCTCTTTCGGCACATGAAAGTATACATGACTTCCAAAAATTCTAAAATGAGAGACACCGAGTTTCTTACCAGAGAACATTTCTTCGGGAGTCTTGGATTCCAATTCTTGTAGCGGGCATTGATTTTGAACATATACGGCGATATTCGAAGCTTTGGCTCGTAGAAACTTTAGAAGACTTTGATCATGGAGCATGGCATGGAAAACTTCCACAATCGTACGATTCTTCCTTTCAACCACGCCATTCTGCTAGGGAGTGTATGGTGTTGTGGTCTCCCTCTTAATGCCAACTTCTCTGCAAAAGTCATGGAATTCATTGGATTCATTCGCGGTCCCATTATCAATCCTTAATATCTTTATTCTCTTCTCAGATTGATTTTCGATCATGGCTTTGAATTGATAGAATTAGGTGAACACTTCATCCTTCTTTTTGAAGAAGTAGATCCAAGTATTGCAAGAACAATCATCTGTAAAAGTGAGATAATATAGATATCCTCCCAAAGAGTTTACAGGAATCATACCAGATATGTCGGAGTGGACCAACTACAATATATCTGAAGTCTTGGTATTACTTGAGGGTAATGGTCCCCTTTTAATTTTTCCTTCGGCACATCCCAGACATACACCTTCATGCTCTACTTTGAATTCAGGCATTCCTATCACCATTTGTCTTACATCAGGTAGAGCCTTATAATGAAGGTGAGAAAACCTTCGGTGCCATAGTTCAGATTGTAGAGATGTGTCGCAAGACATGGCCCCTAATGGACATCCTCCAACTTGATATAAAGAGTCAACCCAGAACCTAAGAGTAAAAGCATCTTTAAAATTCTTTTTCCAAACACATACCTTTCCATCGATGAATGCCACCTTGTAGCCTTTGTTTTCCATTGCCGAAATGGACACTAGGTTCTCCTTGAGGTTAGGTATATATAAAACTACTTGCAAATGGATCGTGTTACCTTGATTCAATTAAAGGGTAACATTCCCTACACCCTTTATGGGATAGGTGACATTGTCTCCAAGAATAATATCCAATTTTTTCTCCTTCTCTATCAAATTAAAGAGAGTTTCCTTATAATCAGTAAAGTGCCTTGAGGCACCACTATCAATAAGCCAATTTCCCAATGAGTCTAGACGAGAGGTAGTGGAGAGGGCCGATATAAATTAATACTAATATTTCTTATTGTTAACAACATTTGATTCATACCTGGAGTTCCTTACTTTCTTGGAGGGTTGACCATTTCCATGATTTCCCGCATTCCTCTTTCCTTTGCCATTGAACCTCCCATTCCTTTGATTGTTGTTGTTGAAGTTTCCCATGGAGTGATTGTGATCATCATCATGTGATGTGTCCTTTCTATTTGGACACTCCCTTGCATAGTGGCCAAATTTATTGCAAACAAAGCATCTTCTCTTCCTTCCGCCCTTAGATCCAGGCTTACCTTTGAAATGTCCTTTAGACCCAAAATTATTTCTCCTTTTGGCATGAGAGTTGAAAGTAGTGGGGTTGCCTCTATTTGAAGGCATTTCTTGCTCCACCATTCTTTTCTCTTCTTGAATGCATCTCGAAATCAATTCTTCAAACCCCAGAATTTGATCATTATTGAGAAGAGTGGTTCTAAATATATACCACTTGGATGGGAGCCCTCCAAGGGTAGTGATAGTAAGTTCCCTGTCAGGAATGAATTCGTCAATCAAAAGAAGATCATTCTTGATCACAGTGATCCTTAAGAAGTAGGATTGAATATCCTCGTCCTTTCCCTTCTTAATATCCTTCAACTTATTTTTGATGAACAAAACTTGATTTTCATCACTAACCTTAAACATGCTTACCAATCTGTCGTAGATCTCTTGGAGGTGTTCAAATCGAAGATGTAGGCCACCAGATGCTTGTCAACGGAATCTATGATAATATTCTTCACTTTGTATTCACCCTTAGTGTACTTTTTCTTTGTAGCAGCCAGTGCATTTGATGGAGGCTCAAGGATTTTACCCTTCACATAGTCCAACACTTGTTCTTCCAACGTCAGATCAAGAGACGTCTTCCATCCGTGATAGTCAGACTTTTCACGTATCTTGTCTTTAGTTAGGAAGTGGGATGAGGAACCCATTGAGCCTTTTGTCCTTTCCAATTATCTTAGGTGATTTCTCTTTCACTCTTGCTTGGGCTTTGTCTTCACATCAACTCTGATAATCATGTTAAATTTTGGTATGTTCTATCCTTAAGAGAAATTTTCTTCAGATTTATTATTAGCCCAATATCAATTTCCAAATTAGCAAGCACATTAGCATGATAGAAAAATGCAGATAGAACATAAATATAAATAGTAGAAGACAAGCCAAGACAAGAGGACACAAAATGTGGCACCAGCCAGGGACAAACCCTAATGTGGGGAAACCCTTGATCAATTCTTCTTATATTCTTCAATAATTCAGTAGAGAGAGAGAGAGAGGGATAGTACAAATATACAATTATGTAATTTTAAGATAGCAACAACAAAACCCTAACCAACCAAGTCAAAGTTGGTCAAATAGATCATATTTGATGTCTAGACAACCCTTGTCAACGCTCAGTCGACTCGACCTCCAATAGTAAGAGAAGTAAACCTAAAATAGTCTTAAAATACATTCAAACTTCAGTCAACGCTAGACAGACCTGAGGTCAACCTTTTGATAGTCAACATTAGTCAAACCTGAGGTCATATCACCTCGGTTTGCATGCCAAAATCTGCAGCCTTCCAACAAGAAGCAACCACACCTAATCTGCAGTCAAAGAGGAGTCCACACTAGTCAAAATACCTTCCTACCTCCCTGTTCAAACTCGGTCAACAAAACCCTAACGAGAAAACACTTTGTCCTTCCACATGTGTGAGAGATGCTTTTCCTTTATGCATACCCAATCAAGTGAGTAGAGAGAAGGATGTGATATGAGATGAGTGAAATGATGCCACAAGGCGTCCTCCTTTTATATGCAACATTGAGGATAAGCTGGGGGTGAAAATGACTATTTTTCTTGCTGGCCAACCTTGAAAAATTGTCAAAAATACAAATAAATTCAAATATCCATGACCACATGTTGGAATCAGGTGATCATTAGATCAATCCAAGAAAAATATCAGCTACCGTAAATGGGGTGACCCATATGGATTTTGACCCTAGTTGCCAATTTTAACAAATATACACAACTTGAGATTATTATATCAGTTAAGACACACTTTGGTTCCCTGCTGAAAGATCTCACCTATAAAAATTCTATAATGAGATTCATATTATTTGGAAGACTATTTCTTATCATGGAACTTTTCACTCAACCCTAATGCATGCCTAGGGCAGCAACAAAATATTTGTATGATCTATCAATCTATACTCCTGCAACATTGCAAATCCCATTTGGATTGACTTTCTTACATGACTCAACAAATCTAAAGTATACTCTTGAATGATTGCTCCTGGTATGGTTTTTTTCAAGATCGATCACTTGCATTTCAAATAAACCCTCGTAAAAAATTATAATAAGATCCATTATCAAGGTAATGCGATGAGTTTTTTATTGATCATAAAAATGGCCCTTGATATGTTCAAATCACAACATATCATGTCCTGAACAATTAAGACCTTTCTAACTTCTGTTTAGGTGTTGATTGTTGATATAGCTGGACAAATCTTATGAATTTATCTGCAGAGCTTATGGGCTCAAGCTTAACATTGAACTTGAGCTATATGAGATTAACATATATACATTGATGGTTTGACCTTGATGGAGTAATCTGCCTATGAACCATGCATAATATTAACCTTCCATATGTCAACAACCTTGAAACAGGATGTGACCTCAATTGATATATGATGTGATGAAAAATGATCGCAATAGTAAAACCTTGTCAACAACAACCTTCTGATCTGTGGAAAACGATGGCCTCTTCTTGATAGTAAAGATACTTGAAACCTTCAGAAGTTCAGAAGCTAAGAAAGTATACAATATAAGAAACTCTAGAAGTGTCCTCTTTTAAAGATCATGGACCAAACACTTGTATCAACATCCCTGATTTTGTTTGAATCATTGAAGAAGGTTGGCTATATGGATACAACTGTATATGCCTAAGACCTTCGTATAATGGATTAGTAGCAGTCATGGAGCAGTTGGATGATTGGATGATCTTATGGGAGGATTTATTCACCCTGGTTGAAGAAGGACCATGATGATGATTTTTCTATCTGATTTGGAGCAAGCATTTCTGAAGTTTTCTGTCACAATTGCAACATGATAAAGTCTCATCTTAAAGATGAGGACCAGATTGGTTAAGTTTGTATATCTAATTGAAGCAAGACTTCAGAGGGAGCCATAGGATCCTTGGTCAAATGTATGGTTGTCCATGGCACATGGACCAAAGAAATAATGGCAAGAAAAGTTTATGATTGTGGATAGCTCGATGATTGTGATTTGGTCAAAGTCACTTTCCCGATATTTAGAGGGAGTCGTGATCGAAAATGCAGCGATTAATGATGTATGTTTATCTCATGTTATTAATATAAAACTTCTAAAGCCAATACGGAAATCCTTGATACACTATCTCTTGCACTTAAAATCTCTATGAGATGGAGACGTTGTTGAACCTTAGTTTTCCTATCTCTAAGTCAAGTTATGGATGTGCCTAATATATTGAATAGTTGTTTATGGTAAGAAATTCACTACTGGAATACAAGATTCCATGGATTTTACAATGTGAATTGAGTGGGAAATATGAAGAATGGAAAGAGCACATCTAGGAATTATATCTTCTAGGATCCACCCTTATCATGGATGAATCAAAGACTGAAGTTTGTTGCGCTGGGAGCACTGCTGAGGCTGAAAGTATAAAGCAACAAGCATGGCCTATTATGAAGCCATCTAAGAAAGCTCTTCAATGATCCATCTTAAGCATATGCTGGAAACATTTTTTGTATATTGTAGAATGGGATTCACTTTTCAAATAATCTCGTGTTCCACGGTCGCTTCAAGCATATTGGCATCAGGGACCACTTTATTTTTAATATTATACATCTGGGAGAAATCAAGCTCCATCATTTCAAGATGGATGTGTAGGTCACCATCATCCGCATCAAGCCTCTTAGTAAGGTCAACTTCATCTTCCTTCAAAGAGAGATTGGGAAATGTGGAAAGATCCTACTATGAGGGTCTCGGTTGAACATTGAGCTCTGGGATCTCCTGGGGGCTTGGGGTACTTATTGAACTATGGGAGACCATAGGGTGAGTGGTTCACCTTCCTCTATTTGTGTGTTGTGTATAGGGTCAGTGGTTCACCTTCCCCTGTGATACTCCATGATGGTTGACATGTATGTAGGGTGAGTGGTTCACCTTCCCCTATGATTTCGGACACATGTATGTAGGGTGAGTGGTTCACCTTTCCCTACTATTGATGATATATGCATAGGATGAGTGGTTCACCTTCCTCTATTTGTGCGTTATGTACATGGTGAGTGGTTCACCTTCCCCTGTGATACTCCATGATGGTTGACATGTGTGTAGGGTGAGTGGTTCACCTTCCCCTATGATTTCGGAAACATGTATGTAGGGTGAGTGGTTCACCTTCCCCTACGATTTCAGACACATGTATGTAGGGTGAGTGGTTCACCTTCCCCTACTATTGATGACATATGCATAGGATGAGTGGTTCACCTTCTCCTATGGCATATGAGAAGGATTAGTGATTCACCTTCTCCTGCGAATACCCCATTGGGAGATGCATATAAGCATCGTTGACATGTTAGTGGAATGTGGTTCATCCTTTCCCCACATGTAGGATGCTCATTCGCTACATTTGATGGTTGACATGTCGATCAGACATGGTTCATCCTTTCCCCACGTCTAGGATCCTTCCTATGATTGATTGTTGTGACTTGTGTTTGGAGTATGTGGTTTATCCTTTCCCTACATGTGATTGTAACTTGTGTTCATTGGACATGGTTCATCCTTTCCCTACTTTCGGTGATTTGCATACGTAGGATGTGGTTCATCCTTTCGCTACGTGTGGTTGTGATGTGTGACTATAGGATGTGGTTAATCCTTTCCCTACATGTGATTGTGAGAAGGATTTGATACATTCTTTCCCTGCTATTAGTTCAATATCATTTGGCCAATTAGTTGGGAAAAGTTGATAGGGACCATAGCACTACTGATGGATGCATCATGTACTATCGTACTCCCTATGTCTAGGATGTATGATGTTTCTTCAACTTAATCTCTTAGGATCAAGTTTGATTGTTATGAGGACTGAATTTTGTCAGTGGAGAGTTGCAAGGTCTTATGACTCACTCTCAATTGATTCTTATTTATTATTCATATTAGTGTTCAGTAAACCAGAGCATAAATGAGGTACAAATATGGTTCATGATGACTAGTTGGCATGATGATCAATGATGATGGATGGATTGGCAAGTGAAATTCTCCCTCGTTGAGAGGGAGTGTTAAAATTGGAAACTAGGGAAACATTCCACTTTGGACAACTCCTTTGGGAAAGATAACTACAACATAAATTACTCTTTTCGAGAGGACCAAAATCGATCTGAACATCATTAAATTTGGATAAGTAAAAGTGGGTTTTTGAATTTATTTTCTCACAAAAATATTATCAAGGTCGGCCTTGTCTCTATGTTGGCTCAATAGATCAAATAGACACGTCTCGTGACCCTCTACCGAATCGTATAAATAGGAGTGCTTCCACCCTCATATTGAAGTCATCCAAGGAGAAATTTCATCACAAAGGTTCTCTGATCTAGCCACAGGAAGAAGGGACTCCAAGCGAAGATGGAATAGGGCTGACATTTGGGTTTTTCATGACTATTTGGTAGACCGCATTCATAGAAAAAGGCCAGAGGTTGGGCTGTAGGCTAGAAGGTGAGAACATGGTTGTTCTGGGCATTGTTTTGTAGTCATTTCTCTCTCTTTTTGGGCCACAAGTATCTGTGTCAATTACATAAGGTTGTGTCTCATTCTTAGGGTACCAAAAGACCTAAGTGATACCCTCTCATAAATTTGCAATAGATGAAGTGACATTGTTGTTTAGGAAAGGAGAATGTTGTTTCTTTCTTATTAATCAAAGCTACAGTTAAGAGAATAAGTCTTGATGTAGTAAGAAGGGTCTTTAGAAACCCTAACCCAATAATCCCTCTTCAGTAGTATGTCTCCAACCCATGCTTGGATTGCAATTTTGAGTGGATCACCTATTTTTCTAAGGGTTGTGATGTGACATATTCTAATTGGAAAGTCAGTTTTGACTTTAAGTCATTTTACTCTATCTCTCTCTGCTAAACATTTGATAAATTGATATAAGAAGATTTGATCAAGGGTTGTCCCCATCTTAGGGTTTTTCCCTGGCTTGAGCGAAATTCTTGTGTCCTCTTGTCTTGGCTTATCTTCTGCACTTACCTTTAATGCTATTTCATTAGTTACTGTCATATGATGATGATTAATGTGATTGTTAATGAATTAATGGAATCGATACTGGGCTAATGATCTAATGAAGTAAGTAACCTAAGCAAAGAACATGTTAACTCAAAATTAACATAGGTCATGAGTGGGTGTTGGGGTCCGAGAATAGTTTTTTTGTGTCTTCATGCTCTGTGGTCACATCCCTATCCTTGCCCAATGTAGTATTCTCCCTCTCACAGGGTCCTCCCAAGCCTTCCACTTCCTCGATTCAAAAACCATATGCTCTCTTAGAACATGAGTCACTTGACAGTTTGATCCTACATAATCTAAGAAATAGGAAAATATATACACTATCTGGGGAATAGTCGGGAGGGTTGGGGAAGATTGATCCCTTTACGGAGGCAAAAATGGCAGGGGAATACATTCTAATATGTCCAAAGCCAAAGAATGGGCTTAATTCAATATGGTCGCTGGTAGACAACAATCTATAGGCGGGGCACTTAGAGCAATGATCATCCTGGGTGGGGTGGACTAACATAATCCCTCTCTTTTAATAGCAGAGCAATGGTAATTTCCTCTAATAAACTATCCTTAAAGAGTCTAGTTTCAATTAAAAATCCATATATCATTATGTTCCAAGAAACATTGGGGGGTGATGATGATGTAGTTAGACTTCTGGAAACTTTACTTGTATGTTGGAAATTTGTAGCTATTTATGCATAGGGGTGTTCAGGAGGACTAACAATAGGCTACCACTCTTAGAAAATTAAACCCTTGAATTTTCGGAGTATCAAATATGGTCTTTGTCTGGAGTTTTACTGGGTGGAGGATCGGGGAGAGGCCACACAGTTAGTAGGGAGTTATTTTCACAGAACTATTAGCAATGGGAAGTAAGTGCTCATCTTGCCCAGTCACACTAGGGTGAAGTCACTATTGGAGGGTTTTTGAGGGTGGAAGTTAGCAAAAATAAAAAAGAGACTCAAAGGATGGAGCTTTAAATGGTTATTGAAGGTAGGTAGACTTGTTCTGGTTAAATCATTCTTGTGGGTTGGACAAAAATACCATTATGTGGCACCCTGGGTAGGATGGAAGAAGATAGTGTTGTTGAAAGCTTTACGAGGCTGAGGTCTTAAAAAATATCTTTGTAATTTCTCATCGGCATTAGCTGCAAAATGTGGGTGGAGATTAATCAAAAATGACAATTTTTGGACTTAGGTGTTTACAGGTAAATATATAGCTCCCTTATGTCTGGAACATTGGTTGTGTACTCCAATTAAGTCAAGGAGGAACATTTCTATAGTATGGAGAGCAGCCCTGAACTCCTTTGGCATTGTTAGCAATGGACTGGTGTGGAGAGTTAGAGATGGGAGGTGCATCAGGATAGGTATTGATCCTTGGGAAGGAAATGGGGACAAATTCATACTTTCAAAATAAGTAAATTAGCTCAGGGATAGAGGCATTTCAATATTAGCTTAGTTATTAGATGCTCACCATACAACTTTATGGCAACAAAACTGGAGACTAACAAGATTCCTTAGGATGGCTAGTTAGTATCAGGAAGAATGGAGGAGGTATTTGTTTTCTTTGCAAGATTCAAATGTAAGATTAATAGATCAAGAGGATGAATTAATATGGTCCTTCTCACCCTCAGGGGAATACACTCCAAAGCTAGGTCATCTCCACATCAACACAGGGGGGAAAACAATCGAGCAGGATTGGTGGTTGGAAATTATTTGGAAAATGAAGTTCCCTACGAAGTCTCAGATCTTCGTGTGGTGTCTCATTACAGGGAAAGTGATCACATGGGACATGATGCAAAAGCGTTCAAAAATAGGACTTGGGTGGTGTTACTTATGCAGAGCAACAAAAGAATATATAAGTCACCTTTTCATAGATTGTCCCTTGTCAAAGGTAGTCTAGGTTGTATTCAACTCCTCTTTGGGACCAATGAGTGTATGGGCAGGAAAAAGTGTTGCAGAATGCTGAAGGGATTGATTTCAAAACCAAACCACTGAAACTATATAATATTTTCCTCTGATAGCCACATGGGGCTTTTCGCTAGCCCGTAACAAATACATTTTTTAGGATTTTCGCACCTTTTCAGAGAAGACAGCAACTGAGGGATGACATTTCTCTCTCATTTCCCTTAGCCCTCAGCCAAATACCAATCTCATCATATCAGAACAAAGAACCATGATAGAATAATACCATGGGGTTTTTTCGATGGAGCTTCCCAGGAGGCTAACTAGAGAAGCTGGGGAGGGTGGGGGGGTGTTTTGTCATTTTCCTCACAAAGAAGCATAGTTTCCACATCAAGCTGGATCTTGGGAGGGGTACAAATAATTTATCCAAGCATATAGCCCTCAAGTCCCTCTTGATATTTTCAAAGGATAAAGGATGTGGCCGGATTCAGGCTTATGGTGGTTCTTTGTTGCTTGTTAATTGGGTCAACAATGATCATTAGTGTCAAAATTTTATTCTTAAGCCTATGCTTCAAGATGTTCTGAGGATGAAAAGTTTTTTCACTTATTTTTAGTGTGCTCATATATATTGGGAAAGGAGCCACACAACGCATACCTTTCTAAATAGGGTCTGGTCATGGATAGGGGCCCTTGACACATCACAGAGAACATATGACCTAAAAATTATGAGTTTTTTCACAGGCCATTCATGGACGAGGTAGATCGGGATCTTGCAGCTAAAGGATAATATTACATCACAAAATTTTCTCTGCATTTATTTTTTGCTTTATATATGTCTTTATCAGGATGTGTGTGTGTGTGTGTGTGTTGTTATTTTTGTTGGCACTAAGGAATATCCAATATTCCTGAACTATATTATGGATCTTTATCAGTTTTATGGTTGACTATGAGATCTATATCTTGCTCTGTTTTAAAATCATGTTTTTGTTTTTCTTTTGTTTAATGGTTTTGAGGAATATATTAGAGATATTTTGTTGCAAATATTTGTAGGCTTTTTGTGAGGCTTCATGTAAGCCTCAAAGAATACACTTTTGAAGCATATAAACATAATGTAATTTTGATTTGAATGAATGAAATTATAACTTTTTTTCATAGGAAAAAAATGAAAATTCCATAGCCTCATACATGATAGATTCTAATGAAAATGCTATAATCCTACCAATCCTAAAAATTGTTAAGTCGGTTGAATGTTGAATGGGATATGAAATTCTATTTTCTCCACATGAAGTCTAATAAGGTTAGAACCACTCTCAAACTTCCTAAAACAATTAATGATAATGTAAAAAATTTAAGTAAAGGGATTACTTTAAAAAATTGGCATCACCATTAATTGCCAACTAAACTGAGTGTGGAACCATCTTTTCTTTTTAAATCAAGTCTTAAAGGTTTCTATAAGTCTCATTAATTCATAATTAACCATTGATTATTCCTTAAAATAAAAAATGTGGGTCCTAACAAATTTCATTTGGAACACATTGTACAGATGTTGAAGCACATTTCAGTTTGTATCAAATGTGTTTTTCACACATGAAACACATTTCATACAAATTGAAATGTGTCTCCCATGCACAAGATGTGTTTCATACAAACTGAAACATGTTTCAAGCGTGTTTTAGTTTTTTGATATGGAAACATGGTTGATACGCAAGAGGGGGGGCATGTTTATTACAACATAGGTTCATAGTACAAATGAATCCAATGTTTATTTTCCATTTTTTAAATAAATTAGTATCACAAAATGTTGATATTTGTTGTCAATATTGATGTATGGCAACATCACAATATTCAAAAGAGCATTACAAGTACATCATATCACTCAAGATCATGAAATACAACAATTAACGATGGTATCTTCACATGAGGATGAGGCTAAAATAACTTAGATTGGATAGGTGCAACGTATATACTTTTCTTTTTGAAATGTGACCTTATAATTCCCACATCCTTTTCTTTGCCAAATGCTTGCTTCTATCACACACCCCCACGTAGGTATTTTTGATGACTTATTTAAAAAAAAAAATATGGACTCACAAACTACATACATGTTTATGAACATTATTTACAAAATGCAACCATTAGCCTAATGGCCGAATGGTTTAACCTGTCCTCTGAATGTTCACATTCACTAACATGCCATACAACACCCTTCCAATACATCCTATGAAGATGCCCTAGAATTAGTTCTATTTTGCAACATCCCCAAGATGAAGTGACATGAAACATCAAGATCTTTGTCGAGTTATGTTGATAATGAAAATTTAATATAACCTTTTACCTTTCTTATATTTCATAGCAATTTATTCCACATATGTCCCACCATTGTACCTTGGACTTGTGCACTTAGTTTTATCCTACAATATAGTGGCCCTGTACTTTGCACCAATACCAAAGTGTATCTTGTTGTCTTTACTCAATATATTCTAGATCATATCTTATTGTTACATGTTACTTGTTTGATCTTAAGCTCTACTTGTGCTTAGGTTATGGCTTCCACTTACCTCATTTATCATAATAATCTTTGATCCATAAACTACTGTGATATTCCACTGGAAAATTTGTCACAATAGATTTACTAAAATGTAATAGAGAATTCAAAATCTACACTATCAGGGTTTATTTCTCCTTATATTTTTGGATCTATTAATTATTTTTTATTGAGTATGCATGCAAATTTAATTATGCAAAAAATAGAGAACAACAAAATAAAACTCAATAATCACAATTGACACAAGATATAACATGGGGAACCATTTTGGTAGAAAACCCAATTGGAAAGTGAGGTTTCTCTGCTCTCTTTCTTTGAATGGAAAATGGATGCAAGTGTAGATAAGTGAGGCTCGTGGTCCTTCAGATACTACATTGCACAACCCTCTATGTTTTCTCTCTCCCTATCCACTCTTGGCTACTTTGCTCATATATGGACCAAAATATGCTCGAACATAATAGAACCCATTTTCCTCTTAGTGGTTCGGTTATAACATAAACCAATAGGCTATTAGTGGTTAAGTAGCTAGCCCATTTTCCATGAATAATAGGGGCTGATGTGCCATCCTCTCGAATTATGGTGGTCAAAGTAGGAAGGTTTACTTTTGAGTGGCATAAATTTTGTATACGGACTCTGATTGAGTTGATTCTTGTGTTGTTGGAAAGATATTTGTGTGTAAAATAGTGCTATAAGGTATTACACTTATGTGACAAAGTTTTCATCCCAAAATGTGTCATTTGATGCCTCAAATTGCTTCTTGAAGGTTTCAAATCCTAATTCACCAAACTAAGCCTTGTTGGTAAAGATTGTCATGTGAGTTGTTTTCTCCACTTTTTCTACTCTAAAAGAATCGATATAGATGAAAAATAATATAATGATCCAATCCAGATCACCACCCCACCCCCTGCCCACCCCCCCCCCACACCATTTTGGGAGGATTTTAGTCCTAAAATATTCTAACTGAATGAGGTGAGGAAATTTTTCCTCCACCTTTGGGGCATACCATTTATATTTTCTTGGAAGTTGTTATTTAAATCTAATTTTCCAAAGATCATGCTATGTTTGGCTTATAGTTCTTGACCTCTTTTCAAAAATTGTATATTTTTTTAATCTTGCATGAGCATTTGGTGTTAAATCCTTTATTTGTTCATCTTCCTTATCTAACATGGAAAGCTCATAGAGTGTTACATTCTCTACATTCACCATTGAGTAAATGTGCATGTATTATAGGCATTATCTCTCATATTTTATAGTATCTCAGTGGGAACATATTTCAGAGCCATGATTTTCTCACCAAGACTGTATAACATCTCCTTGTTCAACTATAACCATACTTTGTCTCCCACCTTGTACTTTTATTGTGACTTTTGTAGTGCCTGCTATACTTGTAGATTGATATGCCTAATATTTTTAACAATTATTTTGTGCTTAAGGCATCCCCTTTAAGATCCTCCCTTACTTCTCCTCACTGTGCATATGAACTATCCAAAGGTGAAGGTGGAAAATCTCCAAAACAAGTTTCAAATTGGGACTTACCAGTATGTTGTGTGTGTGTATATATCTATCTATCTATCTATCTATCTTTATTCTATATTATATATATATATATATATACTATATATTATATATATATATTATATATTAGATTTTCAACCTAGGTCTTTGGATTTTTCTGAATGTATCCCCTCAAAAAATGCACCAAAGTCTTGTTGACTACTATTTTCCCATTTGTCTGTGGATGGAATGTCATAGAGCTATTTAGCTTTGTGTCCATATTCTCCCACAATGTAGTCCAAAATGCACTGAGAAAAATTGTGTCCTTGTCTAAAACAATGTTCCTTGATTTTCTAAAGTTCACCAATACATGTCCAAAGAACAAGTTCGTTGCTTCTTTCATGTTGATGGTATTTTTATAGGGAACCAAAATTCACATCTTTTTGAACCTATCAACTACCATGAATAGATAGTCATGTCCCTTCTTGATTATTGGTAAAACTCCCACAAAGTCCATGGAAATGCTTTCCTAAACGAGTGGGTATAGGAAATGGATGATATAGATCCTATTTCATGTTACTAGGCTTGTTGGTACAACAAAGCATGAATCTTGGTATGAACCTAGCTACATGTTCTTGCATCTTGGGCCAATACACATACCTATGATGTTGGTCACTATATTCCCTACACCAAATTTCCCTGCAAACTTGGATGTGTGAGCCTTTCCAATCAGTTGTAGTCATTCACCTTTAGGAACACATAACCTATCCAACTTGTAGAGTGACCTATCCTGGAGATGGTAGTCAATTATGTTGTCACCATTTTGCACATGACACTAGCTTTGCAGCTGTTAAAACACCTCCTTGAAGCCATCTTATGAATATGGCTCTCTGTTGCATCATGGGTGAATGGATCCATGTGCATAAGGGTTTTCGAAGCTGCGATATTTGATGAGAGTGGCCTTGAAAGCATGTTGACCTACCTGTTTGTGTTTCCCCTCTTGTACATGATCACTAAATGAAATCGATATAGAAACCCCCATTCACTTGTAATGTTTGGCCTGTTGTAGCTTACTTTGGGTTTGCAAGTACTATAGTGGCTGGTGATCTATGTGGATTATTGTCTCCTTTTCCAGCAGATAGTATTTCCACTTCTACGCATCTTGCATGAAGGCATAAAACTTCTTGTGATAGGTAGGGGAGTTGAGAACCACCCCATGAAATACTTCAAAATGGGAGTACACATTCCTTTCTCCCTACATCAAGACCAATCCCATAACATACCCACTCGCATTTGTCTCCTCTTCAAAACATTCTTGCAAGTTTAGAACTGGTGCTTGACCAATTTTATTCTTTAACTCCTCAAAGGCTCTCTACTGGCCCTTCCCCATGGTAATTATTTCCACTCACTATTATGGTGTGGAATGGTGTTGCTACTATTGAAAACAAGGCTATGAATGTTTGTAGGTACTGTGATGCTTTAATGAAACTCCTAACCTGAGAAACATTAATAGACATCGACCATTTCATGGTGGCATCCATCTTGGAAGGATCTATTTTCAACTCTCATCCACCTATCACATACCTCGAATACACCAAAAACTATTGTGCAAACTCACACTTCTTAATATTTGCTAGAAGTTGGTGTTCTTTAATGTCTTTAGCACCTTCCTCAAATGTGAAATTTGATCCTCCCATGTAGTATTGTATATAAGTATATCATTCAAATATACTAACAAATGAATCTATAAAAGGGCACAATATATCATTCATTAAACTTATAAACTTAGTTGGTGCATTGCTTAGACTAAATAACATGACTAACTAGTGATACAACCCTTTCTTGGTTTGAAGGCAGTCTTCTAGGTATCTTCTTCTCTAACTTGAATCTAGTGATAACAAGACTTTAAGTCCAACATGGTAAAGTATTTTTCTTTTGATCCATCTGATCATCTATCATAGGTAGGGGGTACCTATACTTAAGCGTAATTGTGTTTAATTCCTTGTAATGTTGAGAAATGTAACTAGTTTCGCTCTTCATAATTGTTGTAATCATTTCAATATGTATCCTATGTAACAAAAAAGAAAAAGAAAAGAAAATTATTATTGTTAAAGCATGGGTTTCAAGGTCATTATTGCTGGTATTTTAAGTCAAATCATGTTCTTTGTTATTCTAGGGTTTGTTAGGTCTTAGGATTTACTGTCACGAGTCAAAGGAGTCAACATCATGTTTTTAAGAACCTTTCGGGAAATTTGCAATTTTAAAAGGATTTCTTTTTTAGTTTAGAAAGTCCAGGAATCTCCAAGAGTACAAGCCACCCTTCAATCCTCAAGTCATCATAAAGGAGGGAATTCAACCCCTTGAAAAGGTTGTATAAAGAGTGGTTCGATTTCATTTGGAAACACATAGTCACAAGTTTGATATCTCAAGGAAAGAGTTGGATCTGTAGTTGGGAAGCTAGGAAAAGGAGAGTGAATTTCTAGAAGAACCCGGGAAGCAAAAATATCTTGTCTTTAGGTTATATCTCTCTCACATGTGTGAAAAAGATAAGGTTTCTACAGGCAGAAAGAGACCGAAGTTGCAGGTCCAAATTGTTTGCAAGCGAAGTTGTTGTTCGGAGTAGAATTGTAGTAACAAATTGCTGGATAGAGCGAAATACTTATATTGACCTTGTTGACCTTGGGGAGAGTTGTTTTTCTCCAGGAAGGTCTCTAAAGGAAGATATATTAGGGTTTTTATAGAAGTTGTTGATATCAAGTTGTTGGGAGGATGAAATTGTTGGATCAAATAGCTAGGAAATTGTTGGAAGGAAAAGATTGTCGTGAAGTAGTTTAAGGGAAGATCTTGAGGAAAGGGATGACTTGGTAATGGGATAAGGACTTGATCTAGGGATTGGGTATTTGTATCTCATTTGAAGCAGATTCTAAGAAGAGAAGAGTTTTTGGATTTTCTCCTTAAAGGGGTTTTTCCATGGTTGAGAGCCTATATATGTGTCCTCTTTTGTTGTTGCAATTTCTTGATATTGTTTGATGAATAAATATAACTAAAGAACACAAAGAAGATAACTAAGATTCACAAGAAAGTATCAAGGTTAAGAAAATAAGACATAATAAGTTACCACTTTACATTTTCTAACATGGTATTAGAGCTAAGGTGAGCAAGGAAGGCAGTGAGAAGGACACGAGAAAGAACTATTGATCAAGGGATAGGAAGCTCTCAAGACCTAAAAGAAGAAGATTGCATCTTGAAAAGGATTTGGTTAAAGGCTTGTTGGTAGAAGACCCTTATGATCTAGGATATCTACATTGAAGAATATCAAGGACTACATCTAATCTAGGTGAATGTTGGTGGCCACCCTCCTATTCCGCCTAGACCTCCAATCGGTTTCATCGGTTTTCTTGATTACAGTAGCATTTACTATTTTTAACAGTTTTTCGAGTCCTGAACTTCCGGAGTTGTTTTGACCCCCTAAGCATCTTTTTGTTGAGGTCCGCAGAAGGCTTATTGCAAATCCTATAGTACTCAGAGAGATCTTTCCAACAAGGCATCATATGCGCTAAACATAGATCATATGTTGCCCAACTACCCCCAATGGGGCCCACAAACGCTTGGCGTTCCATCTCTTGGTGTTAGGGTTTTGGTTGTTTAGGGTTTCCCTTTGTTGTTCAATAATAAAAAGGCCCTTGAGCCTCATTGTAACATAGTTCAGCGGCATGTAGCCGCCACATCTCTTCTAAGAGATAAGCTACCATTACTTGAGCTAGTTTATTTCCTTTATGCTTGTAAGCATCTTTTATTTCTTTGATATTAATGAAATGAGGATTTATTTACGCTGCTTCTCTGTGTTTATGTTTATATCTATATTTTTTGCGTTCCCGCACAAGCCTAGATCAGTGGTATTAGAGCAGTATGTTATTTCTCTATTTTTCTTTGCATGTCCCCAACGAGGTGAGGGTATAACTAGTTAGGGCCCAAATTGATTGAACCTTTTGCAAGACTAGACTCACAAACCTTGATGACCTCCCATGACGGAAGAAAAGAAAGACGAGGCAACAAGAGAACATTTTAAAATATTGCTCGAGGAAGCCCTCAAGTGATAGAGGAATGAGATGATTGATAAATTTACCCAGATCCTTCGACGGCTACCCATAGGTGGCACATCTTCATCCAACGACCACTCTGGAGGTGCCACTCCCTTTAAGGTACAAGTCAACTTTAACATTCCCATATTTGAAGGCCAAATAGATGAAAACATCATAGATAGATGGTTAAATATGTTGGAAGGATATTTTTATGTTCATGACTTTTCCAATCAGGAAAATATTACTTTTGCACTCCTCAAAGCCACCTCCCATGTCAAGGACTAGTGGGAAACCTAATGTGAACAGAAGGACAACAAGGAACCCTCACTATTTTCATCTACACCCAGTTCAAATTATTTCTAAGATATCATCAAGGAACAATATTAACCTATCTGGAGCTATGTAAGATAAATACATAAAGTGGACTGCACTGCAGTAGGGAAGGTACCAAGACGTGATTTCACAGATATTTTTCATACCCTTCACATGAAGTTGGGTATCAAAGATTCTAAGTGGAATTTGGTACTCAAGTATCACGACTGTCTACAAAAGTACATTCAGGATGATATGGAAGTCCTGGAAATATCCTCGCTTGGCACCAAATACCAATACACTGTCAACATCAAGTAGAAATTTAAACAACATAATCGAGACTTTGGATCTGTGAATCCGAAGAAAGGGAAAGGAACCCCAAAACCAAAGAATAAACGACAAATCCAAGGCGGGATGACCTAGGAAAACTCACCAATGCCATGATCTGAATGGAAAATGGCATCAACCCATGTTATTCATCCACCCATGGAATTTACCCATGGTATTGTAAATGGCATCCACTCATGGTATTTATCCACCCATGGTATTCATTCACCCATGGTATTTTCCCATGCTATTGTGACATCCACCCATGGTATTCATTCACCCATGGAATTGACCCGTGGTATTGTGACATCCACCCATGGTATTCATTCACCCATGGAATTGACTCATGGTATTGTAACTGAAAAATACTATAAGTGACAATTTTGTAAAAGGACAGATGGTCCGCCACAATGTAGCCTTTATAGTTATTATTGGTTTTAATAAAAAGTTTCTTTGTGGTTTTATTTACTGTGTGTTCTGTCATTTTCTTTCTAGCATTGCAATTCTTCAGATCTTGGGGGCCTCCCCCACAAGATCCATTTCAATCTTTTAGACCTTGGGGGCCTCCCCCCAAGATCCAGATTAGTGGTATCAAAGCAGGTTACGATTCCATGGGAGTGAGGGTTTCATGCATATTTTAGTTTCAAATTTTTGCAGAAATATTCAACAAACTTCAGGCATGCGCTGTGGCCTCCACAGAGCACTTTCTTGGGCCAAGCAGGAAGAATTTTTCTTTTTTCATTTTTTTTGCAGGATTTTTTTTTTGGGGCGATGAGTTTGCAGATGAGATTTGAAACATTTGGTAAAATATTTACAAAAACAAATAACAAATCTGGATTCCTTGCAAAAAAATACCAAAATTCAAAAAAAATCGGCCAAATCGAAGTGTGGATGAGGGAGATATTGTTGATTTAAAATTAGCTATGTTGTAGAATTTTTTCTATCGACAATTGGTGGATGGAGACTCTCTTATCATTTTTTGAACTCTTTGTGCAAACTTCATAAAATGGAGCATAGATCTGAGCTCCTCTTGAAAAATCACCCAATTTAAAAAAAAAGTGGGTCGAATTGGAGTTCGGATGTGGAGATATCGCTCATTTAAAATCAACTATTTTTTCAGAACTATTGTGACGGCAAAAAAACAATTGCAACGTGAATCAGAGATTCTAGGGCATCCAAACAAGGACTTCCAACACATGGGAAGATGCAAAATGGTCCTTCTGCTTCCAAAAATAGGTTATAATAAATATTCTGAGTTATATTAACCGAGTTATGTCCATTTTAATTCTGGAGCAACATTCGAAGTGGGTTCCTGTTGGAGACGTGCCCTCCCACCCCACTTTAGTAGGCACTTGCTTCACATTCATCAGCTCCAACATAACATCATTCGACTTGGGTTATTTGGAGACGTTCCCTCCCACCCCAGGCTATGTAGGCACCTGCTACTTCACCAACAACCAACATCATGGTTATGGGTCAACTGCACAAAATCCTTGTCATCGAAGTCCATTTGCTAGGCTGCACACTGTTAGTATCACAGTTGGTCACAAGCATTATAGGGTATCTCTATCCTCAGATCTTTGTTTGTCATGGTTATGGGTCATCCACAAACCCACACTTCATCAAAGTCTATTTGCTGGGCTGCACACCATCAATATCACAGTTGGTCACAAGCATTACAAGGTATCTCTACCCTCGGATTTTCGTTCATCATGGTTATGGGTCATCCACAAACCCACACTTCATTAAAGTCCATTTGCTAGGCCACACACTGTCAGTATCATAGTTGGTCACAAGCATTACAGGGTATCTCTATCCTCGAATCTTTGTTCATCGTGGTTATGGGTTAACCACATAAAACCCTTCTCTTCAGTGGCTCTTCATATTCAACAAAGGTTTCGTAGGAGGGAACTTCACGCAATGGGGACCATTGCTTCTTAAGGAGGGAGGAATGATCCGAATGGAAAATGGCATCAACCCATGTTATTCATCAACCCATGGTATTGCAAGTGGCATCCACTCATGGTATTTATCCACCCATGGTATTGTAAATGACATCCACCCATGGTATTCATTCACCCATGGTATTTTCCAATGGTATTGTGACATCCACCCATGGTATTCATTCACCCATGGAATTGACCCGTGGTATTGTAACTGAAAAATACTATAACTAACAAGTCACATTTTGTAAAAAGACAGATAGTCTGCCACAATGTAGCCTTTATAGTTATTATCGGTTTTAATAAAAAGTTTCTTTGTGGTTTTATTTACTGTGTGTTCTGTCATTTTCTTTTTGCAATTCTTCAGATCTTAGGGGCCTCCCCCACGTGATCCATTTCAATCTTTTAGACCTTGGGTGCCTCCCCCCAAGATCTGGATCATGCCACAAGATAAGAATAAAACCACGAAGGCAAATAAGTTAATAGGGAAATGGTGTGAGTTCCATAAGAGCCCCACTCACAACACAAGTGGTTGTTAAGCCAAGCAGTTACTGCTGGCTAAAATAAAGGCCTTCGAATCAGATGAATTTTCCAACTCTGAGTCAGAACCTGACAAGGAGAATGAAAAGGGGAACCATATTATTGATGCAGAGCCCAGTACCACCGTTGCCACCACCAAGATCTAGAAGATTAAGCCCGAAAATCTAGAGGAGGGGGACCAGTTCTTACACTCATGGATTGTTTGGTCAATTTAGTGTCCTAAATTTCTTTGCATAAATTATCAATCCGGGTATTGTAAACTAATGAAGTGTAGTGCACTATACGTGCTAGATGACCCTTCTTACTTCATTGTTTTTGAGTTTATGTTGTTTTGGGGGTTTTTGATCCTTTAGTCCCTAATGATTTACAATGTGACTGTCAAAATCCTTATTTTAAATTCTATAAAGACTGCTAAGAATCTAAAAATATGAGGACTAAAAGAGCTTAAGTAATATTTGGAAGCAAAGTTTAATCAAGAAATAAAAACAGAGTTTCTATCCTTAATCATATCATTATTTCCAAATCGTGAGCTATGAACTAAAAAGTAAAATTGTAACTACTGTCTATTCAATTACAGAAACAAGGCTAAATGAAATACTAAAATTGAAAGTGAAATTGCAACTATCTATTATGGAAACAAAACTAAAATGAAATTCTGAACCTGAAAAGGAGATTACAACTACTGTTTAGTCTATTGCAGAAATAAAACTTTATGGAAAAATGGAAGTGAAACTACAACAAAACTAAATTAAATACTTAGTTACTCTGACTCTCAATTTTGGAAGACAAACTTCATTGGGATGAAATTTTGAGGAATTCTATAATGAAAGAAGTTATTCAACATTAGTGAGGAAATGATGCATTATAAATAGGGTTAGTATGAAAAATGGTTATGAACACTATGGAAGAAATGATAAATTTACAATTGCAACTATAAAAGACAAAACAAAATGAAATGAAACCTCAGTGAGTGCAGGGGCCCTCTAAAACTGCTCAGGTTATGCATACTCAATCAAAACTCCAATAAACGCTTTCAGGTATCCATGAAACACACGGTCTTCATATTAAAAACAAAGAATGAGTTTTCAAAATTACAGAAAAGTAGTCTGAGCTTAATACATGAGCAAATTCGAACTAGTTCTGCGTTCTTCACACAGGTATTTATAAGGAAATTATACAACTGTTTATGGAGAAAAATAAGCTACAGCCAAAAACACGTAGCAGATAGGCACATAGAATTCTCTTCCTTGGTTGCTGGAGACATAAATATAAGGTGATGGCTGTTGGATTTGGTTGCATAGATGGCTATCGAAGTCTGTGGGTTCAGGAAGTTGTTTCTGATCCCATCACTGTGAAACTTGTACAAAAAAGAGTCCTGTTTGCCTTAGGTCTCTATGTTTGACTTCTCCTTTGACCGGGGTCTTGTACCATATTCCTTGTCGACTTGGGCTAGGTGAATAGGACACGATCCATGTCATGATGTTTTCCAAGCTGCCCATGTAGTTATTTTCTCCTTCTGACACATGGAACCTGTAAAAGCATGGAAGTAGCTACAGAACAACTGATTAGCTGCATAATAGGTTGCATCTCGTAGCTAAAAGACAAAAACTTATTCAAATAGAAAAACATAAAAGTATAACATATAAATCACTAAAATGTTCTCCTTAAGGCAATGTATACTAGTTATTGATGATAGGGATGCATTTCTTCATGGAAAAACAAAGAAGAAAGGATGAGAAAAGTTGCTAAGGAAAGAGCAGTTTTGAAACTCAACATACCCCCATTGCAAGACTATTGCATGTCCCTATGCAATCAAAATTGTGAACTTCCTCCTTCTACTGCATTTGTTCTGATACTTTACCAATACATCCAACTTCCTCTTCTTGCTTTTCTTCGCACCAACTTATTCTCTAATTTTGGTTAGTCTTTCAGAAAGTAGCTATTCATCCTCCTTAGGTGATGAAGGTTCAAGAATATCCCTGTGGATTTCTTCAACATTTTCTTTCATTTTTCTCTTCTGCTTGTTCTACTTTCTGATCTCTGTTAATTTTTCAGAGATTGGTTCTTCTTCATCATTTTTCTATGTTGAAGTTTCAGGGGTGCTTTGAATGGTGAGATTGGTCTTCCTTCTCCTACTTCTTTTAACAGGATTTCCCTTAGACAAATCTGGAGCATCTTGGAAGAAATTCCTTACCAAGAAGTCCTCCCATGTATCCCCTACACTTCTCAGATGAAACTCAACTAAAATCTTCACTAATCCATGGTGATTTAGAGTGGTTTCTATTGATTCAACTTTCTTTTGAACATTAGTTGCCATTCGTCTCAGACTATTCAAAAGGAAAAAGGGAAGATTGAGGGTTCCATTCTCTAGAAAATTCATTAACAATCTTATATGATAGACATACATAGATCCAAACCTCCCTTCACATGTAATAAATTTATGCAGTATTAACAACATGCTTCTCCATTTGTTTTTGAGTGTAGAGATTGGAATCCCTTTTCTAAAAACTAAAATGTCCATACCTGGATTTTTAAGAATGACCTTCTAAGATTCATCATGAAACTATTTGTTCTTAAACCACCTTTCTCCTAGTCTTGGAAGTTTTGTTGCTTCAGCTATGAAGGACTCGATAACTACAAATTTGATGTCACCTATTTCCACTTCCATTCCATCAAATTATCTAGCAAAGGATTTAGTGATTTCCTTATGGTAACCGTTGATTTTTTCAATAAAACACAACCAACCAGCCTTCTGTAACATTCCCTTCAGCTGCAGATAACCTTCCATGCATTTTATCCCTACGGGTTCAGTTCTAACAATAAGCCCCATAACCTTTGCTCTCGGCTACCCTTTAAACTTACTCCCACTGTCTGAGAACTGAAATGACTGCGTATATGGTAATAAGAAGACTGTGTATACAAAATCAGAATGATTATGGATACGAAAACAGGATGCTAGGGTATATGGGAACAGAATGACTGTGAATATGAAACAAAACGACTGTATGTACGGAAATTATGGAAACAAGGTAGCTGTATACACAAAATGGGTGGAAATAGAGTGACTGCATGCACAACGTATATGGAAACAGAGTGACTGTATGCACAAAGTGGCTGCGTAAATATGAGAGAAAAACTTAAGAGTTGGGATGTAATAAATAAACAGTCAGGGTTTGAAGAGTCGTATATAGATAGGTCATGTTGTTAATCTAACTGTTAACAGGTGCAACTGTAGAAGTCCGGTTAAGTATGAGTTATGGAGTTTAAAACGGAGATCAATTATGAAGGAACCATTGGACCATTTGGCATTGAAGACGAAAGATATGGTGGAGACATCGTGAAAGTCAAATCACATAATGATTAATTAAGGAGACATGCGATCATACATGTTATACAAGCTTATGTTTCTGAATTGCTTTTTGAAATAAGTTTTTGTTTTTACATTTGGAACCTTACCTTCCACTTGCTAATATTTTGATGTTTTCTCCACAGGTGCTTTAGGCATGATTGGTTTTCACAGTTGATTTTTTTCTTCAATTACCTGCATACAAGATTTTATTATGAACTGGATACTGATGCTTGGACTGATAAACAAACTATTGCTGCAGAATCAAATTAGTTGCAGAACAGGATTAGCTACGAAACATAATGAACTGCAGAACGTGGAAACAACTGCAAAATGTAAAACAGAGAGTAAAATATGGCTTATGAATGGATGAAATGGAAATGGCTATGTAAATGAAAATAAGTCAAGATGATAAATTAAAATGGAGATGAAAGAAATGTTGGAAAAGGAAAAATTTATTGGCGAAATATGGCAATGGAATGAAGTGAAACTGTAAAAGTAAAATAGAGTGAAATAAAATGAGACAATGAATTTTGCAGAATGCTAAATGATTGTGGCTTTTTGTCACCACTTTTTTTTTTTAATAGAAAAGGAAATGGAAAATATAGGGTGTTAGAAGCTTTTGATTTTCACCCCATATTTTCTGTATAAGCATGCCAATCAATGATTGGTTTTCAACCTTATACAATTTTTTTTTTTTTTTTTTTTTTATAGGAAAAATAAAGACTAAGTTGGTGGAGAAGAAGGATTCTTCTTCACTAACTTCATTTTAGAATTATTTTGGAAGATCTTGATGAACTCCTCCTTTGAGATTGGTTTTTGATATATTTTCAATCTATGACCATTCACAAGAAGAGGAGTTTGACTTTCATCTATTGTTCTGATCCTCACTGCTCCGTTACTGAAAACTTTTTCAATTTCATATGGCCCAAGCCAATGAGTTTGAAACTTTCCTTGAAAATCTTTAAACTTTGAATCAAATAATAGTGCCCAATCTCCCCCTTGAAACCTTTTTTCCTTAATGTATTTGTCATGCTAATTAGCCCTTTGTTGTTGGATTAGACCAGTCCTTTGAACAACCTCTTGTCTGATTTCATCAAGTTCATTCAATTTCTCCAGTCTATGCTTTTGAGCTTCTGATAAATCTATCTCCAACTAGACTGCCATCTTGAAAGTTTTGACTTGGAACTCTATAGGGAACAGGACTTGTTTCCCATAAACAATTTCATAGGGTGTATGTCCCGTTGTGTTCCTCAATGTAGTTCTATAGGCCCATAAGGCTTCAGGAAGCCTTTCTGCCCAATCTCTTCTATGTAGATGCATGGTCTTGGTGAGGATTCCTCCAGTCACTTTATTTGTAGACTCTACTTGACCATTTGCTTATGGATGATAGGGAGTATATTTCCGATGCTTGATTTTGTTGTCCTCCATAAGCCTTTCCATCATGTTGGATGTGAATTGAGATCCCTGATCTATCACAATTTCTCTTGGAACACCAAAACGAGTAAATATGTCCTTAAAAAGAAAAGTAACTACATATTTTTCGTTAGAAAAAAGTAATGCTTTGGCTTCTACCCATTTGGTGACATAATCAGTGCATACCAATATATAATTTTTTTGCTTAGATGGAGGATTAATTGGTCCAATAAAGTCTAAAGCCCACTTTTGAAAGGGATCAATAAGTACCTGAGTTTTTAATGGCATTTCATTTGAGGGAGCATGTTTCCCTACCCTTTGGCAGCTGTCACACCTTCTGACATATTCTTTAGCATCTTTGAAGATGGATAGCCAATAATATCCTTAAAAAAGGATTTGATTGGTTTTCCTCTTATCAGCAAAGTGTCCACCACACGGCTCATCATGACATGATTTGAGAATATCAGGCATTCCATCTTCCCTGGCACACCTTCTGATTATAAGATCTGGCCCTGTTTTATACAATTCGTTAGTGATCCATGAATATCTTGCACTTTGTTGAATAATATTTCTTTTCTCTCTAGGAAACAAATGTGAAGGTGACTTCCCTATAACCAAGTAATTAAAAACATCTGCAAACCAAGAAGTTTGAGTAGTTACTGCAAAGAGATATTCATCGGGAAACTTATCTTCAACCGGAGAGTCTTCTTTGATATTATGAATTCTGGACAAAAAATTAGCAACTGTGTTTTGTTTTCCGGGTCTATCTAGCACAGTAATGTTAAATTCTTGCAAAAGTAAAAGCCATCTTGTAACTTTGCCATTAGTAATAGGTTTATTCATCAAATATCTAATTGCAGAGTGATATGTATGAACAAAGGTTTCATAGCCTGTTATATAACATCTGAACTTATTAATTGCATGAACAACAACTAAGAATTCTTTTTCAGTCACAGTATAATTCAAATCAGTGGGAGTCAAATTCTTACTTTTATTGTATATGGCATAAGGAATCAAATATTTTTTTCCCAATACAGCTCCTAGAGCTGTATCTGCAGCATCTATAGAAATATGGAAAGGAAGTTTCCAATTTGGACCTCTTAAAATAGGTGCTTCAGAAATTTTTTCTTTCAAGGTTTCAAAGGCTAGTTGGCAATCAAGATTCCAATTGAATTCACAGTCTTTTGTAAGAAATTTGAAGAGTGGAGATGCTATTTTAGTGAAGTTTTCTATAAATATTCTATAGTATCCTGTAAATCCTAGAAAACTTCTAACATCTTTTTGAAAATTTGGAATTGGTAACTTAGAGATAACTTCAACCTTAGATTTGCCAACTTTAATCCCATCTCCTGAAATGTGATGTCCTAAAACAATACCTTCTATAAACATCATAAAACTTTATTCATGGCTTAATGAAAGGTTTGTTTCTTTACATCTTTTAAGAACTTTTTCCAAATTTTCCAGAGCTTCTTCAAATGTGTTTCCATAGATTGTAAAATAATCCATACATACCTCTACACAATCATGTATTAAATCAGAAAAAAAAAAAATCCTAGTATTGCTCTTTGGAATGTTGTAGGAGCATTACATAACTCAAAAGGAAGTACTCAATAGGCAAAAGTTCCCCATGGATAAGTAAATGTGGTTTTATCCTGATCCTCAGGTGCTACCTAAATTTGATTATAACCACTAAAACCATCCAAAAATGAGAAATACTTCTTACCTGCTAATGTATCTAACACTTGATCTATAAAGGGCAATGAAAATGATCTTTGAGGATTTATTTATTCAATTCTCGGTAATCAATGCACACCCTCCATTTACCATTCTTTTTAGACAAAATTACCAAAGGAGAAACCCATTGGCTATCTGAAATTGGGTAAATGAAGTTTACATTGAGTAATTTTTGCAGCTCTTCTTTCACAATTCCCCTAAGATTTGGATGCATTCTTCTCTAAGGTTGTCTGATTGGTCTACTGTTTTCCTCAATATAGATATGATGGATACAAGTCTTAGGATCAATACCTTTCATGTCAGTGTATTCCCATGCAAATGCAGCAGAATGTTTTTGTAATATTTTGGTTAGCTCTTCTTGTTGCAGTTTCTCCAAGTTTTTGTTTATGTTCAATGTCCTACCTGGAAAAATTTCAATTGTAGTGCTACCAAAATCTTCCATAGAATAGAGAGACATCTGCTTAAATGAAAAGTATTCAACATTAGATTTTTCTTGAAATTGTGCATGATCATACTCTGAAGATGTTCCAAAATTTTCCAATGTATTCAAAATTTGACTATTTTCACTAATTTCTGAAATAGTAAAGAGGTTGAATATCATCTTCATCATCAATCCATTCCTTGTCATCTATTTCTGTGATTGCTTTTATTGGAGGATACAAAGTAAATTTTTTTGTTGAATTACCATTAGAAATATACATGTCAGCAAATCTACAACTAATAAAAGCATCAGCTGTGGCCAGCCAAGGTCTTCCTAATATAAGTGGGTGTCCTCCTAGATTATTCTTGGGAGTTGAAATCATGAAATCATGAAATCAATAGGATATTCCCAAGAATCTAAGGAGACTGAAATATCTTGTAGTACACCATTTGGTTTGATTACTGATCTATCTGCAAATTGCAGTAAGGTAGGTGTGTAAAGAAGATTAGGAAGTTTAACTTGCTCCATAGTTTGTCTACTCATAATGTTTATTGCTGCCCCTAAGTGAATCAATGTATTTGGAATTTCAATTCCATTTATATGTGTCTTGACAATTGGAATTCCTGGATCCACATATTTCTGCATGGCAATTTTTCCCATCATTATTTCTGCTATCTTTCTTACCAGGTGAATTCTTTTTATTTCTCTTGGTTTTCTTCTTGGTCTTTTGATACTCAACTCCTTTATTGTCTTGGCTAGAATTGGAATTTCTCTAATGGCTTGTAACAAAGGAATTTTAATATAGACATTCTTCAATTCATCTAGAAAATCATAATTGGGCAACAAGATCTATTTTTCTACCCCTCTATCAATTTGTAGTTTCTCAGGAAAAGGAGGTGTAGAAGTAGATATTGGTTTCTCAATGATAGGAGTTGTGTTTATTGATTCCTTTTGTTTTTGTTTTTCAATGTTTTGGTTTTGGAGGGATATTCCTTCAAAACTTTTATTGACTTTTAGAGAATCTTCCTCATAAGTGTCTTGTTCTTGAATAACTACAGAAGGTCTTTCCTTTTCTAATATCCTACTAGATCTTAGTTGAACATCATTAAGATCTAGTGGAGTAATCATGTAAGTTGGAAATTGTTGTCCTTCTACCATGTAAGCATTCTGAGGGTTTTTATTGTTGGGGTTTGGTAATGGTTGGGCAGGTAGCTGATTTGGTTTCTGCTGAAATGACAGTAAGAGTTGAGGATTTTGACTTTGTTGTGGAGGTTGTTGTGGAAATGGCAATGAAAGTTGAGGGTTCTGATTTTGAAGTTGTGGTTACTGATTTTGTTGCTGATGGATAATTCGAATAGGATGGAGGATATTCATAATATTGAGCAAATCTCCCATAAGGATTTTGTACCCCTTGTGCCCACTGTTGAGATTGATACTACGATTGAGGTTGAGGCCAAGGTTGCTGCTAAGAATTCCAGTTTGGTGGGGGTTGAAGATACATTGGATTGTTAAATCCCTGATTTTGTGGCCCCTGCCAAGGTCTTCTTGCAACAAAACAAAGAGATTCTACAGAATTTGGCACTGTTTCCTCTTGAAAGAGAACTTTAAGACGTGGGATTGAAGGACAACCCTTGGTCTCATGACTTTCTGAACAAATCATACAAGTTTCTACAATTTTTGCATCTAAAGGGCATTCCCTTAGAGCATGTTTCTTTCTGCATTTTGGTCAAAAAATGGCTAAAGCATCAACCTCTGTTTTCTGCTTGTTTTGAATTTTAAGGGTGTATAATTGCTCACTAAGGCTCCCTAGAATGTCAGTTTTAAACTCATCAAGCATATTGCCAATTTTTGCCTTACTTATAGATCGAGTTGCAAATTTGTTTGTTCTAATAAGAGAAGGATCTCTCGGCCCTTTTACTGTTTTAAATCTCCTTCTTGAGAGATGAACACATAATTCTGTTATGTCATTCAATGGAAGTTGAGAGATATCTCACTTCCCCATCATGTTAAGGATATCTATCCACTCATCTCTAATGGCCTTTAACAAAAGAGGTTTCAAAGTTTCTTCATCTAAATTGTTCATCTTTGCTATTTTCAAATTATAGTTGAATCTCTCAAGCAAATCCTCTAAGTTTTCATCATCTTTTTGTATCATTTTGAAAACCTTATCTTTGTGATTGGTAGGCGTACAATAATCCAGGTATCTATCCAAAAATGTATGTTTCATGTCATTCCACGTTCTAATGGATTGAGTGACTAACCCCATGAACCATTTCAAAGCAGCCCCTTTTATTGTTGATGGAAACAATTTGAGTTTTTGAGAGTCGTCTAAATAGGAATAAGTTCTGCACAAGACTTCAAAATCAAACAAAAATGTTTCAGGGTCCTCACTTCTCAACCCATAAAAGTTTGGGAGGACATATGGTGAGATATTTTTCACTGTGGTATGTGTTTCCTCATCCACTATAGGAAATACAAAAGAGTTATCTACTTCCATGTTTCCTCTGCATCCTCCATTATTACCTATACCTCCTCCATTATTTCCTCTACCTCTCCCTCTACCCCCTCCTCCAAACAGTGAGAATTCTCCATCTTGTTCTTCTTATACCATTATAGTTTCTTCAGAGTCAGTATAGGGCTCAACCTGCAAGGTTATTCCCTCCTTTTTTGGTTCTTATATTAAAGGACTATGGGAAAGAGTTTCTACTTTTTCTTCCTCACCAGGTATTCTTAATTCTTCAACTACAATAGGCTCTCCTATGGAGGTGAAAAAGGTTATCCCTGCTATTGGAGATTCAAAATTTTTCTCTCCTAGGACTGTTTTGGTAGATGAAGTAGGAGAATCTTCTAATTGAGTTTCTACCCCTTGAATTCTAGGAATCTTATGGCTGGGAGTATGAGTTTGGCATGCAGGTGTGTATTTTCTAACTCTTTGTGGAGTAGGTGGTGTTGTAGGAATCAAATTTCCGCCCCTAGCTATAAATCTATCTGTAGAGTCTCTTTGTCTATGCATGTCATTGTTTTGTTTTTGTTTGTTTGTTTGTTTGTTTGTTTGTTTTTATTTTAGTTTTTTATGAATGTAATAGATAAGGCTACCTAGTTACACTTCCCCAACAACGACGCCAAAATGTTTGGTCAATTTAGTGTACTAAATTGTTCTACATAAATTATCAATCCGGGTATCATAAACTGATGAAGTGTAGTGCACCATGTGTGCTAAATGACCCTTCTTACTTCATTGGTTTTGAGTTTATGTTGTTTTGGGGGTTTTTGATCCTTTAGTCCCTAATGATTTACAACATGATAAAAATCCTAATTTTAACTTCTGTAAAGACTACTAAGAATCTAAAAAGATGAGGACTAAAAGAGATTAAGTAAGATTTGGAAGCAAAGTTTAATCAAGAAATAAAAACAGAGTTTCTATATTTGATTATATCATTATTTCCAAATCATGAGCTATGGACTAAAAAGTAAAATTGCAACCACTGTCTATTCAATTACAGAAACAAGACTAAATGAAATACTAAAACTGAAAGTGAAATTGCAACTATCTATTATGGAAAAAAAACTAAAATGAAATGTTGAAACTGAAAATGAGATTACAACTACTGTTTAGTCTATTGCGGAAACAAAACTTAATGGAAAACTGGAAGTGAAATTGCAACAAAACTAAATGAAATACTTAGTTACTTTGCCTCTCAATTTTGGAAGACAAACTTCCTTAGGATGACATTTTGAGGAATTCTGTATTTCATTATTCTAAGACAAAATAAATGAAAAAACGCAGAAAAGACTCATTGCATGAATGAAGTATTCAACCACTTAGTTTGAGATGAGTTATCAACTAGAAGGGATTTTTAGAAACATTCATCTACACCATGAGTCACTAAATTAGTAATAAAATGGCAAGAACAGTAATGGCACTGATCAGTCTATTTGGAAATTAAAAACTAGTGGAACAGTAAATGAAATAAACTACTCTACACTACTAAATTCAACTTCTAACTACTGATAAAACTAGAAAGAAATAAAGCAAAGAGAAAGCTATTCTGTAATGAAAGAAGCTGTTCTGCATTAGTGAAGAAATGATGCATTATAAGTAGGGTTAGTATGAAAAACTGTTATGAACACTATGGAAGAAATGATAAATTTACAATCGCAACAATAAAAGACAAAACAAAATGAAATGAAACCTCAGTGAGTGCAGGGGTCCTCTGCAACTGCTCAGGTTATGCATACTCAATCAAAACTCCAATAAATGATTTCAGGTATCCATGAAACACACAGTCTTCATATTAAAAACAGAGAATGAGTTTTCAAAATTACAGAACATTAGTCTAAGCTTAATACATGAGCAAATTTGAACTGGTTCTGCATTCTTCACACAGATATTTATAAGGAAATTACACAACTGTGTATGGAGAAAAATAAGCTACAACCAAAAACATGTAGCAGACAGGCACATAGAATTCTCTTCCTTGGTTGTTGGAGACATAAATCTAAGGTAATGGCTATTGGATTCGGTTGCACAGGTGGCTGTTGAAGTCCGTGGGTTCAGGAAGTTGTTTCAGATCCCATCACTGTGAAAGGTGTACAAAATAAAGTCATGTTTGCCTTAGGTCTCTACGTTTGAATTCTCCTTTGATCGGAGTCTTGTACCATCTTCCTTGTCGACCTGGGCTAGGTGAATAAGACACGATCCATGTCATGATGTTTTCCAAGCTTTCCATGTAGTTATTTTCTCCTTCTAACACCTGGAACCTGTAAAAGCATGGAAGTAGCTGCGAAACAACCAATTAGTTGCGGAATAGGCTGCGTTATGTAGCTAAAAGACAAAAGCTTATTCAAACAGCAAAACATAAAAGTATAACATGTAAATCACTAAAATTCTCTCCTTAAGGCAACGTATACTGGTTATTGATGATAGGGATGCATTTCTTCATGGAAAAATAAAGAAGAAGGAATGAGAAAAGTTGTTAAGGAAAGGGAAATTTTGAAACTCAACATAGATGTAGGTGAAGTGTTCTCCGTTGCAGTTCAGTGTTGACTGCAGAAGCCAAAAGAACCTCATTTCAGCATAGGTCCTAAAGCGGATGGGCCTATGGACCACACCACACCCGCAGTTGTACACCATCAGGTGGCTTCACCCACGACGAGATCTCTACATCAGCCAATAATGTCGCCTTCACTACAACATCAAGCCTTTCACAGATGAGATACTATATGATGTTTCTCCTCTTAATTTTTGTGATGTATTATTAGGAAAACCATAGTTGTGGAAGTGTCATGTTGTGTAAGAGTCTAGGTATCACACTATTATTATTTCTTTGGGAAATAAGTTATACAAGATACCAGAGGTAGCACCACCTACTACCATCTCTCTAATCTCTGCAAAGAAATGCAATAAGATCATTTCCCATGGTGGGAAATTTGCCTTCCTTATGATTCACCCTCAAGGCAAGAAGAAGATTATGGCCACATCCATAAACTCAAAACAAGACTCCTTCACACGACAACAATAGATGGGCAAGGTTGTGGAGGAGTATAGGGATATCTTCACCTCACCCACAGGGGTACCCCTGCACTATCAGGTCAAGCACTCCATTGATCTAACCTTGGTCACGCCACTACTCAATAAACTGATCTATCGACGCTATGTTACGGAGAACAATGAAATTAAGAGGTCGATTCAAGAGTTGTTGCAAAAAGGGCACATCAGGCCAAGTTCATCAATGTGTGGGAGCTCGATCATGCTCATACATAAGAAACACGACACCTAGAGACTCTATATTGACTATTGAGCGCTAGATGAGATTACTGTCTGGAATATGTATCCAACCCCATGGATTGATGGCCTTTTGGACCAGCTCAATGGGGGAAACTACTACAAAAAGGTTGATTTGAAGTCTGATTATCACCGGGTGCCAATCGAACTCTCTAATGTATGGAAGATCACCTTCAAATCCAAGGAGGGCCTTTTCGAATGGTTGCCATGCCTTTCGGGTTGATGAATGTCCCCACAACCTTCATGAGGATGATGGATGACATCTTGTGGCTCTTCACCAACTCATTTGTGGTAGTGTATTTGGATGAAATCCTGATCTTCATCTAGATTTGGGAAGAGAACCTACACCATATTCGACAGGTCCTCCAAACCCTGTGACAACACAAGTTGTGTGCCAATTTGGAGAAATGCACTTTTGGTATGACCCAGGTTTAATATCTCAGGTACCTCATTAATGAGAGGGGTGTGCATGTGGACCCAAACAATATACAAGCTATTCGAGATTGGTCAACGCTAACCAATCTAGCAGAGCTACGTATATTTCTGGGTATTGCTAATTTCTACCGTAGATTTGTGCTAGGTTTCTCTAATATCAGTTGGCTTTTGAGTCAATTCACCAAGGGCGGAGCGAAAGAAAATTTATAGCCTAAATCCCAACAGAAGGAATTTTCCGAGTTGAAGCATCCTCTTTGCTCTGCACCAGTGCTCACAATACCATATCTATAATAACCATTTGAGATTGAGACACATGCCTTTGACTATGCCATTGTGACAATTCTTACTCAGCAATGGAATCCGGTGGCATATCATAGTGAGACACTTTTGAGACACAGTATGAAAGTATCCTACCTATGACAGATATATGTATTTCATTGTTTAGGCCCACTGACAATGGAATTTTTACATTATGGGGAAGGAAATGGTCATCCACACAGATCACCAACCCCTGTAGTTCATACAAACACAACGAAATTTGCAGAAAGACTGCCATCAGAAGTGGTCCACATATCTGCAATAGTTCCATTTGAACATCAAGTACAAGAAGGGAAACATGAATAATTTTGCAGGTTATCTCAATCAACCACTAGTTATGGCACTGACCATTGTGCTCAAATCTTGTAGACATGAGACTTTGGGGTAACCACATATTTATAAGCACAATTCAGAATTCGGTAACACATACTAGATGCTCATGGAAGGCAAGAATGTTCTAGATTTTCACCTCTAGGGCACACTATTATGCCACTTGGGACACCTTTGTGTTCCTTCAAACGAGTGTGCCAAGATCATTTGGGAGCCGCACAACAATCGGGTCACTGGACATTTCAAAGTAGAGAAAACAGTGGCAGTGTTGTAGAATACATTTTGTTGGTCAAACCTTTGACAAGATTTTGGGAAGTACATCAGGTCCTGCATTGTCTACGCCATTTCCAAACCGATAATCATGAAGCAAGACCTATATACTCTTCCACCTACTCCTAGTCAGCCTTGGGAATCCATCTCCATGGATTACATGTCGGGTCTTACTTCTGCTAAGCATGGAAATGACTGTGTTTTCGTGGTCATCGACAAATTCTCGAAGATGGCCATTCTAGTGGCTTGCAAGTAGAGTATCACAGTAGAAGCCAACACTAATCTCTTCTTTGAATGAGTGTGGGTACACATTGGGATCCCATGATCCATTTTTTTATATTGGGACAACAGGTTCCGAAGTACATTTTGGTTAAGCCTTTGGTCGATGCTGGATACCAAGCTCACTAAGTCCATGACCTTCCACTCGCAAACTGATGGACAAACATAGGTCGTCAACAGTATGATCGTGCACATTATGCACATGTACAACTAAAAGCATAGTACACATGGGATGAAAGCCTCCCCTATGTCCAACGCATCTACAACAAATCTCTCCATAGCTCAACTAGCCACATCCACTTTCAGGTGGGATTAAGATTCTAGCCATTATGTCCCATTGATGTGGTCATACCATTTGTATCTACTCAGGCAGATTCGACTCATTGCTAGTTCGAAGCTGACAGGGTTAGCAACTACATTGAGCACATTCTACACATCCTCCAGGAGGTCCATGACATATTGTAAAAAGCTAATGCTAAGTACAAGCAACACCATGATCAACATTGGGCGTCACACAAGCTCTAGGTGAGCTACAAAGTTTGGTTACATTTGCAGAAGGAGAACCTCGCTAGGCCCCATCACAAGCTTTTCCCACACCGATATGGGTCGTACACCATCACTAAGTCTATAGGGGACAATTCCTTCAAGCTTAGCATTCCACCGCTCCTTGGCCTACACCTAATATTTAATGTGGACCAACTGCGACCATATTGTCCCCCATTGTTGGACACATCTAACGTTATTGAGTATATGAAACCAACAAAGCTCAACCCAAGTTGCATTGAACAAGCCAAAACTGATAGGATCATGGACATACAAATCAAGAACACTTGCTAGCAGAGGATCTAGCTATATCGAGTTGTCAAAGCACGCCAACTCCTTCACCAAGGCAACTGGTTCACCAAGGACCAGGTTAAATAGAAATTTCCTCACCTCATGGAGGCTTTGCATGTAATGGGGACCATTACTTCCTAAAGGGGAAGGACTCATATAGGTGCATGTTGGTGGCCACCTGTATATTCCACCTAGACCTCTAGTTAGTTTCATTAGTTTCCTTGATTATAGCAACATTTACTATTTTTAGTAGTTTTTTCGGGTCATGAACTTCTAGAGTTATTTTGACCTCCTGAACAATGTATTTAAGGGTCACAACAATATTGCCACAAATCCTTTAGTACTTAGAGATATATTTCCAAAAAGGTATCATACGCAGCAAAAAAAGATCATATGACCCAGTTACAACCCCGAGAAGTTGGTTGCCCAACCAACCCCAACGGGGCCTAAAAACTCTTGGCGTTCCATCTCCAAGGGTTAGGGTTTTTGTTGTTTAGGGTTTCCCTTTGTTATTCCATAATAGAAAGTCACTTGAGCCTCATTGTAACATAGTTAAGAGAAATGTAGATGCCACATATATTCTCATAGACAAGATACCATCTCCTGAGCTAGTTTATTTCCATTCTACTTGTAAGCATCTTTCAGTTCTTTGATATTAATGAAATGAAGATTTATTTCTATTTTTTATTTGTGTTTATGTTTATATGTATATTTTGTTTAGTTCTTACATAAGGCTAGATTAGTGCTATTAGAGTGGTTTGTTATTTATCTATTTTTCTATTCATGTCCTCAATGAGGTCTGGGTATAAAGAGTTAGGGCTTGAAATGGTTGAATTTTTGCAAGACCAACCTCACAAACCTTGACGACCTCCCATGGTGGAAGAAAAGAAAAATGAGGGAGAAAGGGATCCTTTCAAAATATTGCTCTAGGAATCCCTCGAGAGAAAGAGGAATGTGATGATGAATAAGTTTGCCCATATCCTTTGGTAGCTACCCATAGACAACACATCTTCATCCAAAAGCTACTCTAGAGGCGCCACTCCATTTAAGGTACAAATCAACTTTGACATTCCCATATTTGAAGTCCAGATAGGTGCAGACATTTTAGATAGATGTTTAAATCTGTTGGAAGGATATTTTTTGATTCATGACTCTTCCAATATGGAAAAAATTAATTTTGGACACCTCAAAGGTGCCCCCCATGTCAAGGATTGGTGGGTAACCTACTGTGAATAGAAGGATGAGCGGGAACCCCCATTGTTTTTAGCTGCACCCACTTGGAATTCTTTCCAAGACACCATCAAGGAACAATATTACCTTGTTAGGAGCTATGAAGATAAATACATAGAGTGGACCACACTGTAGCATGGAAGGAACCAAGATGTGCCAAAGTTCACAAATATTTTTCATATCCTTCACACGAAGTTGGGTATCAAGGATTCTGAGCGGCATTTGGTAATTAAGTATCATGGTTGTCTACACGAGTACATCCAAGACGAGACGGAGTTCTTGGACATCCACTCGCTTGGCGTTTCCTACCGATATGCTATCAAGATTGAGCATAAATTAAACAGAAAAAGCGAGACTTTGGATCTATGAATTTGAAGTAAGAGAAAGAAGCCCCCAAACCATAGAACAAAGGACAAAGCCAAGGCAAGGCGACTTAGGACAACCCATCGAAGCCACAAGTAAAGAACAACACCACAAAGGAAAAGAAGGACATAGGGAAATGGTGTGCATTCCATAAGAGACCACTCACAACACAAGTGAGTGTCCAGCCAAGGAGTCACTAGTGGCCGAGTTAAAGGCCCTCGAATCAGATTCATGTTTGAATCTAGGTCAAAACTCAGCAAGGGGAATGAAAAAGGAAAGCTAATTATTGATGCAAAGCCTAATGCCACTATTGTCACCACCAAGATCCGAAAGATTGAGTCTGAAGATCCAAAGGAGGGGAATCGACTCTCCCACTCAGAGATGTGGGTGAAGGGTTCTCCGTTGCAGTTCATTGTCCATAGGGGAAGCAAAAATAACCTCATTTTAGTAGAGGTCATGAAGCGGTTGGGCCTACCGACCACACCACACTCACAACCGTACACCATCAGATGGCTTCACCAAGGATGAGATCTCTGCATCAACCAACAATGTCACCTTCCCTACAACATCAAGCCTTTCATAGATGAGGTATTTTTTGATGTTTCTCCTCTTGAAGTTTGTGATGTATTATTAGGCCAACCATACTTGTGGAAGAATCATGTTGTGTATGAGTCTAGGCCTCACACAGTTGTTATTTATTTGGGAAATAAGTTATACAAGATACCATAGTTAGCACCACCTACCACCATTTCTTTCATCTCTGCGAAGCAATGTAGTAAGATCATTTCCCAAACCGAGAAATTTGTCTTCCTTATGATTTGCCCTTAGGACAATAAGAATATTATGTCCACATCCACATCCCCCAAACAGGGATCCTCCCCATGACAAGAGTAGATGGACAAGGTCGTGTAGGAGTAGAGTGACATTTTCACCTCACTCACATGGGTACCCTTACACTATGAGGTCAAGCACTCCATCAATTTGTCCCTAGGTGCACCAATACCCAACGGACCGATCTACCGATGCTCTATTATAGAGAATGGCGAAATTAAGAGGAATATTCAGGAGCTATTGCAGAAAGGTCACATTAGGCCAATTTCATCATCCTATGGGAGCCTGATTGTGTTGGAACATAAGAAAGAAGGCACCTAGAGACTCAAAATTGAATATTAAGCACTGAATAAGATCACTGCCTAGAATAGGTATCCAATCCCATGGATTGATTACCTTTTGGACCAACTCAAGGGGGGCAAATATTTTAGCAAGATTGATTTGAATTTTGGTTATCACCAGGTGCCCATCAATCCCCTTGATGTGTGGAAGACTGCCTTCAAACCCAAGGAGAGCCTTTTCGAATGGTTGGTCATGCCTTTCGGGTTGACGAATTCCCCCACAACCTTCATGAGGTTGATGGACGACATATTGCAACCCTTCACCAACTCATTCATGGTAATGTATTTCGACGACATCCTGATCTTCAACCAGAGTTGGGAAGAGCACCTACACCATATTCAGGAGGTTCTCAAAACCCCATGATAACACAAGTTGTGTGCTAATTTGGAGAAATTCCCTTTTGGTATGACCAAGGTTCAATATTTGGGGTACATCATTTATGAGCGGGGTGTTTATGTGGACCTAGTCAAGATATAAGTTACTCGAGATTATCCAACCCCAACCACTCTAACAGAACTACACATCTTTCTTGGTCTTGCCAATTTCTACCATAGTTTCATGTTGGGTTTCTTCCATGTCACTTGGCCTTTGATTCAAGTCACCAAGCATGAAGCGAAAGCAAAGTTCTTCTAGTCTAAATCCCAATAGAAGGAATTTTTTGATTGAAGCATCGCTTCTGCTGTGCACCAATGCGCACATTAATAGACCTGCAACAATCATTTGAGATTGATACAAATGCCTCTGACTATGCCATCAAGACAGTTCTTTCTTAGCAGGAGAATCCGATGGCATATCATAATGAGACACTTTCAAACACAATGTGAAAGCATCCAACCTATGACAAAGATAATTATTCCATTATGCAGGCTTGTCGATAATGGAAGAATTACATTCCGGGGAAGGAAACGATCATCCACATAGACCACCAACCCCTGTAGTTCATACAGACACAAGGAAAGTTGCATAATGATCACCATAAGAAGTTGTGCACATATCTGCAACAGTTTCATTTGAGCATAAATTACAAGAATGTAAACACCAATAATGTTGTAGACTATCTCAATCGACCACTAGTTATTGCGCTGACCATTGTGCTCGACTATTGTGGACACGAGACTTCAAGCTAGCCACATCTTCACAAGAGTGATCCAATATTCAGTAAGACATACCAAATGCTCCTAGAAGGCAAGAAAGTTCTATATTTTCACTTCCAGGGCACACTATTATGCCACCTGGGACACCTTTTTGTTCCTTCAAGCGAGTGTGCCAAGATGATTTGGGAGGCATGCTATAGTTGGTTCAATGAACATTTCAGAGTAGAGAAAATAGTGTTACTATTTCAGAAGTATTTTTATTCGTCGAACCTTTGACATGATACTAGTATGTACATCAAATCCTGCACTTCCTATGTCATTGTCAAACCAACAATCAAGAAGCAAGGCCTATATACTCCTCTTCCTACTCTTAGTCGGCCTTGGGAATCCATCTCCATGGATTACATGTTGGGTCATCCTTCTACTAAACATGGAAACAACTGTGTTTACATGGTCATTGACAGATTCTCTAATATGGCCATTCTAGCGGCCTACAAGAAGAGTATCATAGCAGGATCCACTGCTACACTTTTATTTGAATGAATGTGGGTACACTTTGGGATCCCATAATCCATTATATCATATTGGGTTAGCAGGTTCATGAGTACATTTATGTTAAGCCTATGGTCAATGATGGATACATATCTCACTAAGTCCACGATCGTCCACCCCCAAACTGTTGGCTAAATAGAGGTCGTCAAGAGGATGATCATTCACATTCCGTGCATGTACAACTCGAAGCATCCACGCACATGGAATTAAATAGTCCCCCATGTCTAGAACAGCTACAATAGAGCTCTCCATATCTCTGGACGCAATCCCTTTTAGGTGAGATTAGGATTCCAGCCACTATGTCCCATTGATGTGGCCATACCATTTGCAGCTACTTAGGCATATTTGGCTCATGTCTAGTCCAAAGTTGACAAGGATAACATATTCCTTGAGTGCATTCAACACATTTACCAGTAGGTCCATTCCATATTGGATAAAGCCAATTCTAAGTACAAGCAACGTCATTATCAACATTGGGTGCCACATAAGTTCCAAGTGGGAAACAAATTTTGGTTGCATTGGCATAAGGAGCGCCTCACTGGGCCCCACTAAAAGATTCACCCACTCTGATATGGGTCATACACCATCACCAAGGCTTTAGGGGAAATGCCTTCGAGTTCAACATCCTACTGTTCCTTGGCCTGCACCTAGTATTTAATGTGGATCGATTATGACCATACTTTCTCCCATTATTGGAAACATCTGACATTGCTAAGAAACTGACACAAACAGAGCTCAACCTAAGTTGCATCGAACATGCCAAAACTAATAGGATCATGGAGACACAGATCAAGGACAGTCATCAATAGAGGATCTAGCTATATCACATTGTCAAGGTAGGCCGACGCCTTCACCAGGGCAAGTGATTCACTAGGGACCTGGTTCAACATAAATTCCCTCACCTCATGGAGGCTCTACACGCAATGGGGACCATTGCTTTCTAATGGGGTAGGACTAATCCAAGTAAATGTTGGTGGCCACTTGCCTATTCCACCTATACCTCAAGTCAGTTTCATAAGTTTCCTTGATTATAGCAACATTTACTATTTTTAGTAGTTTTTTGGGTCATGAACTTCTAGAGTTGTTTTGACCCCCTAAACGACTTTTTTGAGGTCCGCGGTAGGATTGCCGCAAATCTTGTAGTAATCGTAGAGATATTTCCAAAAACATATTGTACCCGCCAAACAAAGATCATATGACTAAGTTAAGACCACGGGAAGTTGGTTGCCCAACTCACCCCAACAATGCCCACAAACTCTTGGTCTTCCATCTCCTGGGGTTATGGTTTTGGTTGTTTACAATTTCCCTTTGTTGTTCAATAACAAAATGGCCCTTGAGCCTCATTGTAACACAATTCAAAGGTTTTTTATTGCCACATATCTTCTAAGAGGTAAGCTACCATTGCTCGAGCTAGTTTATTTCCATCATGCTTGTAATCATCTTTCAGTTTTTTGATATCAATGAAATGAAGATTTATTTCTGTTGCTTCTCTATGTTTATGTTTATATCTATAGTTTGTTGCATTCCTACATAAGCACATATAAGTGGTATTAGAGCAGTCTACTCTTTATCTGTTTTTATTTTCATGTTCCCAACGAGTTTAGGGTATAAGGAGTTAGGGCTCTGTTGACATGGAAAATTTTTGCTATACCAACAAGGGGAACTAACCCAATCACAAACCCCAATTACATATGTTTTGGTTTGGAGTGGCTAGTTCCAACAGGTTTTAAAGGACCTCGTGAACTGTTATAGGTGTTGATATATTGCTTCCTGGAGGAAGACTTCAATTAAATCAACAAAAGGAACAACTAACTTATATGCATCAAATCCTATCTACATTACCGTTAACTACTCTAATCTAGTCTTAACTATCCTAATCTATCCTGCAGGACCGTAACAAAAGAGAGGTTAAACATCATATACAGATTCTAGGTCCAAATGAGTCAATTATTGGTTCACATAAGAACAAGGCTATATTAAATCCTAATTGCAATACGATTACTTATATAGGAATACACATTCCTTTCCATACAAATAACACTTGCAACTGATGTTTAACAAAGTCTCGAATCAGCAACCTTTCATGAATTAACAATGTTATTGAATTATATTCAAATAACAAGGAATAACCATGAACTGCTTGTTATCAATGTGTACAAAGAAAATCACATTTATATTTATGCTAGGAACAACACACTGATTCTAAACACATAAGAGAAAAGGAAAATAAATCTGAAATAACAGGCTCCTTCTTGATTACTTATACAGGAATACACATTCCTTTCCATACAAACAACACTTGCAACTGATGTTTAACAAAGTCTCGAATCAGCAACCTTTCATGAATTAACAATGTTATTGAATTATATTCAAATAACAAGGAAAAACCATGAACTTCTTGTTATCAATGTGTACAAAGAAAATCACATTTATCGTTATGCCAGAAACAACACACTGATTCTAAACATATAAGAGAAAAGGGAAATAAATCTGAAATAACAGGCTCCTTCTCGATTTCTTATACAAGAATGCACATTTCTTTCCATACAAACAACACTTGCAACTCATTTTTAACAAAGTCTCGAATCAACAACCTTTCATGAATTAAAAATGCTATTGAATTATATTCAAATAACCAGGAATAACCATGAACTGCTTGTTATCAATGTGTACAAAGAAAATCACATTTACCTTTATGCCAGAAACAACACACTGATTCTAAACATATAAGAGAAAAGGGAAATAAATCTTAAATAACAGGCTCCTTCTTGAATCAAACAGTCTTCTTTATTCACAATAAATCAAAGTTGTTCTCTCCAACCAAAAATCCCTCTTCTCCTGTCCGGAGGTAATACTTATGCAATAGGAAATGACCCTCAATCTTCCATGAATTTTCACCTCCCTTCTTTACTCAGATCAAAATACACAGATGAGAATAGTCGGTGAAATTGCTGACAGGTCGAGGTCACCTTTGCTGGAGTGTTCTACTTCCTTGGGGAATGAAATGTATGCCCTGGAATAGAGAGTGGTTGTGTATCATTTCTTTGCACGTGTGTGGAGTGGCTATTATTCCCTATCATTTCCTGAAGGAAACTGAAGATGCTACGCTCATCATCCCACATCTGGCATGCCTTGAGGTGTATCTTGAGGAACTGACATCTTGATGGATCAGTGGTGCCACGAGTGCTTCAATTTCGCCTCTCATCTCTTGATCCTCGCCTGCAAAGATATTCAATCATTAGCTATGGATATATAAAAAATATACATAAATTCTTAAAAGCACAAACCTTGCCTTCATGAAACATTTATAACATCAAAAGAAACAAGCATGAAAGAATCACCCCCTGGTTTTTTAATCCATGCATTGATTAAGTCCTGCAAGTGAAAATCCGATTTACACTGAAAATCATTGCATAAAACATACTGGATCTGAAATCCGGACTTGAAATATTACAGGCGGGAATCTATACCCTATCGGATCCGCCATATGGGATTTTCCATTAAAAACTGTGACCGCGACATTTTATCAAATACACAGGAAAACACGGAAAAAGTTGTGGCCGAGCTGTATGGCTGGACTTGAAAAATTATGGACGTGGGCATCTAATCATCAATGGGTCTACCATATCACTCCTTTACATATTGCATAACTGCCCAGGCTCCACCGATTGTGATAAGCGATTGGGGAAAGCGGACCCAATATATATATATATGTGTGTGTGTGTGTGTTAATACTGTCGACGGGTCCACAATGGATGACTTTCCTTTGAAAAACCCTAGGCCTCAATACTCTATTGAATACACAGGAATATATGGGAAAACCTGAGTCCAACTATAAGGCCGAACTTGAAATCTTGTATATCCGAATTCATGGTTATTGGCGGGTCCAATATATCATAGCATGCCTTATATATAACCCCAGGACCCCGCCGATTACGATATGCGATGGGAAAGAAGACCTGATAACACATATATTTCACTTTATAGTCCTATCGGGTCCACTATATCGCATCGACCTTATGCATATGCTTCGACCTCCGCCCATTGTGATATGCGATGGGCTCCGGACTTAATAACACATATATTTTAGTTAATAAAGTTGTTGTGTCCGGAAGACTTGTGTGCCTTATGTGTATATAGCCTTGGAGTCTCACCAATTGCGATGGGCAATGGGGCTCCGGACCCGAAATATATACATTTGGGTTAATAAAACCTTCGGGTCCGATGCATTACGATAAGCATTGTGTTCTAATGTTGATTGTGGTTAAGTGAAAAAAGGGTAAGTTGGGGCATTTTTTTCGAGTATTTCCATTATAAAGAGTTATAATAGGAATGAAGATGCGATGGAAGGTTTCATGGGTTGAATTCAAATACAACCATGGTAAAGAGTGGGGGTTGGTTATGTGTGTGGGTATAGAGCACCATGAAGGTTTATGGGGATAAAAAGTCTTGATGAAGGGAATGGATGAAGGGTTATGGATGAATCATACGGTAGAGAACTAAAATCCCTGGGATAAATTCGGAGAGATTAAAGATCAAATTTTTTAGGGGACCCATTCAAAATTGCTGTCAAGGCAAGTTTTAACAAGGTGGTGGTTGTGGCCACAACAGGCTCGAACTAGTTAAACCTTTGTAAGAACAGCCTCGGAAACACTGATAGCCCCCCATGGCAGAAGAAAATAAAGACGAAGGAGCAAGAGATTTTTTCAAAATATTTCTTAAGGAAGCCCTCATGTGATAGAGGAATGCAATCATGGATAAATTTGCCTAGATCCTTTAGCGACTACCCACACACGACACATCTTCATCCAGAAACCACTCTGCAGGCGCAACTCCCTTTAAGATACAAGTCAACTTTGACATTCCCATATTTCAAGGCCAAATAGATGGAGACATTGTAGATAGATGGTTAAATATGTTGGAAGAATATTTTTCGGTTCATGAATTTTCCAATCAGGAATGTATTACTTTTGCACTCCTCAAAGTCGCCCCCCATGTCAAGAAATGGTGGGAAACCTACCTTGAAAAAAAGGACGAGAAGGAATCCTCACAGTTTTCATTTGTACCCACTTGTAATTCCTTTCGAGACACCATGGATGAAAAATATTACCATGTTGGGAGCTATGAAGATAAATACATAAAGTGGACCATAATGCGACAGGGAAGGGGCCAAGACATGCTGAAGTTCACAAATATTTTTCATATCCTTCGCATGAAGTTGGTTATCAAGGATTATGAGCAACATTTGGTACTCAAGTATTCCAGTTGTCTACACAAGTACATCCAGAATGAGATGGAGTTCCTAGAAATCTCCTTGATTGGCGCTTCCTATTGATACACTTTCAAGATCAACAAAAATTTAAACAGAAGAAGCGAGACTTTGGATCTGCGAATTCGAAGCAAGGGAAAGGAGCCCCTAAAAAATAGAACAAAGGACAAAGCCAAGGCTGGGTGACCTAGAACAACCCATCAAATCCAAATGTAAAGATAAACACCACGAAGGCAAAGAAGGACATAGGTAAATGGCGTGAGTTCCATAAAATCCCCACTCACAACACAAGTGGGTGTTGAGCTAAGAAGTCACTGGTGGTGGAGCTGAAGGGATCTGAATCATATCCATTTTCTGACTCTGAGTCAGAACCTAACAAGGGGAATGACAAAGTAAAGTAGATTATTAATGTCGAATCTAGTGCCACAATTTCCACCACCAAGATCCAGAAGATTGAGCCCGAAGATCCAAAGGAGGGGGAGCGGATCTTCCACTCATATATGTGGGTGAAGGGTTCTCCGCTACAGTTCATTGTCGACTATAGAAGCCAAAAAATCCTCATTTTAGTTGAGGTATTGAAGTGATGGGGCATACTCACAACACACTTGTAGTCGTACACCATCGGGTGGCTTTACCAAGGACGAGATCTTCACGTTAGCTAGCAGTCTCACCTTCCCTACAACATCATGCCCTTCACACATGAAGTACTATGTGATGTTGCTCCTCTTGAAGTTTGTGATGTATTATTAGGCCAACCGTACTTGTGGAAGTGTCATGATGTGTATGAGTCTAGAGCTCACATTGTTATTATTTATTTGGGCAACAAGTTATACATGATATCATAGGTAGCACTGCTTACCGCTATCTCTATGATCTCTGTGAAGCAATGGAGTAAGATCATTTCCCAGACCGAGAAATTTTTATTCCTAAATATTTTCCCTTAGGGAAAGAAGGGCCACATCCACAACCTCCAGATAGGGCTTCTCCCCATGAAAATAGCAGATGGAAAAGGTTGTGGAGAAGTATAGAGACATCTTCACCTCACTCACAGGGTTACCCCTACAGTGTCAAGTCAAGCACTCCATCGATTTGACCCTAGGCACGTAGCTACCCAACAAACTCATCTACCAACCCTCTGTTCTAGAGAATTATGAAACTAAGAGGCAGATTTAGGAGTTGTTGCAAAAAGGGCACATCATGCCAAGTTCATCACCTTGTTGGAGCCCGATCATCTTGGTATAAAGAAAGACGACACATGGATACCCTGTATTGACTATCAAGTGTTGAATAAGATCATTGTCCATAATAGGTATCTAATACCACAAATTAATGACCTTCTGGGCTAGCTCAAGGGGAACAAATATTTTAGCAAGATTGATTTGAATTCTAGTTTTCACAAGGTGCCAATCGAACCCTCTCATGTGTGGAATACTACCTTCAAATCTAAGGAGGGCCTTCTTGAATGGCTGGTAATGCCTTTCGGGTTAGTGAATGCCCCAAAAACCTTCAGGACATTGATGGATGACATCTTGTGGCCTTTCACCAACTAATTTGTGGTAGTGTATTTGGATGACATTCTGATCTTCTACCAGAGTTGGGAAGAGCACCTACACCATATTTAGCAAGTCCTCCAAACCCTGTGACAACACAAGTTGTGTGCCAATTTGGAGAACTTCACTTTTGGTATGACCCAGGTTCCATATTTAGGGTACATCATTGATGAGCAGGGTGTCCATGTGGGCCCCGCTAAGATACAAGTTATTCAAAATTGGCCAACCCCAACCACTCTAGTAGAACTACACAACTTTCTAGGTCTTACCAATTTCTATCGCAGTTTCTTGTTGGGTTTCTCTCATATCACTTGGCCTTTGAGTCAAGTCACCAAAGTTGGAGTGAAATAAAAGTTCTTCTGGTTCGAATCCCAACAGAAGGAATTTTTCGAGTTGAATCATCACCTCTTCTCTGCACCAATGCTCACATTACCAGACCTGTAAAAACCATTTGAGATTGAGACAAATGCCTTCGACTATGCCAGAGGGGCAGTTCTTACTTTGCAGGGGCATCTGTTGGCATATCAGAGTGAGGCACTTTTAGACACAGTTTGAAATCATCCCACCTATGACAAAGAGATGGATTACATTGTGAATTCTTTCCGACAATAGAAGCATTACATTTTGAGGAAGGAAACATTCATCCACATAGACCACCGACCCTTGCATTTCATACAGACACAAGGAAAGTTGTAGAATGATCGCCATCATAAGTGGTCCACATATATGTAATAGTTCCATTTGAACATAAATTACAATAAGGGAAGCACCAATAATGTTGCATATTGTCTCATCCGACCAACAATTATGGTGCTAACCACTGTGCTCGACTCTTGTGGACATGAGACTTTGAGGTGGTCACATCTTTACAAGAGCGATCCAGAATTCAACAACACATACTAGATGCTCCTCAAAGGCAAACAAGTTACAGATTTTCATCTCGAGGGCACACTGTTATTCCACCTTGGAAACCTATGTATTCCTTCAAGTAAGCATGCCAATATGATTTGGGAGGCACACTATAGTCAGGTCATTGGACATTTCAGAGTAGAGAAAATAGTGGCAGTGTTGCAGAAGTATTTTTTTTGGCTGAACGTTCGAGAAGATGTTTGGAAGTACATCATATCCTACACTTTTAGCGCCATTTCCAAACCGACAACCAAGAAGCAAGGCCTATATACTCCTATTCCTACTCCCAGTTGGCCTTGGGAATCCATCTCCATGGATTACATGTTGGGCCTTCCTTCTACTAAGCATGGAAATGACTGCGTTTTAATGGTCGTCAACAAATTCTCTAAGATGGCCATTCTGAAGGCCTACAAAAAGAGTATCACAATAGAATCCATTGCTAAGCCCTTCTTTGAATGAGTGTGGGTACAATTTGGGATCCCATAGTCCATTATCTCAGATAGGGACAGTAGGTTCTTGAGTACATTTTGTTGAAGCCTCTTATTAATGTTGGGTACCAAGCTTGCTAAGTCCATGACCTTCCACCCCTAAACTAATGACCAAACAAAGGTCATCAACAAGATGATTGTGCACATTCTATGCATGTACAACTTGAAACATCCATACACATAGGATGAAATCCAACCCATGTCTAGTACAACTACAACAGATCTCTCCATATCTCAACTGGTCACAACCCCTTTCAGGTGGGATTAAGATTCCATCCACTGTGTTCCGTTTATGTGGCCATACCATTTGCAAATACTCAAGAAGATTCGACTCATGTCTAATTTGAAGCTGATGGGGCTAACATATTCATTGAGTGCATTTAATACATTCGACAACAGGTCCATGACATATTGGATAGAGCCAATGCTAAGTACACGAAGCGTCATGATCAACATTGGGTGAGACACAAGTTCCAGATGGAAAATTTTTTGAGCGCCTCATTAGGCCCCACTACAAGCTTCACCCACTCCAATATGGGTAGTACACCATCAAAAAAGTTGTAGGGGACAACGCTTCGAGCTCAAAATTCCATCATTCCTTGGCTTGCAACTAGTATTTAATGTGGACCGACTACGACCATGCTTTCCCCCATTGTTGGACACATTCAGATTTACTGAACAACTAAAACAAACATATCTCAACCCAATATAGATCAAATAGGCCACAACTGAAAAAGATAGTGGACACACAGATCAAGAACACTCCCCATTAAAGGATCCAACTATATTGAGTTTTCAAAGAAGGCCAACTCTTTCACTAGGGACCAATTTCAACAAAAATTTCCTCACTGCATGGAGGCTTTGCATGCAAAGGGGGCCATTTATTCCTAAGGGGGGAAGACTGATTGATCCAAGTGGCTCCAGAAATAGAATTCACCTTGAAAAAACTCAAAAATAAAAGTCATCATATGGAAGTGAAACTAGGACCAGATCATAGTGCTTGTTTCTCTTATTCCAATGGTGTGAACAACACTCAAATCTAAGTTCGCATGCTTAAGATATAGAAGGTCAAATTTCTGGTCAAACTAGGCCAAGTGACATTCACTAACGAGGCAACAATTTGGCAAAGGGGAGGTGCATGGAATCCAATATTCGGAAAGGGAGAATTTGTTGCCGACTTAATTTTACTAATAACCCTTAAAAACCAACTACGGAATTTTAACCACACTGTTATAATAATATTATATATATATATATATATTATAATATAATATATATTATATATATATATATATATATATATATATATATATATATATATATATATATATATATATAGTGTGGGGGGAGGGCCTGTTACACAGTATTTTGTCATATCTCCTATTCACTTCTCATGCCATATCCCAGAGTGCCAAAACATTGACTACTTTGGAGCATATCCATCATGATATATAGACCAAAACCTCCTTGAAGAATCAAAGGAAAGCTGCCCTGAAATCATTATGGAGAAATTTGCCTAAAAACCTAACTTTTGGCATCAACGCGTTTTTCTCCACTACTTGCCCATGCTGATGGAAGGTTTCTCAATTATACACTCACGCTTCTAGTGCAGGTTTTCATAGGAAAACTTGTATTGAACTCCTTCTAGCAGTCTTTCCCAAATTGGAGGAGAAGCTTCGCTCACTACAACCTTCAAGAACATCGAGATGGATATTGGTTATTGTTGATATGGTCGAGCTCTCTCATTTGGGCCATCATGGGCTTTCCCCTTGAGATGTGGACCTTCCTCCCTCTTTTGTAGATCCCTAACACCCTCTCCCTTCCTATAAATTCATCCCCTTCCATTCCCAAATGGTTGGTCATTGATTGTTGCATCTCTATGCTGAGATTATGCTTACATGCTATCCATTATATCTTGGAGGAGTGCTTGAAGAGTCTTTTCTTGGACTTGGACATCCACCCAAAGGAAGGATCCAACATCAAGGAATAGGTTGCATGCTTCCCTTTTTAATTTCTTAATATATACATCTGATGTTCACTTTCCATAATTGTGTAACTATTTATGCGATTAGCTTAATGTTCCTTGATCTGTTAAGTAGTTTATGCTTGATGTATGTTATATATGCTCTGGTGTCATGTATAGTATGTTTATCTTCCTTGCAGGTTTCTGGACGTGAAGAACAACTTAGGAGTGAGGCCTGGAGTGAAAGATTCAAAGCCATCTCTAAGGATCGAGAAATTAGCATTAGAATGAGGTAAGCTCCTCTTTCTTACTGCATTTGTCAAGGATAAGCTAGGAAAGTGTGTATTAGATTCTTTGGTTTGTTGCTAGACCCACTCTTTGGGCTAAAGGGATCGCCTCTGTCCGCAGAGGGGATTTTCCTTCACAAAAAAATGGTGACTCCGTTGGGGAGAACAAGTGGTATAAAAAGATAGCAACTGGTTTTAGTCATGATGAAACTTCTCAAAACATGTAAAGGTCAAGAGGTTGGCTAATAATACCACTCATCACAGATTTTCCTTAGGGAAGGGTAAAAGAAACAAGTGAAAGCATATGATCGGCCAAAGAGATGGTGACGACGGAATGATAAAACCAAGGCTCAACCAGCAAAACAGGCTGATAAATATGGAAATCACAAGAGGTAAAGTGGGAATGGTTTAATTTTTACATAGCTTGAAACATGGGAAAATATGCTTGAGTATACTTGAAGATGGTTTCATTTTTCACAATCTTGAAACATGGGAAACTATGCTTGAGTATACTTGAAGATGGTTTCATTTTTCACAAGCTTGAAACATGAGAAAAAAGTATGCTTAGATTTGGTTCCATTTTTACACAAGATTGAAACAAAGATAGACTATGCTTGAGATAACTTTGCATGCCCCCAACATAGTGACTCAATTTGAGGTACTTCTTTTGATTGGAGTCAACTAGCAGGATATCATCTTCTGTCTTATGTGCTTTTCTAGATTACAGTACAGGCTTACAATATGGCCATACCTAGCATAGTCATAGATGAGGGCACATTTGTTACATTCTGTCCTCAACTACTTGGCAAGTTTTAGGTTCCCCTTAACTTGTCCCCATCACCCAGAATCTGTTAGATTTTAATAGAGGAACCAATCAACCATTAGGGATCCTTCCTAAGTTTCCTCTTACTTTGTGAGAAAAGATTGTCTATATATATGTGATGGTTGTCCAAGGGCCTTTGGATTTTAATCTACTCCTTGGCCGTGACTATGATTATGTCATGGGAGCTCTTCTTTCTTCTGCCTTTCGAGTGATCTGTTTCCCACATGAAGGAAGCATTGTGATCATTGATTAGATTACATTCATTAGTCCTAACTCAACTCCAAATCAACCATCATCCCTAACTGGTCCTTATTTGCAAGTAGTATCACCCCCGCCACTGGTTAATTATGTGGCCACCTATTCCATGCCCGCATCTACTAATGATCTAGTAGGTGATGTAGTACACCATGTACTCGGGGCATTGGAGCCCGATTTTTCATTTGGATCCTTGGACATGTATCCCTTTCATAGTGTTGTTCTGCCATCTGTTGAGAACCTCTTAAAAGCCATGGACTCTTTTTGTCTATGATTAAGGGTTTGGAGCAGAGTCCCTTGTCTTGTGTCAAGCGTGTTACAAATGAAACAAGGGTTGTGAGGATATTTTTTTTACTATGTCAACCTCGTTAAAAAATGAAATATGTCCCTCTGAGCATGGTTCCTTTTCTTGTGTCAAGCTCGGTAAAATATGAAACAAGGTGTCATGAGCATGGTTCTTTTCCTGTGTCAAGCTCATTAAAAAATGAAACAAATCCCCTTCCAATTCGAATCTTTGATTAGATCTCGTAAAATCCCATCAAGTCTTTCACTTGATCTCATAAGTGAAGCTTCATTCCATCCACCTGTTAGTAACTAGTAGTATACTTAGGTGAATGAAATGAAGCTTGGGGGGACATGTAACTTGAATTGAGTCATAATGTTGGGGGCATGAAAACTTATCTCAAGCATAGTTTGTCTTTGTTTCAAGCTTGTGTAAAAATGAAACCAAATCCAAGCATAGTTTTTTCTCATGTTTCAAGATTGTGAAAAATGAAACCATCTTCAAGTATACTCAAGCATAGTTTCCCATGTTTCAAGATTGTGTAAAAATGAAACCATTCCCACTTCACCTCTTGTGATTTCCATCTTTATCAGTTTGTTTAGCTGGATGAGCCTTGGTTTTTTCATTCCATCGTCACCATCTCTTTGGCCGATCATATGCTTTCATTTAGTTGTTTTACCCTTCCCTGAGGAACATCTATGATGAGTGGTATTACTAGCGAGCCTCTTGACCTTTACATGTTTTTAGAAGTTCCAGCATGACCGGAACCAGTTGCTATCCTTTTATACCACTTGTTCTTCAAGGCAGAGTCATCTTTCAGCTCCTTTTTTGCTCTTGAAAAATGAAAAGATTTTTGAGTACTTGTCATTTCAAACTTTCTAAAGTAAATGAAATGGCGTATACTCAGTATTAGTTTAACCCTTTCTGGACTGAGATAGACTATTGTACGAAAAATGCATACCTTAGTCGAACATGGCTAAGAGGTTCTCTTGGATATTATTTTCTACCTTTTCGGGTTCAAGAGACGATTTACGAAAAGGGACCTTTGGATTTTTTTTTTCACTTCTTTTTCAAACTCTCTAAATATGAAAAAGATGTCAAGTTTCAACTCCATCGGAATCATAAAAATTAAATGACAAAGGACTTGTCACCATGACGAGACTAAGTTCCTCCTTCCTAGGGCTTGTGAAACTTACTAGGATGGATTCATCTAAAGGGTGAACTTATATGACAAACATATGCTATCCCCTTCAAGCTTGTGATCTAAAATATATGGAGTACTCACCATAAATGGTGAGGAAAAAGTGAAAGTGTTCATCTCTTGTATCCTGTAAAGGCAGCATGTCACTCTTGAACATGACACTCATCTGTTACTCGTGTCGGTTTTGGGACAACCTCACTTGGTCACTTTCCTTCCTAGGTTTGGGGAATCCATTTTGCCTCTCATCTAATCATACCATTCCTTAATCATGACCTCTGATCCTATGTTGAGTCAAATGTTGCCAAACTTTGGAGTCATGTCACCAATATGTTCAATACAAGTCGTATCTCTAGTTCTTTACCGCATGTACACTACCTGACTTTCTTCTACAATCCTGAACCATACTTATTTACTTTGCTACATCATTTGTTTCATGTCGATGATGTGGGATTCATTATGGACCTCATTCGATGGATCACTTCTTGTCGACTTCAGCTCATTATCTAGGAAGATGATGTTGGAACTCCCTTCCAGTACCTTAGAGCTTGCATGCCTCAATGACAAGTTATTCGTATTGGACAATAGGTTTACATCATTGACCTTCGATCAGATGACTTCATGGGTGTTCAACTTCAGTTCTATTATTCACATTCTTGGATTGTGCTGATTATACCTTGAGAACCATTGCCATTATTGGTGGTTTCTTTCATGTCTGTTAATGGTTTACATCATTGAATGGTAATTAGGTGGTTTTCTATCATGTTTGAATTCGACACATCTATTCAAATGTTAGAATTCGTAAATTGATCAGGTAGAGATGGAGTGCAAGACCCTGCATTTCATCTAATAGAATCCAGGTTACGTGGAGTTATGAGTCATTCATGATTATATACACGTTTCCTCTTGATGGATGGCTGCAACCATACTGTGAGTCCATATTCATGACCCTTTATATTCGGATAGTTGCGACCATGCCAAGGATTTTTTCACATGATCTGTTTTTACGAATGGCGATGTCCATACCATGGATTCATGTATTATTAGATGCCTATTCCTATATTGTTAGGCACGATCATCAATGATTTCATATATGTATATGTCTATGCTTGATTTTCAGGTCTCCTAACGGTGTTGTTCTTGTCCTTACACTTACTTATAAAGCATCTTAACCATCACTCCTTATTCTGTCGTCATGCTTTAGGTGGCATATATTACACAATATTTTGTCATATCTCCTATTCACTTCCTGTGCCATATCCCGGAGTGCCAAAATATTGACTACTGTGCAGCATATCCATCATGATATACAAACCAAAACCTCCTTGAAGAATCAAAGGAAAGTTGCCTTGAAATTATTTTGGAGAAAGTTGCCTAAAAATCTAATTTTTTCGCATAAGTGCAGTTTGCTCCACTACCTGCCCGTGTTAATGGCAGGTTGCTCAGTTATACACTCACGTTGCCAGCGCTGGTTTTCATAGGAAAGCTCGCGCTAAACTCCTTGTGGAAAGCTTTCCCAAAACAGAGGAGTAGCTTCACTCACTAGAAACTTCAGGAACACCAAGCTGGATATTGGTTTTTGTTGATATGGTTGAGCTCTCTCATTTGGGCCTCTTGATCTATCATCTTGGGGTTTCCCCTTGATATGTGGACCTTCCTCTCTCTTTTATGGATCCCTAACTCCCTCTCCCTTCTTGTTGATTTGGGTAGCATTGACTGTGATCTAGCCATGAAAATTGGTGGAGAGGCTAAAGCACATGAGATATCCAAGACCTAGAAATGGTTTTGATAGGTTGTACCTGGTTTGGGAGAGATTAAAATAATTAATATTTTTAATGGAGTTCCTAAGTCTAAACTTAGGAAAAACAAAATATTAATGGGTAATATAAAATTGGGTTAGAAGGTTCCAAAAGTCATGGATCAAGCCAAATCTAATCTTAGTCATTGATTCGAGATCTAATCTTAGCCATTGAAGGACCAACAAGAAAAGTATAAGAAGAGGCTTGAGGGTCAGTTGGAGAAGACACCAGATTGAGCAGTCATTCAATTTGCTAGAGTGGGGTTGCTAAGCAAATTTGAATCAGTGATCAACAACGAGGGGCAGTGAGCACTGGATAGAGAGGCAGAGATAGTGCCAAGAGACCACCGCAGAGGTAGAGAGTGAGAAGCAACAGCCAGAGCAGGCCACATAGAGCCCAATAGAGACAATCCAGAGGCCATAAGGCCTGTGTCATCAACATAGAAGGTAGCAGGAGTGACGTAGAGGGTCTCAAAGGCTATGCAGTGCCTCAGAGGGATGACACAGAGGGTTTTAAGGCTGACGCAAAGAAGCAGGAGGCTGATGCAGTGCTTCAGAGTTGCTGGAGAGGGTTTTGTGGGACATGTTTTCTGAATACCTGTTTCTGAATAGAGAGGTATTACTGTCGGTTGTTTTTCTCTATCGGGTGAGCCAGTTTGGCACCCAATTGTACTCAAGGAAATACTGCATAATAATAAACCCTCATAGTAGCTGCACCGGTTTTCCCTCATTGGTTTTTTCGAGGATGTTTTTCCAAAAATAACGATGTCACTTGTGTGTTTGTTTTCTTTCAGCTGATGATCTATAGATGTTGAGAGTGTATTGTTTTTATTTCATTATTTATATTTTTTAAATAACTTGTTTGAATTTAACAAGTAGAAGAAATAAACCAAAATAATATAGATTAAATTTCTAACATATAGACTTAGAAATTTCAACATGGTATCCGAGCATGGTTGCATATTAAAGGAGAGATGAAGGCATTAACTATGCAGAGCCTAGAGGCTCAGTGATTCAGTTGCTGGGGCATAGGAACCTATGGGAATTTTGCGAGAGTGAAGCTGGTGGGTACTGTGGGAAGAACAATACCTAACAGGGAAAAACCAAGGTATAGGGAGTTTCTACCTAGGCAGATTTCTAGCCAAGTAATTTGGATCAGTGTTGCAGGTGCACAAAATGTTGGAAAGGTTCAACTTGATGATTGGCAGGAGGATTTCTAGAAGGGAAATCATGACTCAGAGGGAGTATAATAGAGAAATTCCAGGCAGGAAGTAGAGAGACTCAACAGGAATCAAAGAGAGAACTTTCGGAGGGAAGTAGAGAGACTCAAAGGAGTCAAAAAAAGAGCAGAGAGATGGCCATGAATGGGCTGAGGGATTAGGAAAATCTGGACAGGGCATCCAACTTTGAGGTTTGGAAGGCCAAGATCCTATCCATTCTAGATAGACATTGCATCAAGGCCTTCACCTTGAGAACAATGGTGATCCCAGTTGACCCGGCTGAAAATGAAAAGTTCGAGGAGGAAATGGCAAGGGCGAAATGCATCATCCTTAATGGGGTCAAGGATCATGTGGTCTAGCATATTGCTGAGAAGGAAACATAAAGGGAAATGTGGGATGCCCTGAAGAAATTGTACCAACATACTTCTGTGCAGAGGAAGATGTTACTTGAGAACCAATTGTGGTCATACTAGATGAAGAAGGGGGAGTAGATAGATCACTTCCTCGGTCGGTTGAAGGAGATCTCAGACGAACTGACTTCCATAGAGGCCATGCCAGCTGAAGAGATGTTGGTGAGGACCACACTTAACGCAGGCTTCGAGGATTAGGAGACATTTGTCCAGAGCATAATGGGTAGGGAAAATATTCCATATTGGGAGGAATTGTGGGCGGCTCTTCGCCAAGAGGAGATCAGGTGGTTGAGCAAGACAGGAAGTAGCAGCAAAGGTGTCTAGATCAAGAAGGAAGAGAAATAGGATGCAAATCTAACATTTACGAGAAAGCAGGAGTAGAGGAAGAAGAAGGACCTCTCCAAGGTCAAGTGCTTCCACTGTGGGGAACTAGGTCATTATGCAAACTAGTGTCTGAGGAAGAAGAAGAAGGGAGAGGCGCCTAACTCTAAGGCAACGCTAGCGAGGGCAGAGAAGGAGGTTGAGGAGGACTACAATTGTGCCATGAGTGCTCACAATACCTATAGAGCAGAGGTGGGGAGATATCGAGTTGTAGTCAAGAGGAATATAGGTGATGAGGGGCAAGATCCTTGAGGTACCCAACCTCTTGGATTATAACTTGCTACGGGATCCCTGAAGAGAGAGTAGCAAGATTGGCAGATGTCGTTAGAGACAAATGTGGATTAAGCGGTAGAGAGTGCTACAATGCAAGAGTCCCCAAGCAGTGCGAGAGGCACGGAGAGTGTTGCAAAAGTGCAGGATTGCACAAAGAGGTTTGTAGCATGCGAGATGCAGGGAGTTGTTGCAGTAGTGCAGAGGTCAGTAGAGGGAGCACTTGTTAGCAGCAAAGAGAGCTTCAACATCGATAGTTTTCTAGCCTGACAAGGATGTCATAAGTTGGGTGGATTAGCTTCTTACTTATCAGTAGCTGAGTGGCAGTGCAGTAGGAGTTGGTAGTAGCACGATGCAGCATGATGAGAGGCGGTTGCAGTGCAGATGCAGTGTTGGGAGGATGGACCAGCAGGAGCACATATGTAGAGGGAACTATCGTATAGATGTAACAGTGGCAATGGCAGGGCCATGGGCAGCAATATAGGATGCAACAGTGTAGAGGATGTTGGGCAGGGAGGCCTAGCATCACCACAGGTACTGGTGTCGAATAATCAGAGTAATGCTCAGTGAGGAGTATTACTAGAGCATAATCCTTGCTAAGAGGGGGTGTTGATTTGGGGTAGCATCGGATGTGATCTAGCCATGAAAATTGGTGGAGAGGCTAAAGAACATGAGATCTTCAAGACCCAAAAATGGTTTGGGCAGATTGTACCCGTTTTGGGAGATATTAAAATAATTAATATTTTTAATGGAGTTCCTAAGTCTAAACTCAGGAAAAATAAAATATTAATGGGAATTAATATAAAATTGGGTTAGAAGGTTCTTAAAGTCATGGATCAAGTCAAATATAATCTTAGACGTTGATTAGAGATTTAATCTCGGCCATTGAAGGACCAATAGGAAAATTATAAGAAGAGACTTGAGGGTGAGTTGGAGAACACACTAGAGTGATCAGTCATTCGATTTGCTAGGGCGGGGTTGCTAAGCAAAGTCAACTAAATGATCAGCAACGAAGGGCAGTGATTACTAGACAGAGGGGCAAAGATACTACCGAGAGACTAGTGTAGAGGGAGAGAGTGAGAAGAAGCAGCTAGAGTAGGCCACACAGAGCCCAGCAGAGACAACGCAGAGGCCATCGGGTCTATGTCATCCACGCAAAAGACAACAGGAATGACACAAAGGGTCCTAGTGGTTGCTCAATGCCTTAGAGGGCTGATGCATAGGGTTATGAGGTTGATGCAGAGAAATACAAGGCATACACAATGATTCAAAGTTGATGGAGAGGGTTTCATGGGACAGATTTTCTGAATTCTCGTTTCCGAATAGAGAGGTATTAATGTCAGTTGTTTTTCTCTATCGAGTGAGCTAGTTTGGCAACTAGTTATACTCAAGGAAATACTGCATAATAATAAACCCTCATAATAGCTGCACTAGTTTTCTCGCATTGGATTTTTTTAGGGACGATTGTCCAAAAATAATGGTGTCACTTGTGTGTCTGTTTTCTTTCAGTTGATGATCTGTAGATGTTGAGACTGTATTGTGTTTATTTCGCTATTTAATTGTTTTAAATAACTTATTTGAATTTAACAAGTAGAAGAAACAAAACAAAAGAATACAATTTAAATTTCTAACAGATAGACTTATAAATTTCAACACTTCCTATAAATTCACCCCCTTCCATTCCCAAATGGTTGGCCATTGATTGTTGCATCCCTATGCTAAGATTATGCTTACATTCTACCCATTTTAGCTTGGAGAAGGAGTGCTTGAAGATTATTTGCTTGGACTTGGAAATCCTCCCAAAGGAATGCTCCAACATCAAGGCATAGATTGTATGCTTCCCTTTTTAATTTCTTAATATACACATCTGATATTCACTTTCCATAATTGTGTAAATATTTATGTGATTAGCTTAATGTTCCTTTATCTGTTAAGTAGTTTATGCTTGATGTATATTATATATGCTCTTGTGTCTTGTATAGTAATTTGATATTCCTTTTAGGTTTCTGGAAGTGAAGAAAAACTTAGGAGCGAGGCCTGGAGCAAAATATTCAAATCCATCTTTGAGGATCAAGTGATTAGCATCCGAACGAGGTAGGCTACTCTTTCTTACTACATTTGTCAAGCATAAGCTAGGAAAGTGTGTATTAGATTGTCTGGTTTGTTGCTAGACCCACTCATTGGGCTAGAGGGATCACCTCTTTCCACAGAGGGGATTTGCCTTCATAACAGAGCCACCAACCCTGCCACCCCTCCCCAACCCACGTTTCAAGAAAAAAAAAATATGATTTGGTCGACGAGCAGTCAAACCTAGCCAAACCTAAAACATATGCATAGGTTTTAATGACTGTTGGTCAACCATTATACACAACACTATATATATATATAATATATATATAATAATATATATATATATATATATATATATATATATATATATATATATACGACTGAGGAGGATGATAGGATTTGAACCCGCATTGGCCATGTGGTCAGCCCAGCCCAATCAGTAGCCCCACTTAAACAATAACCCACCAACTGTTAGTTACAATCGTTGCTCCAACAAAAACAATTTCTGCCATTTCATAACGCGTTACAACCACCCAATCAAAAAGTTAAGCTGCCAACCAATACACCATAGGGATTTGACTGGAGGTTCGTCTTCTAACCAACGACTTGATAGCTCGATAGTCACCACTGGGCCAAGTGGGCCAATGATACCAAATCGTGCCCAGGATATATTTAATCTAGAATATTTCCATTCGAAGGGGGTAGATGTTGAGAGGGCAAAACAGAGGGCAAGCATTGGAACCAAGTGCAAAGCACAACCCAGCCTAGGTGGAGTACATTCTTCAAGGAGAATCTTAGAGGAATCTAAAAGATTCCTTGGATGTGATTTTTTGCAGTGACAGAATGATGCCAACTTATAGTCATTTTTCATAGAATTTTGTAGGGAGCACAGTGATGTGCTCATAATTTTTTATTTGAGTAGCATATTTTCACCCATCTCCAAGAAGTAATATTTGGGGAAATTTTCAAGATCCTCAAGGGTCCAAATTTTAACAATGTCAGAAAGGGGTCAAGTTTATAGTCATTCAACATGATTTCTCACCATGAACTCAATGGTGATGTTCGTTTCTGTAATAAGATTTGAAAGTTTCGTCCATGATCGAGATTGGAGGTGTTGACCACTACGTGTCAATGACCCATAGAAGTACACACCCTTTTTTTCGCAAAAGGGTAGCGCTTGATCAATGTGTCAGTGTCGTTCGACTATCATCATCAGCTTGATCATGTTATATTGTAAACCCAGTCTACATGTGCAAATTGTAAATAATCTCAGCAGATCTGTGTCATGTATGTAATTGCCTAGGTAAACCTAATTTTCTGGTGATGATCTACATTTCAGAAGTTTTTTTGTCTCACCGATCCATGATCAACAAAGTTTTCCTTCAGCCCAACCCCAAATCCGGAATGGATTTTGTTATTAGAATCTTAGGGGAGTCTTAGTGTGCTAGATCGAGTTTATGTAAAAGTGATTTGAGAATAATCCTAACTATTTGGTTAGGTTACAGATTGCTTGATTTGCTAGATTACATTTGTGTCATAGAAATGGTAGTATGTGAGGGTCTTTGTCAAATGGGTTTTCCCCCTTAAGATGTAAAAATGTAAAAATCATGATGTAAAATGTCTTGAGGGTTAGAAAAATAATTTATCCCCTCATAGGTCCCAGGTCCTAGCTGAATTTAAATTTTTCAAAGGTAAAATTCATGGATCCTTTAAAAAAATTAAATGTTAACTGGTCCAAGGACTAAGATAATTTGATTATTTTGTTAAATTTTATGTCTTAGGTCCTTGGGGTTAAGTAAAAGTCAAAGTTTTGAGGAAATAAATGCAAAATTTTAATTTTTTGAATTTATTAAATATATTTAATTGAAAATTTCGAAATTTCCTCAATATTTAAAATTTTGATGGATGAGATTAAAAGAAATTTTGATCTTCATTGACAATCGAGATCACTTTGACAAGGATCACTCAAACTAGCCGTTGGGAAATTTTCCTTTAAATAGGAGGTCAGTTGTCAATTGAGATCATTCGATCTTTGAGTCGTGTGCTAAGTGAAAGCTCTCTTGTAATTGTTTTTCATGTGCAAATAAAGAAAAACTTTTGGGTTAATCTCTACTTGTGTTACTCTTTGTGGAAATGTTGTAAGATGTTTTATTTTCATGCATATATTTATTTTCAACCATTGATGATAGCTTATTGAAGAGTGATTTAAGCACGAGTATCTTGTTTAGTCACTGGGGTTTGAATGATAGTTTAATTTATGAATATAATGGAAGGTATCTCCATTAGATCTGAATTTTACTATCATTTTATCTCTCTATGTTAATGGTTGAATTAATTTGTGTAGGAAATCCTTGATTTTGAGGTCATCAGGCGTTCGGGGAAGTCTTCAGTTGGACCAGCCAACTCCCAGATAGCATTTTCTAAAGATCCCAACTGGTTTTGATCCTGGGCTTATCATTAGAACTTCTGTTGTGGATGCATGAAGGGTTTTCTAAAGCACCTCATCCTAAATTTAAAATTTTAAAAATATATGTGTGGCATAATGACAGATATGGCTGCTTAGATCCTTTAACCTATGAATATTGTAATTATTTAGTTGGTTTTTTGGGTTTTTTAGGTTTCATCCTTGCATATATTCTTTTTGGGCATTTTTCTTTTGCCATTGCAAGTTGTAGGTCTGAAGAGGATATCTTGTTTGAAGCTAGATCTAGGCCCTGGAGGGTAAGATTTGGCCTCAAAACCAGTTTTTTTTTACAGGTGTACAGTTCTGCTGCCCGAGGTTTCATTTTTTGTTGCATGAAATTTTTTTAACTTTTTTTAAACAAGCTGTGTTAAGCTCTCGCTGCACCCATCAAATCCGTGTTTCTTATTTGGTTGCCATACCCAACACTGCGATCTCTGTGTCGCTCCGTCTCTCACGTAGTCATCAAATAACACCCTCGATTCTTCTTGCATTCTCTAAATTGTTTCCTCGCTGATCGATTTCTCTCTTCATCAACACGCAGTCCATATGCTGCTACTCCTTAAGCTCCTACGAACAGATCTGGCCTCATATGCCTCTGATTATCTTTCCCTCACACAACAACTATTCATTTCTGCGTGCTCCCTGCTCATTCCCCTTTACACCATTGCTCCTCACTGCAATTGCCAACATCCTCTCCATGTTGTCTTTCTCCATACGTATTTCCTCGCTCCCTATCCACGTCCCTCATTTCCTAACTCTCTTTGTCCTCTCGCTACCTGTTCACATCCATCCGCGCGTCCAAGATTCCTCTTCGCTTCCATTTGCATCCGCGCTTCTGCTGCTCCACAAATAGTCCATCTTCCTCGGATCCCTTTCCATCATTGTGCTCACCTCTGTCAACCTACCATTGAGCTCCTTCAACCGCCATCAAACTTCATCGAGCCTGCAAACAAATAAAAACTTTCATTCTACTTTATCTCCTCATATTTGTATGATTTAGTTAAGGTTTTAGACTTGATATTTTTTGGGTAAAATACTTTTCGATTTTTTATTTTAATGTGTTAAGGTTAGGTTTTATAATCTTTATTTAGTTTTGTTTAATTTTAGAGTTTAGTTTCCCTATTTTGGTTTTGATTTATAGTTAGGTTAGATTATATCTTTTTAAACCAAAAAAAATAAAAATAAAAAATATAAAATAAAATAAAATAAAATAAAAGGGCATTAAAAAAGGATTAGTCTTCAGGTTTTTGAATTTATTTTGTTTAGACTTTCATATAAAAATAAAATAAAAAAATAAAAACATTTAAAAACATTTAATTTTTTTTAGCGAGTTGGATATATTTGGTCATTTGTAAAGTTGAAAATCTTTTGCATTAAATCTTGCTTAGCATATTGAGAAAAAGATTTTATAAGTTTAATTTAAAGCTTCTTTTGTGCTAAAGTAAAAAATATGAAAGAAAATGTTTGTGTTATTCGTCATAGTTAGATGTGCTTGAACTCTTATATTTGAAGATTAACTATTGAGGGTTGTGAAATTTTCCTAGATTTGGTTCTCTAAGCGTACATCTTTTAGTTCTGGGAATAAAAATGGTGAATCATTAGCTTTTAAATTTCGTGGTTTACTAAGGTATTTGATCTTTAGAAATTTAATTGCTAAGGCTTTGTGCATCTTTTGAATATCTTGCATCTGGTGAAATTAATCATTGCTTGGATTACTTAATGCTCATTAGTTATTTTGCAAACATTTTCAAGCGATTGTTAGAGAAGTATTTCGCGGAATTATATCTTTATTTCTTAAGTAGCAGCAAGCAAACCAATTACTTGATTTTCATTTCATCTAGTGAGATCATAAGGCACTGGTATAAATTATTTAAAGTATGATCAATCTTAAATATTGCTAAGCCTTAATCAAGCATTTGATTGCCTTGATGTGTCTCCCAAGCCGGTTGATTTCTAGCTGGTTCTCCTTCATCCTATTTATCCATAGGGTCTACCCTCCTTAGCTTGCTATAGGGAGACAACTTAAACAGAGAGATCGGGGATCAAGGTGACAACCCCCAATCTGAGCGTTGTCGTGGTGCCTAGACACTTTGCACAACAACATTTTTTGGCGTCATTGCCGGGGATAGAGTTTTTCTGTCCTTGGTTTCTTCGACATTCATCTCATTTCTTTCCTCTCATCCCTTTTGCCTCTCACTAGGATAAATTCCTTGTCCTTGGCTCCTTGCTTTTTGGTTATTCCATGTTAGACTTCTTGTCCGACGGTGACTCCACTTCATTTACCTTTCGCAAGGGTGTATACTAGAAGACATCCAAGTATTTTGGTTAATGCTGTTCCTAATCCTGAAAGGGCTCTTAGAGTATGATTACACAAACTCTCTTCTCGTACACTTCTTGTTAATCTCAGACAAGAAGCCCTCTTTGATATCCGCTTGCCTTTTACTAGCCCAATCGAGCACGACATATGGACATATTCGTCCCTCGTAACTTCGCTAATATTCAAGGTTATCCCAATGATATTCCTAAGCATGGGATGGATAAATTGCCTATCTTTCAAGGAAATAATGCAATTAGCACTAGTTCTCACCTAAAATCCTTTAGTTCATGGTTGGGTAAGTACACAAGGGTTGTTTATTTTAATCATGAAGATGTAAAAATGACCCTTTTTGTTCTTACCTTGGAGGACGATGCTTTAGATTGGTTTACGGAAAAGCCTCAAAATTCATTTGATTCTTTGCAATCGATTGTTAATGCCTTTAAGGAAAAGTATGGAGATAAGAGAGGAGGAAGGCATCTCGTAAAAGCTATTAGTATCATCAAAAAGAGAGAGAATGAGACCGCAGAAGAATTTAACAAGAGGTTTAATGATATTATCAAGGAACTACCTCAAGATTACAAACCTACCGACAAATCTCTTTGAGATTTTTATATTGATGCCTTTAGCCCTGAGCCCTCTTACGAGCTAAGACGTGCTAAACTTCCTGATAATAGGGATTGTCAAGCTTTAGCAGTAGAGCTTGAAAAAGATAAGGCAACATCTGGGAAATCTGAAATCTCAGGTTTTGATAGGGCTTCAACGAAATTGAAAGAACTTAAAGGAAAAGAGGTTCAAGAACCTGATAACAGCCTTGTTTAGAAATTGTTGCAAAAGATTGAAAGCATGGAGATTGACCAAGCGAAATTAACTTCTAACCATGCTAAGGAAATGGCTACTTTGAAGAATAGGTTGGTCCAAATGGAAAGAACTCAAACACAAAATTTCCAGCCTAGAAATAATACTAATAATCGGAATAATAATTGGAAAAAGAAAGATAAATCTAGTGAGCAGAGACCACCTAATCCACTTGAACATACTAATTTGGTTGATGATGCTCCGCCTTACTGTCGGGCTTGTGATGCTCTCCATGAGGAGACTAATTGCCCCATCATTAGAAGAATTTTGAATAATGGAATTTTTGGGGCAGGTAATCAAATAAATGTAGTGGGTCAAGAGTTTCCTTTGTCTATGAAAGACTAGATGGAAGTTAAGGAAAACAGTCGAGATGTTATGCGTCCCACGTCAGCTTTTAGTATAAATAATTTTGAGAATGAAGATGACATCATGGTTAAATTATATGGTGAAAAACCTTCTCTAGAGAAAATCATGGAAATTGCTAAAGATAAAGGTTTAACTTATCAAAGAAGGGATAAAGATCAAAGCGGGAATCAGATTCCTCCTCGAATTTTTAACCCAGGTTCAAACTTTGGATTAGATGTCAACTTGGGAAGTTGGTTTAATAATGCAAAAATCTGGTTCCTATCTCTGAGATTATGAAAATTCCTTCCCAAAGAGATAATTTACTAAAAGCTATTGAAGGTCCTCAAGTAAATGTTTCCCAATAGAAAGCCCCTGAGGTTGATTATCAAGACGCTCCTATATATTTGCAAAGTTTAGATTCAGATAACAAGGATCATCAACCATTCGTTATTACTTTGATGGTCAATGGGTATAAATTGAATAATTGCATGCTGGATTCTGGTGCGTCAGATTGTGTCATGACTAAGAAGGTCATGGAACAACTTAATTTAATAGTTTCTAGGCCTTACTACAATATATGTGCCATGGATTCTAAGAAGATTGAAGTTCACGGTCTGATCAAGGATTTACAGGTTCATTTATCAGTTTACCCTGACATTATGATTGTTATGGACATTGTTGTTGTTGATGTGCCTGATGCTTGGGGTATGCTTTTATCTAGAAAATGGGCCTCTGATATAGGAGGGAGCATTCAAATGAATTGGTCATATGCTATGATTCTTTCTTCTAGAGGTGATGGATTTGTGAGACTTAATAGAGAGCCCAAGAGAAAATTCCATGTTGAAGACCCTAAGAGACCTCATAATGAGATAATTAAAGAACAATATGACATTGGGAATTATGCTATCATGTCTAATTTCATAGTTCTTCCCGATGATAAGGTTGATAAAAAGATTAGGGATCTCAATGATAGAGTTTGGTACATGTATTTTGATGGTGCATCGTCTAGGCATGGTAAAGGTGCAAGAATAGTATTAAAATCTCCCCTTGGTCATATTTTCAAGTTTTCCTATCAATTGGAATTTGAAGCAACCAACAACATTGTTGAATATGAAGCTTTGTTGTTGGGTCTTGATTTGGCAAAGGCTTTAAGAATTAAGTTACTTAGCATCAAGGGGGACTCTGACTTAATTATCATGCAACTTAAAAATAAATTTACATGTAAAAATCAAAGGTTAAGGAATTATAGGAATTGTGTATGGGATACTATCGAATACTTTGATGCCCTTGACCTTGAGGCAATCCCAAGAGAGAATAATAGTTCGACGGATGAGCTTGTTGTAGTTGCTTCTACTTTGTAGTTATTTGATGGGCTGATTAAGGATAAGATAAAAATGGAAGTTATATTTAGACCTTCTATTCCGGATAACTTAGAGCATTGGCAAGTTTTTGATGACGAGAAACAGGTGGTTCGTTTTCTCGATAATTTGGATGAGTTTGAACATTTTCGGATAGATTCCAAGGAGGATGGATCTGATGATCATGAAGAAATCATAAATCCTGCTCCTAGGAATGTGGTTGCCTTAGAGCAGCACTTTGATTAGCATGATTTCACAAAGTTGAAGGAGGAAAATAAAATGGATCCAGGCGAATATATCGAAGTAAACATTGGTACTTCTAGGGATCCAAATATTATTAAAATTGGTAAGGGTACTAATGATGAAGAAAGAAAAATTTTAACCAATTTACTTCGTGAATATTAGGATGTTTTAGCATTTTTTTATGATGAGTTGAAAGGTTATAGGGAGGATGTCATGGAACACACTATCCCTTTGAAAGATGAAAATGATAAACCCTTTCACCAGAAGCTTAGGAAGATTAATCCTAAGTTAGCCCCTTTGGTTCAAAAAGAGCTTTCAAAGATGCTTGCAGCAGGAATTATTGCTCAAATGAGGCATTCAACATGGTGTTCCAACCTGGTGATTGTCAGGAAAAGGAATGGTACAATAAGGCTTTGTGTCGATTTTCTAAACCTTAATCTAGCTTGTAAGAAAAATAATTACCCTTTGCCAAACATGGAGACTATGTTGCAAAGAGTAACTGGTTCTGGAATGATGTCATTGCTAGATGGTTTTTCTGGGTATAATCAAGTATGGTTTAAGAAGGAGGATCGTCACAAAACTACATTCACCACACCATGGGGTACTTTCGAATACATTAGAATGTCGTTTGGATTAACCAACGTTGGGGCTACATTTCAAAGGGCTATGGATTATGCCTTCAAGGGTTTAATTGGCAAATTTATAGAAATTTATCAAGATGATCTTACTGTTTTTTCTAAGGATGGTATTAGTCATATAAGTCATCTTAGGAAAATTTTTGATAGATGTAAAGAGTATGGGATTTCTTTAAATACGGCTAAGTCTGTTTTTGGAGTAACTAAAGGGAAATTACTTGGTCACATCATTTTTAAAGATGGAACCAAGATTGATCCTGAAAGAGTTGAGGAAATCCAAAAGATTCCTCTTCCCCATAATCTGAGGTCCCTTCAGTCTTTTCTTGGAAAAACAAATTTTCTTAGAAGGTTTATTCCAAATTACACAAAAGTAGCTAAGCCTATTCAGAGTCTTCTGAAGAAAGATGTAAAATTTGTTTGGCAAGAAGACGGAAAAAGGCTTTTTAGGAAATTAAAGGTGCTATTGCAAGAGCCCTTGTTTTAGTTAGTCCCAATTACTCTAAGTATTTCATGATTTTCTCTTTCGCTTCTGAGGATACTATTGTTGGTGTATTATTGCAGAAAAATAAACATGGTCATGAGAGGCCTATTGCTTTCATGAGTAGAGGGCTTCAAAATTCTGAATTAAAGTACAATACCATGGAAAAGCAAGCCTATGCCTTAGCCAAATCTCTTAAACATTTCAAGACTTATGTGGGTTATTCCAAAATCATTGCCTTTGTCCCACATTTTGTTGTTAAAGATATATTATCTCAAACCAACTGCTTAGGGACTCATGCTAGGTGGGTTACTCAAATACAAGAATATGATTTACAGATTAGACCCACCAAGTTAGTCAAAGGCCAAGGCTTGGCTCAAATGATGACCGAAGGTAATGAAAAAGCTCTTGGTTTTATTTGTCTTAATGATTCATCTTCGCTTGAGTTGCAAAGATTAGGAGAGCATGAGTGGTACAAGGACATTGTCTATTACCTGATAAATCTTACATGTCCTAACCAATTAGTTGCTCATAAGAGAAGGGCTCTTAGATTAAAAGCCACTAAGTATTGCCTCATGAAGGATGGCCTTGGATGGAGAAATCCTGAGGGCATTGTACTTAGGCTTGTTGATGAAATTGACTCCAAGAAGTTAGTTTCTGAGTTTCATTCAAGATTTTGTGGTGGTCATTATGCTGCTAGAACTACTGCCCACAAAATTCTGAGAGCTGGTTATTATTGGCCTTCGATTTTTTCTGATGTGCACAAGTTTGTTAGAAGTTGTCAAGCCTACCAACTGTTCACTAAGAAACAGAAGCTTGCTGCCCTGCCCTTACAACCTGTTGTTGTGGAGGCACCTTTTCAGCATTGGGGTCTGGACTTCATTGGGAAGTTTCATGAAAATTCTAGCAATGACTACTCATGGATTTTGATTGCTACTGACTACTTCATTAAATGGGTTGAAGCCATCCCTGCTAAGAATGCAACTAAAAAGGTCATTATGGAATTCATTGAAAATAATATCATTAGTAGATTTGGTGTCCCTGCTAAGATCACTACAGATAATGCCAAGGCTTTTAGTTCTTCAGAATTTTCGTCTTTTTGTTTCAAGTATGGCATTGTCTTATCTCATTTATCCAATCATTATTCTCACGGTAATGGTCTTGTTGAATCAAGTAATAAAAATCTCATAACCATTATCAAGAAAATAGTAGGAGACAATAAAAGATCTTGGGATAGAAAAATCAAGTATGCTTTATGGGAAGCTATGATTACTAAAAAGAAAGCTACTGGTAAAAGTCCCTTTGAATTAGTTTATGGCTTGGATGTAACCTTATCTGTGCACTTGAAATTGCCAGCTTATCAACTCCTTCAGCATTTTCCCACTAATAAAGATGTTATTAAAATAGAATTGATCCAATTGTGGAGTTGGATGAAGCCCGTAGAACAACTTTTGATAATATATGTAAAAGTCAATGTAACATTAAGAAAAGCTTTGATAAATCATCTTGATCTAGATCTTTTCAGGTTGGAGATATGGTGCTCCTTTTGGATCGCAAGAATGAAAAACCAGGAAAACACAAGAAATTTGATAGTTTGTGGTTGGGACCATACATTATCATAGACATTTCTGGACCAAACTCATTCCACTTGAGCAGATTGGATGGCAAACAACTTGACTTACCTGCGAATGGCCAAATGCTCAAGCTATTCTTCAAAGATGACATCTGATGCCATGGGGCATCCTCTATATTATACTTCTAACCCTACACCTTGTCTTTTCAGCATTTCATTTCTGTTTTAGGATTAGATTTACTTTTCATGTTACTAGATAGTTAATAAATGAAGAACTTATATATTTTCTTTGCTTAATGTTATATGATGATTTTTGGATGGATCCTACTTATGTTTTTGGTGTGGTGCATGGATGCAGATTCTAGATTCTCACATTCGTACAGTGCAACAATGTGTCCCCAAGTAGAGCCAGATGTTGACCACTATGTGTCAACAACCCATAGCAGTACACCCCCTTTTTTTGCAAAAGGGTAGCACTTGATCAATGTGTCTATGTTGTTCGACTATCATCATCAGCTTGATCATGTTATATTGTAAACCTAGTTTGCATGTGCAAATTGTAAATAATCTCAGAAAATCTGTGTCATGTATATAATTGCCTAGGTAAACATAATTTTCTGGTGATGATCTACATTCCGGAAGGTTTTTTGTCTCACCGATCCATGATCGGTAGAGTTTTCCTTCAACCTAACCCCAAAACCGAAATGGATTTTTTCATTAGAATCTTAGGGGAGTCCTAGTGTGCGAAATCAAGTCTATTTAAAATTGATTTCGGAATAATCCTAACTAGTTGGTTAGGTTACAAATTTCTTGATCTACTAGATGGTATTTGTGTCGCAGAAATGGATAGTCTATGAGCGTCTTTGTCAAATGGATTTTCCCCCTTGAGATGTAAAAATGTAAAGATCATGATGTAAAATGTCTTGAGGGCTAGAAAAATAATTTATCCCCTAATAAGTCCTAGGTCCTAGTTAAATTTAAATTTTCCAAAGGTAAAATTTGTGGATCCTTTAAAAAATTAAATCTTAACTGGTCCAGGGACTAAGATTATTTGATTATTTTGTTAAATTCTATGTCTTAGGTCACTGGAGTTAAGTAAAAGTCAAAGTTTTGAGGAAATAAATGCAAATTTTTAATTTTTTGAATTTATTAAATATATTTAATTGAAAAATTCGAAATTTCCTCAATATTTAAAATTTCGACGGATGAGATTAAAAGAAATTTTGATCTTCATGGACAGTCAAGATCACTTTGACAAGGATCACTCGAACTAGCCGTTGGAAATTTTTTCTTTAAATAGAAGTTCAGTTGTCAATTGAGATCATTCGATCTTTGAGTCATGTGCTAAGTGAAAGCTCTCTTGTAATCATTTTTCATGTGCAAATAAAGAAGGACTTTGGTGTTAATCTCTGCTGGTGTTACTCTTCGTGGAAATGTTGTAAGATGTTTTATTTTCATGCATAGATTTATTTTCAGCCATTGATGAGAGCTTATTGAAGAGTGATTTAAGCAAGGTATCTTGTTTGGTCACTGGGGTTTGAATGATAGTTTAATTTCTGAATATAATGGCAAGTATCTCCATTATATCTGAATTTTATTTTTGTTTTCTCTCTCTATGTTAATGGTTGAATTAAGTTGTGTAGGAAATCCTTGATTTTGAGGTCACCAGGCATTCGGGAAGTCTTTAGTTGGACTAGCCAACTCCAGGATAGCATTTTTTGAAGAGCCTAGCTGGTTTTGATCCTGGGCTTATCATTAGAACTTATGTTGTGGATGCATGAAGGGTTTTCTGAAGCACCTCATCTTAAATTTAAAATTTTAAAAATATGTGTGGGATAATGACAGATCTGACTGCTTAGAGCCTTTAACCTATGAATATTGTAATTATTTAGCTACTTTTTTGGGTTTTTTAGGTTTCATCCTTGCATATATTGTTTCTGGGAATTTTTCTTTTGCCATTTCAAGTTGCAGTTCTAAAGAGGATATCTTATATGAAGCCAGATCTAGGCCCTGGAGGGTAAGATCTGGCCTCATAACCATTTTTTTGCAGGTGTATAGTTCTGCTACCCGGGGTTTCATTTTTTGTTGTAGGAAAATTTTTCGATTTTTTTTTAAAACAAGTTGTGTTAAGCTCTCACTGCACCCATAAAATCCATGTTTCTTATTTGGCTTCCATACCTAGCACTGTAATCCCTGCGTCCCTCCATCTCCCACGTAGTCATCAAATCACACCCTCAATTTTTCCTGCGTCCTCTAAATTTTTGTCCTCGTTGATCGATTTCTCTCTCCATCAACACGCAGTCCATACGCTGCTATTCCTTCAGCTCCTACGAATAGATCCAGCCTCATCCGTTGTCGATTATCTTTCGCTCACGCAATAACTATTCATTTCTGCGTGCTCCCTGCTCCTTCCCCTTTACACCATTGCTCCTCGCTGCAATTGCCAACCTCCTCTCAACGTTGTCTTTCTCCATACGTATTTCCTTGCTCCCTATCCAGGACCCTCATTTCCTAACCCTCTCCATCCTCTTGCTACCTGTTCACATCCATCTGCACGTCCCAGATTTCTATTCGCCTCCATTTGCGTCCACGATTCTGCTGCTTCACAAACAGTCCATCTCCCTCGGATCCCTTTCCCTCACTGTGCTCACCTCTGTCGACCTGCCGTCGAGTTCCTTCATCCACTATCAAACTTCATCGAGCCTGCAAACAAATAAAACCTTTCGTTCTATTTTATCTCCTCATATTCGTATGATTTAGTTAGGGTTTTGGATTGATATTTTTTGGGTAAAATACTTTTCGATTTTTTATTTTAATGTGTTAAGGTTAGGTTTTATAATCTTTATCTAGTTTTATTTTATTTTAGAGTTTAGTTTCCCTATTTTGGTTTTGATTTATATTTAGGTTAGCTTATATAATTTTATAACAAACAAAAAAAATCTAAAAAATATAAAATAAAATAAATCTTAAAAGGCATAAAAAAGGTTAATCTTTAGGTTTTGATTTATTTGTTTAGCCTTTCATATAAAAAATAAATAAAAACATTTAAAAAAATTAAATTTTTTTTTTAGCGAGTTGGATATGTTTGACCATTTTTAAAGTTGAAAATCTTTTGCATTAAATATTGCTTAGCATATTGAGAAAAATATTTTATAAGTTTAATTTAAAGCTTCTTTTGTGCTAAAGTAAAAAATCTGAAAGAAAATTTTTCTAGTATTCGAAATAGTTAAATGTGCTTGAACTATTATATTTGAAGATTAACTAATGAGGGTTGTGAAATTTTCCTAGATTTGGTTCTCTAAGCATACATCTTTTAGTTCTGGGGATAAAAGTGGTGAATCATTAGCTTTTAAATTTCGTGGTTGACTAAGGTATTTGATCTTTAGAAATTTAATTGCTAAAGCTTTGTGCATCTTTTTAATATCTTGCATCTTGTGAAATTAATCATTGCTTGGATTACTTAATGATCATTAGTTATTTTGCAAACATTTTCAAGCGATTGTTAAAGAAGTTTATCGTGGGATTATATCTTTATTTCCTAAGTAGTAGCAAGCAAACCAATTACTTGATTTTCATTTCATCTAGCGATATCATAAAGCACTGGTATAAATTATTTAAAGTCTGATCAATCTTAAGAATTTCTAAGCCTTAATCAAGTATTTGATTGCCTCGCTATGTTTCCCAAGCTGGTTGATTTCCAATTGGTTCTCCTTCATCCTATTTATCCATAGGGTCTACCCCCCTTAGCTTGTTGTAGGGAGACAACTTAAATGGAGAGATCGGGGATCAAGGTGACAGCCCTCGATCTGAGCGTTGTCGTGGTGCTTAGACACTTTGCGTGATAACAAGAGGTATAAGGGTCATTTATGTAAAACTGATTGTAATTCATTTTTGGCTACCATTTAGTGAAAGAGACCTCTCCACTTTGAGCAGGGTCCGGAGACGTAGCCCACATTAGGTGAATTCCATAATCAAATTGCTTGAGTGCCTTTGATCTCATGGTTTCTTTATGGTTTCTACTTCTTTTCCATGTGTTATAAGTTACTTGGCTAACATGATCTTTTTTATGCAATTTTGTATGCATCCTTGAAGTTAAAAGATTTGGATCAAAGTAGGTCTTCTTGATGTGAGTTGCATGAGTGAATGCTAACCAGGAACAAGCTCGAAAGAGGTGAAGGAAAACTTAAATATTTTGATCTTGAGGTAGCGCATGCACTGCGAAGAAGAAACATGGCAGATGAGGAAGCTAAAATGGATAAAGAGTGAAATTATCACAAGATATTTTTCACCATGGCAGTGAAAGTTAACAAGTTTGCAAAATATGAGAAGACAATCAAGCTTGAGAAAAAAGAAATAGATGATTCTGCCTTGGTAAATCATGAAGGTGGAGGAGAAGAGCCTCCTCCCTCTCCATCCTCCAGTGAGATTTCTTCTTTTTCCTCTTCTCGTCATTCTAACATGCAATATAGGAATGCATCTAAAAATCCCTTTCTCAAGTTAGATGTCAAGTTTGATTTATCTGTATTTAGTGGATAATCTAATGCAAGAAAACTAGATAACTGGATAAGATAGGTTGAAGTATATTTCCGCATACAAGAAGTCAAAGAGGGTGAATCCAAGATCAATCTAGCACCCCTTCAATTGAGTGGCACTGCTCTCGTTCGGTGGGAAGAAAAACTACAGAAAGGTGGTAAGAATAGTCATAAACTTATTTCATCTTGGCCTGAGTTTGACTTTGCTATAAGAGGACAATTTTTCCCATTGGGATACAAATAGAAAGCCGTGGTGGAATGGTAATATTTGAAACAAATTAAAGTTCAAACTATTTAAAATTTTACAGAGGAGTTTAGAAAACAAGCATTAGCATTGAATGTTCTAATAGACACTTTTGAGACATTGATGAAATATATTGACTCTTTAGTTATTTGTGTCATTCATTGTTATTATTTGAACCTAAGTCTCTTGATGAAGATAGTGTAAAGGTTGTACATCTTGAAAGCAAGGAGAAGCATGAGCAAGATGACTGCCCAAAGAGGGCAGCAACAACTAAGAGAATATAAGCAAGGCCCTCTTGCAATCATCGTGAGAAATAATGACATGATGAGGAGAATTACAGGAAACTACATCCAGAATTGACATGTTAAAATTGGAAACTAGGGCCAAACTCCATGTGAGTCATCTTATTTATGGCAGCTGATATTTTTCTTAGATCCCTCTCATCGAGAGGTGTAGGATTGATCTAAAGATCATCTGATTCTAATAAGTATTCATGGAGATATGAATTTATTAGTGTTATGGGACAATTCGTCAAGGTCGACCAACAATCAAATAAACCCCACTTGTGCTCAACGTTTTAGTATAAATAAAGGATGACTTCAAGTCATTTAACACTCATCTCTTGTGATCTCACTCTCCACTTGTTTTGGGTTTTTGGTGGAAGACGAGGTCTAGAGGAGATGCCTTCTACACAACCCAAAGAAGTGTCATCTAGGAGAGCCCTAGCCGCATACTTGTACGAGATCTGGCCACAGATCTAAGAGGCCCTAATTCGCAGCTAGAAGAGCCCTAATTCTCAGCTAAAGGGAGCCCTAATTCGTAGCTAAAGGGAGCCCTAAACCGTAGCAAAGGGAAGGCCCTAATCCATATCTATAGGAAGCCCTATGCTGCCCTACCTAAGGGTGGTATGAAGATGCCCTAGCCTTAACAAGAGAGGATCAAGAAGAGGACAGATTGTTGTGTTCATTTGCAAACTATCCTAGGACTGTTTGAGGGCTATCAAGACAAGTTCAAGTTGTTTTTCAAGGGCCGAGTTGCTGGGTAGTGAAGGTTGAAGAGCTAGAGGGACAAAACACTAAAGAAGAAGGTGTGTTTGGGCATGTGTAGGGATTGTCTCATGATAGTGCTAGGCCGTAGGCCTTAGCACATAGAAAGAGCTACGTAGAGGGATGTTAAGGTGGAATAGCCCCTCAAAAGGTAGCATGGACAAAGAGAAGGCTTCACTAGAAATGTTGCAAACCTTTGAGGGTTGCTTTGTGGATTGTCATAAGGGTTTAGGGCTGCAGCACATGCCCTAACCAGGGCTGTCATAGACGCAGAAGGAAACATCAGTTCAACAATGTTTTGCAGGGATGTTGGATCCTAGTTTAAGATCAATACTACAGTTGGTTGCTGTCCTGAAAGGTCACCTAGTTGTTGTTGCTATAGGTGACAGTAGGGCCATGTTTGGGCATGATATGCTGGACATATTATGGGATAGAAGCAATATGTACGATAGCATGTATAAGTACAACTGTTGCAATGAAAGCAATATGTACAATAGCATGTATAGGTACAACTGTTGCAGTGGAAGCAATATGTACAACAACATGTATAGGTACAACTGTTGCATAGTGGAGGCAGTATGTACAGTAGCATGTATAGGTACAATTATAATGATTGCATCATAGTGGAGGCAGTATGTACAACAATATGTATGGGCACAACTATGAGTGGTGTAGCATAGTGCACCATGATGAGTACAACCATGACTGGTTGCATTTCCGTGATAACCGTAGCTTAGTGAATGGGTGCAACATGATGACAAGATGCAACATGATGGAGAATCCATTGAAGCAGCTTGTCTTCAACTAATCTCATGTATCATCTTCTTAGAGATTATCTATGCTCTTATCTAGATAAGTCAAAGTGTTGACTTCTATTGTAAATGTACTATCTATCTTTCTCTCTCTGTGCTTAACTATTGAAGAACGTATAAGAATAATTGATCAAGGGTTTCCCCACATTGGGGTTTATCCCTGGCTAGCACCACATCTTGTGTCCTCTTGTCTTGGCTTGTCTTCTGCGAGTTTTGTTTATGTTCTATCTACAGTTTACTTTAATGCTGATGTGATTGCTAATCTGGAAATATCTTGAGCAAATTATGAAAATTTGAAATAAAATGCTCTATGCATGGAACATACCTAAACTTAAAATGAGACCTAAGAGGAACGCTAGGAACTAGATGCAGAAAACAGTTGCAACTGTGCAACAAGACCAAGAATCTAAATCAAAGCATGATGAAAAGAGAATACATGCGAGATTTGCAGATATTGGACCAATTAACCTAGGATCAGACTTAGGTGATGAAATGAAGATTGCAGCTCTTGGGATTGTAGAGGATGGACCTGCCAACTTGGGTTCTGATTTGGGCAATGATATGAATATTTTAGTCCTGACAACTTGGGTTCCGATTTGGGCAATGATATGAATATTTTAGTAGATGTTGTGCCAAAAATGAAAAGGGCATCAAATGTGGCATGGTTCCAAGAACTTAAAGAAATCAACCAAAGCATTCAAGCAAAGAATGTTGAACTAAGGAGACTCCTACAAGAAGCAGAGAAGGAGAAACAAAGGTTGCAACATCAGTTACAAGCTAAGGAGGAAGCCTTGGAAAAATTACAGCGTAACAAGCTTGAGGTAAAAAGTGATTCTTCAATTTCATGTACTTTTTATGATGATTATTTCGTTGCTTTTGAGAAATATACTACATGAATTGGATCAAAGTTGTTGAAGAAAGTGGAGTATAAAGGAAAGGGCCTCCTCATTATTTGCCAAGGCATTGTGAATTCCATCAAAATACAGGAATTGCCTCGTTATGAAGGACTTGGATATGTCAGAAAAGAGGTTGGGGAATTCTCCAAGACATCTAGTGACCAACCAATGACAAACGATTAGAGCACTTCATCAAATTCCAGTGATAGTGAGGATTCCACGGGAATTTATCAGAGGTGCACCAGAAATAAGCACTCCAAGACAATCTAGAAAGTTTGGAGGAGAAAGAATCATTATAGTCATTGCAATGAGGTTGAACACCAGAGAATGACATGTCAAATACTCCATGCCTAGAAAGAACCCCTAAAGAAACCAGCGGGAAAAGTTGTTCATCAAGTGAATCAACTCCAAGATCATGACCCCTTCACTTTGTTGAGTGAGAGATGGTTTTACTAGATATAGTAGCTTGTCAAGGCCACATTTTATAAATCATGTGTTATAATAAATTTGTAAAAGTGATGATGTATTTTCCATCACTTATTAAAAGGAAAGATGATATTTTGGTCTTTAATTGATATTTGGGGTGTTGGTTTCTATTATGATGTAATATTGACCACAGAGAGTGTGGTATAAACTCTTGGAAAATATGTGGTTGTTTGAGTCATGTTTTATCTTGTATGTAAAGAATGTACCATGGGTTTTCATGGAATACAGATGTTGGAAGTGTGGCTTGACTAAGACACGGATTATATACATGCTTTTGGAGGACCAAAAGCTCCTCAGTGGGGAGGAATGATCAAGGTGGATCCAAAAATAGAAGTGGCCTTGAAAAAACTCAAAAACTAAATTCATCAGATAGAACTAAAACCAAGACCAGATCATAGTGCTTGTCGCCTTGATTCCAATGGTGCAAATGAAACTCAAATCTGAGTTTGTATGATCAATGTATAGTTGGTTAAAGTTCTAGTCAAATTAGGCCAAGTTTCGTGTTCGTATGCTCAATATATAGTTGGTCAAATTTCTGGTCAAACTAGGCCAAGTGATAATCACTAACGAGGCAACAATTTGGCAAAGGGGTGATACATAGAATCCAGTGGTCACAAAAGGGAAAATTTGTTGCCTACTTTATTTTCCCAGTAACCCTTACAAACCAATGACAAAATTTTAACTACTTTGTTATAATAAATTAATATATATTATATTATATATAATATATATATAATTATATATATATAATATATATATATATATATATATATAGATATAAGTATAATATATATATATTATATTAATATATATTATATATATATATTATATATAATATATATATATATTATATATAATATATATATTATATATATATATATAATATTTATATAATATATATAATAAATAGGGGTGTGGGCTACCACCCCTGCCACCCCTCCCCAAATCATGTTTCAACAAAATATACTAAATAAAATTTGGTCGGTGGGCAGTCAAACCCTGCCGACCCCAAAACATATGTATATTTTTTAATGGTCGTTGGCCAACCATTATACACAACACTATATATCTGTATGTGTGTGTGTGTGTGTGTAGATACGACTGACGGGGTTGGCAATATTTGAACCCACATCGGCCATGTGGCTGACCCACCCTAAGCGGTGGCCCCACTTAAACCATAACCCGCCAATGGTTACTTACAACCTCCACTCCAAAAAAAAAAATTCACACCATTTCATAACCATGTTACCACCACCTAACCAAAAATTTAAGTCACCAACCAATATGCCACAACAATTCGACCCTAAGTCCATCGGCCGACCAACAGCTTGATAGCCTGGTAATCACCACTAGGTCAAGTGGGCCGATGATACCAAAGCGCAACCAAAAGATATTTAATCCTGAACATTTCCATTTGGAGGGGGTGGAGGTCGAGAGGGCAGATCAGAGGCCAAGCAGTGGAACCAGGTGCATAACGAAACCCATTCAAGGTGGGGTGCATTCTTCAAAGAAGAGAATATTCTAGGGGAATATTCCCTATAATATTCCACATAATATTCCCATATAGAATCTTGGAGGAATCTAAAAGATTCCCTAAAGGATGATTTTTCACAGTGACAAAATGAGGCCAACTTTATAATCATTTTTCATAGAATTTCGCAGGGACTGTAGTGGTGTGCTTAGAATTTTTATTCAAGAAGCGAACTTTTCGCCATCTCCAGGAAGGAATCTTTGGGGGAATCTTCAATATCCCTGAGGGTCCAAATTTTGATGGTGTCTGAAAGGGTTTAAGTTTATAGTCATTTGACACAACTTCACCCCACGAATTCAATGACAATGTCCATTTCTTCAGCGGAGCTTTGCATTTTTCATCCATCACCGATATTGAAGGTATAAGGGTCATTTATGTAAAGTTAATTGTAATTCATTTTTTGTTGTCATTTAACAAAAGAGGCCTCCCCGCTTTGAGCCAGGCATGGATATGTAGACCACAATGGGTGAACTTCGTAATCAAATCACTTGTGTGCCTTTGGTCTCATGGTTTCTTTACGATTTCTGCTCCTTTTCCATGTGTTTTAAGTTACTTCGTTAACATGCTCTTTTATTTGGAATTTTGTATGCATACTTGAATTTAAAAGATCTGGATCACTGATCCAGGTGGATTTTAGTGCCCACCCGCCTATTCCACCTAGACCTCTAATCTGTCTCATCGGTTTCCTTAATTATAGCAACATTTAATATTTTTAGCAGTAACTATTTTCGGGTCCTAAACTTGGAGAGTTGTTTTGACACCCTAAATAGTGTTTTTTTGATGTTCGCTACAGGCTTGCTGCAAATCCTGTAGTAATCCTAGGGATCTTTACAACAAGGTATCATTCACACCAAACGAAGATTATATGACTAAGTTACTAACCCCGATGGGGCCCACAAACTCTTGGCATTCCATCTCTTGGGGCTAGGGTTTTGGTTATTTAGGGTTTCCATTTTTTATTCAATAAGGAAAAGGACCTTGAGACTCATTGTAACACATTTCAAAGACATGTAGCTACCACATCTCTTCTCAGAGATAAGCTATCATTGCCCGAGCTAGTTTATTTCCATTCTGCTTGTAAGCATCTTTCATTTCTTTGATATTAATGAAATGAAGACTTATTTATGTTGCTTCTTTGTGTTTATGTTTATGTTTGTATTCTATTGTGTTCCTACATAAGTCTGGACCAATGGTATTAGAGTGGTTTTCTCTTTCTTTATTTTTATTTTCATGTCCCCAACGAGGTCAAGATATAAGGAGTTAGGGTTCAAACTGTTTAAACCTTTGCAAGACCAGACTCATTGCCCCCGATGACCTCACATGGTGGAAGAAAAGAAAGACGAGGGAGCATTAGATCCTTTCAAAATATTACTCAAGGAATCCCTCAAGTGATAGAGTAACACGATGATGGATAACTTTGCCCAAATGCTTCGGCGGCTACCTAGGCAACACATCTTCATCCAACAACATTTTTAGAGGTGCCACTCCCTTTAAGGTATAGGTCAACTTTGACATTCCCATATTTGAAAGCCAAATAGATGTAGACATCATAGATAGATGGTTAAATCTATTGGAACGATATTTTTTCACTTCATGACTTTTGCAATCAGGAAAATATTACTTTTTCACTCATCAAAGTCATCCCCCATGTCAAGGACTGGTGGGAAACCTACTGTGAACAGAAGGACAAGGGGGGACCCTCATTCCTTTCAGTAGCACCCACCTAGAATTCTTTCCAAGACACCATCACGAAACAATATTACCTTATCGGGAGCTACGAAGATAAATACATAAAGTGGACCACGTTGCGGCATGGAAGGGACCAAGACATGCCAAAGTTCACAAATATTTTTCATATGCTTTGCACGAAGTTGGGTGTCAAAGATTTTTAGCAGCATCTGGTACTCAAGTTCCACAACTATCTACATAACTATATCCAGGATGAGATGGATTTCCTGGACATATCCTCGCTTGGTGCCACCTACCTATACTCTGTCAAGCTAGAGTGGAAATTTAAATAGAAGTGATACTTTGGATCTATGCATCTGAAGCAAGGGAAAGGCGCCCCAAACCGTAGAACAATGGAAAAATCCAAGCAGGGTGACCCAAGACAACTTGTCAAAGCATTGAGAAATTAACAAAACCACAAAGGCAAAGGACATAGGGAAATGGTGTGAGTTCCATAAGAGCCCCACTCACAACACAAGTAAGTGTCGAGCCAAGAAATCACCTGTGGTCAAGATGAATGCGTCCAAATTAGATGCATCTTCTGACTCTGAGTCAAAACCCGACAAAGGGAATGAAAAAGGGAAGTAGATTATTTATGCATAGCCTAGTAAAATTATTTGGGTCCTAGGTCAAAGAACCCATTGTGTGCTCTAGGGATTTTGTCTTGAGTCAAAGTCAAATCCAATATGTAAAATACCCCATTGGGCAGTTGTAACAAGAAATAAAATATTATTTTATTTTTTAGAATGGTCTAGAAAGACCCCAAGCTCAAGTCAGTCTGCCATGTCGAAGTCGGCCTAGAGAGGCCCTATTAGCCCATGTGAAAACTATAAAAGAGAAGGTGTTAATTTTAGGTATGTTCTATGCTTAGAGAAATTTATTTCAATTTTCATAGTTAGCTCCATACCTTTTCCAGATTAGCAATCACATCAACATTAAACTAAACTGTAGATAGAACATAAACATAAATCACAGAAGACAAGCCAAGACAAGAGGACACAAGATGTGGTGCTAACTAGGGACAAACCCCAATGTGGGGAAACCCTTGATCAATTCTTCTTATATGTTTTTCAATAGTTCAGCAGAAAGAGAGAGAGAGAGAGAGAGAGAGAGAGAGATAGTATGTTTACAACAGAATTCAACACTTTGAATTATCTAGATAAGAAAATAGATCATCTCTAAGAAGATGATACATGAGATCAGTTGAAGACATGCTACTTCAACTAATTCTCCAAGGTGACTCCTTCAACTATTGTTGTGTTGCATTTCGTCATCATGCTACACCTAATCGTACTGCACCATGCTGCACCCATCATCACTATGCTGCATCTCATCACGCTTCATTAATCATGACTATACCCATCACTGTACTGCATTATGTGCCATTGCTGCACCATGTTGCCATCCTGACCTATGTGTTGGTTGCACCTTACTTACTTGTTGTCCCTAGCATGCGTGTTGTCCTTAGTATGCTTGTTGTTGCATGCTAGTTGTCCCTTGCATGCTAGCTGTAACATTGCATGTTTGGTGTATTTTCTGCTAAGTACCATACAACTGTCCCAATGTTAGTTAGTTGTCCCTTGCATGCTGCTCTCCTTTGGAGACAGATGCTCTGGTTGTTTCGGTAGTTCCCAACAATTCTGGCAGTTTCGGCTATTCTCGACAGTCCCGGTAGTTCCGGCAGTTCCGGTTGTTCCTGACAGTTCTGGCAGTCCAGGCAGTTCCGACTTTTCCGGCCGTTTCGACTTTTCCGACAGTTTCGGTAGTTCTGGCATTTCCGGATTTTCTGACTTTTCTAGCTTTTCTGGTAGTTCCAGCTTTGCCAGCAGTTTCGGTTTTTCTGGCAGTTCCGGATTTCTGGCAGTTCCGGCTTTTCTGGCAGTTCTGGCTTTTTCGGCTTTTCAACAATTTCTAGCTTTTCCATTAGTTCCAATGTTTCCCACAGTTCTAGCTTTTTTGGTTTTTCCCACAATTCCGTCTTTTCCAGCTTTCAAGCAGTTATGGCTTTTCCAGCTTTTCTGGCATTTTCTGCTTTTCTGACAGTTCCTCTTTTCACATAGTTCCGGATTTTCCGACTTTTCTGGATTTTCCGACTTTTCCGGATTTTCCGGATTTTCTAGCTTTTCTGGCAGGCCTGGCTTTTCTGGCAGTTTTAGCTTTTCCGCCTTCTGGATTAGGGCAACGTTATTCCGTAGGATCTCTCCTCCTACTAAAACCCAAAGACAAGTAGAGAGAGGAAGAGATCCCAAGTGTGTTGAAATGACTTGAAGGCCACCTCTATTTATACTAAAACGTTGAGTACATGTGGGGTTTATTTGGTTGTTGGCTGACCTTAACGAATTGTCTTATAACGCAAATAAATTCATAACTCCATGAATACTTATTGGAATCGGATTATCTTTAGATCAATCCTACACCTCTCAATGAGAGGGATCCAAGAAAATATCAGCTTCCATAAATAAGATGACCCACATGGAGTTTCAACCTAGTTTCCAATTTTAAAACTCCCTCTCAACTAGGGTTAACTCCATCCGTTGATCCATATGTCCAACTGTACTATCTCTACCATCAATGCCCTACACTACTCTGCTCTACTTTGATCTGCTGAGCTCTGCTCTGCTCTTCTCTTCTTTGATTTGCTGAGCTCTGCTCTGCTGAACCATGAAGAAGAAGAATTGATCGAGAATGTCTCATACCATTCTCTACTGACCCGAAGTCAGATTCATTTGAAGAGAGTGTGTCACATCACTCTTACTGACCCAAAGTCAGTTTTATTGATCCCAGATCGATATCACAAGAGAGTGTCTCAAACCACTCATACTGATCCCATATCAATTTCATTGATCCCAAATCAATGTCACAAGAGAGTGTCTCAAACCACTCATATTAATCCCAGATCAGTTTCATTGATCCCATATCAGTTTCATTGATCCCAGATCAATGTCACAAGAGAGTGTCTCAAACCACTCATATTGATCCCATATCAGTGGAGGTCATCCTAGCATAGGGATTATGGTAAATACAACAATGTGTCCATCAATAGTACGAATGTGGTCCTTATCCTCATTTCCCTGCTCATTGATCAGATGAGAGGTACTTCCCATGAGTCCCAGACTACATGGGTAGGATGCCTCGACAGAAGAACTAATCATCCTGTCCACAAGAGAATGAATCATTCTTTCAGTGGATTCCACGAAGAACTAATCATCCTAGCCCACAAGAGAACTAATCATCTTGTTCCACAGTCGCCATGGAGAACTAATCATCCTGTTCCATAGTCGCCACGAAGAAAAAGTCATCCTAGCCCATAGGAGAAATAATTATCATGTTCCACAGTTGCCACGGGAGAACTAATCATCCCGGCCCACAAAAGAACTAATCATCCTGTTCATAGCGCACCAACGGGGGAGGGTGAGTCACCCTGTCGTCGTATGTTGCTCCAGTAAGTACCCCAATCCCCCCAGAGCTATGCATACAACATGCAGGACCCTTATAAGAAGGTCTCTCAATGACTCCAAGTCGTTCTGGAAAGTCACAGATTTAACAAAATGTTTGCGACCTATACATCAGTCTTAATGCGATGGAGCCTCCTCGCTCATCAACTTACCATATCGCATATAATGCAGTATCTGATGTCTATCTACTGAAGCAATCATCGAATAGGGGATTCCTCAATAATCGAATGCCTCTGTTTGGCACAGAGAATCACAGTGGTATTCATCATGTGTACAAATAGCTCACTTAAGAGCTTCTGCAACCATGCAGCTTCACACAAGATCATACTCGTAGCTATGTATTCAGTGTCAGTGGTGCTTATAGCAACCAACTTCTGCTTCCTACTCATCCATGATATCGAAGAAGAATCTAAAGAGAACCAGCAATGAGAAGTGCTCTAGTGATCCTCCACGCTGCCTGCCTAGTCAACGTTCGAATAATCATGCAGTTTCATATTTCCGGCAGTGTATCTGAATCCATGAGATATTGTGCCCCGAAGATATCTCAGAAGATTCTTGGCACCAATCCAATGAGGCTCAACCAAATATGAGATCACCATGCTAACTGCAAAACATATGTCCGGATGGAAGTTCACCAAGAATACAATGCGAATGATTTTATGAAACTCAGAGGCATTTCCCAAATCTGGTCTGACATCACTACCATATAACTTCTAAAAGTTAAGATGCTTGAGGTAGTCACAGGTTTGCAGTTTATCATTCCACATTCGGAATCCAACTCTCTCTTACTTCTACAAATTAGAGGGTCTGCACCTGTCAAAAATAGGTCGTCCTCATAAGGTGCCGGTATGAGAGGTCTATCATCCACAACCTTTCGGTAATGGTTTGGATCGGTTTCACTCCTAGTGAATCTCAGCTTCATCAGACAGTTATCAATCCTCTCATACTATGCCTGGGGTGTTTTGCTTCAAGCCGTATAGGGATTTCTTCCACCTGTATACATGAGATTCCTGATCATGAATCTCAAACTCCTCGGGTTGTTACAAACCTGTGGACCTGCTGCATGAGGGGAATGGTCCCCTTATAAGATTTTCCTTCGGTACATCTCAGACATGTACCTTCATACTCTACTTGAATTCAAACATCCCTATCAGCATTTGACTCACATCAGGTAGGGCCCCATAGGTAGACCTCTAGTGTTATAGATGTGATATGTCAATTGACATGATCCCCAATGGACCATATTGCAACTTGATACAAATTGCCAACCCTGAACCCATGAGAAAAATCATCTTTGAAAAATAAATTTTTTAACATGTACCTTTCCATCGATGAATGCCACCCTGAATCCTTTGACTTCAATTTCTGAGATGGACAACGGGTTCCTCTTGCAAACAGGTACATAAAAGAGATTCTGTAAATGAATCAAGTTACCCTTATTCAATTGAGATTTAACATTCCCTACACCCTTTCCAGGATAGGTGGCATCGGCTACAAGTATAATCCCATGATTGTTTCCATCTCTACCAAATTAGAGAGTGCACCCATCTATCCAATGAAGTGCCTTGAAGCACTACAATCTATAATCCAAATTCCTAAAGAATCTAAAGGAGAGGGCCAATACAAGATAACGCTTCTTTATCTTATCAGAAACAACATTTGATTCTTCATACCTAGGGTTCCTTGCTTTCTATGAAGAGTCGACCTTTTCCTTGATGACTTGCATTACCTGTCATTCCTTTGATCATTGAAGATGTCCCTAGAATGATTGTTATCATCATCAAGTGATGTGTCCTTGCCATTCAAATACTCCTTCACATAATGGCTGAACTAGTTATCTGCCTTTCCTTCCACCCTGAGATCTGGTCTTCCAATGAAGTGATCTTTAGGTAGGCCATATCCCGCTACCCCATTCTGATAATACTCTCTACTTTGACTTCACCCTTGGTGAATTTGAAGAGGGATGAGGAATCCACAAATCCTTTTGTCCTTTCCCAACTATCTTCAATGATTTCTCTTTCACTCTTGCTCGGGCATTATCTTTACCTCAACTCTGATACCATGTTAATTTTAGGTATGTTCTATGCTTAGAGCAATTTATTTCAATTTTCACAGTTAGCTCCATAACTTTTCCAGATTAGCAATCACATCATCATTAAAGTAAACTGCAGATAGAACATAAACATAAATTGCAGAAGACAAGCCAAGACAAGAGGACACAAGATGTGGCACTAGCCAGGGACAAACCCCAATGTGGGGAAACCCTTGATCAATTCTTCTTATATGTTCTTCAATAGTTCAGCAGAGAGAGAGAGAGAGAGATAGTATGTTTACAACAGATGTCAACACTTTGGCTTATCTAGATAAGAGCATAGATCATATCTAAGAAGATGATACATGAGATCAGTTGAAGACATGATGCTTCAACTAATTCTCCAAGGTGATTCCTTCACCTACCATTGTGTTGCATTTTGTCATCATGTTGCACCTCATCGCACTGCATCATGATGTACCCATCATCACTATGCTGCATCTCATCATGCGTCTTTAATCATGACTATACCCATCACTGTACTGCATTATGTGCCATTGTTGTACCATGTTGCCTTCCTAACCTATGTGTTGGCTTCACCTTGCTTTCTTGTTGTCCCTTGCTTGCTTGTTGTCCCTAGCATACTTGTTGTCCTTAGTATGCTTATTTTTGCATGCTAGTTGTCCCTCACATGCTAGCCATAACATTGCATGCTTGGTGTATTTGCTGCTAAGTACCATACAACTATCCCAATGTTAGTTTGTTGTCCATTGCATGTTTCTCTCCTTCGGAGACATATGCTCCAACTGTTTCGGCAGTTATCAATAGTTCTGGCAGTTCCGACTATTCCCGGCGGTTCCAGTAGTTCCGTTCGTTCCTGGCAGTTCCAACAATTCAGGCAGTTCCGACTTTTTCGACAGTTCTGGATTTTCCGACAGTTTCGGCATTTCCAACTTTTCTGGATTTTCTAGAAGTTCTGGCTTTTACGACAGTTCTGGATTTCTGGCAGTTCCGGCTTTTCCAGCAGTTTCGGCTTTTCCGGAAGTTCCGGATCTTTTGGCTTTTTGGCAGTTCCAGCTTTTCCAGCAGTTCCAGCTTTTTTGGCATATCCAGATTTTCCGACAGTTCCGGCTTTTCCCACAGTTCCGGCTTTTTTGATTTTTCGAATTTTCTGTCTTTTCTGGCTTTTCCAGTAGTTTCGGCTTTTCTGCCCTCTAGATCAAGGCAACGTTATTCCTTAGGATCTCTCCTCCTACTAAAACCCAAAGACAAGTAGAGAGAGGAAGAGATCCCAAGTGTGTTGAAATGACTTGAAGGCTACCTATATATATACTAAAACATTGAACACATGTGGGGTTTATTTGGTTGTTGGCTGACCTTGACGAATTGTCTTATAATGCAAATAAATTCATAAATCCATGAATACTTATCGGAATCGGATGATCTTTAGATCAATCCTATGCCTCTCGATGAGAGGGATCCAAGAAAAATATCAGCTTCCATAAATAAGATGACCCACATGGATTTTGGCCCTAGTTTCCAACTTTAACATAAGGACTTAGACCCTTTGAATACATACACTTGGGAAAACAACATCTGATCTAATATGCAACTAGAAACACATGTGAAGGTCTTGGAGGATAGGCAGAAGGCCAATGAAGAAGAGAAGGATGTCTTACACCTTCGATCAACTCTCTCATATGAAGTTTATGTGATCACTAGGATTTCCACATATTTGAGAGGTGCATAAATTCTACAAGTTTGAAATATGTTGGAAGACTATAGGTACAAGAAGTGCAGGAAGACTACAATCATTGTTTGAAGGTTGAAAACTCTTACCGTAAAATAATCTTCATGTGTTAGCATTGATGGCATTATCTTGCCTTTAAATAAATTGTTGGTGGCTTGCTTGATATTGGTAAAGGTCTATGTTCTTGGGTCTTGGGTATTGGAAGTATCCTTTGAATTTGTTTCTATAAGAAGATAAGCTTGTTTGGGTTTCCCCTTTGGAGGGGTTTTTCCTTAGCCTAGAGCCTGTCTCTAGTGTCTCTTTCTTGTGTGCATGATCTTCATTGTTTGGCAATTATCTTGATGATAAGAACACAAGAATCCTAAAAAAAAAAAATCCCAAGTAATTTTCAGGAAAAGAGAAATCAATCTTATAAGAAAACTTAATTGTTGCCCTAATGATTTCTCAACAATGCTCTCATGTGCAGGAACATAAATGTATAATTAATACTATTTAAAATACTATTCATGAAAAACATGTGAAACTACATAAATAATCACAATGAAGGAAACATAACACACAAACATATAAATAAACATTTATCTTTTAAAGGAAATACCAACTAGTTGTAAACCTCAAACATTCCACCCAGCCATAGACCATGCTTATTTTTATCTTTCAGCGGTCCCCTGAGCTAGGGCCTCAACTACATAGGCATAAAGGCTTACATAGATATAAATATGGAATCTTACTAATGCATAGCATGAATAGGTCCATGGTACCAAGATCCACTAGCCTCACACTAATAGTCTCACATTCCCCATCAACCCACACAATCTAAGGTAATGCACCCAATTCTTTGCAACTACAGTCCATCAAGTTGTTCCACTAGCCTTCCATGGATTTTCAAGTTAGTTGGCCAAGGATGTCTCAATGCCCTATGGCCTCACATTAAGGAAACCTACCATCTCTATCTCGAATCCACCTAGGATTTTACTAGGAACCAATCATATCATAGGGGCACCCGTTCTTCCCTTCCAGGGAGTCTAGTCACCTTCCCTTTCTTCGTCTAAATTTTGTAATTAATTATGGAATAACACTTAACTCTCATTTTTATGTGTATGCCCCATTTTTGACAAGTGGCACTCATGAAAGTCACTTTATGTACTTAGGATAAAGTGTTTGAACCTTTTGAATTAGGGATATTTTAATAATAACCTAGCCTCTGAGAATTAAGCCCTTCATCATTTATCCTTTAGCCACTCCTTTCACACTCATGGAGTCTCATCCACCCATACACTATTCTTTGATTGGACCTACAACAATTATGTATTTCATTAATATCCATGTGATTACAAGTCTATGTAACTAGGCTCACAAGCATTTTAGCACATAGGCTCACCTACCCTAAAATCACACAGGCATTTTGGTGTAAAAAACATATGAATAAAAAAATATTGATTTGAACACATATATAACACATATATACATGGGAACATAGGCCTCCAAAATATTCCTTTATTCACCACCCTAAACATGATATGTACATCATCACAAAGATAGGAGTCATCCCAGGGGCATTACAATCTAGAAATTTGAATATTTATGAAGAGTAAACTAATGCAACCCATAACGCTTCTTCGTGCATTTTATTAAGGTATATATAATTTTCCACCACCATGGGTGCTTCAAATTCATCTATTTTATGTGTGCTTCAATACTAGGACCACCAATTTCCTTGAATGCATATTCCTTACATAAATATGAAAATCATAGCTAGGGTTTTGAAGAAATCACTTACTTTTCCCTGTCATTTATAATGGTTAGGGTTTGAGTTGGAAAATTTGAAATGATCACATCTTTCTAAGTATTAATAAAAACCTATATTCTGGAAATAATTATGAAATGGCATAGCCATGTTGCATCTATTGGTATTGATACAGTGAAAATATAGACACTTTATCAAAAGATATTTTCCAAAATATTTATGGATATTATTGGACAAACTTTGAAAATAAATAATTTAAAATCAATAATGTCTTCCTTTTTGGAATACATTTTGAATGACTTTTTTGAAATTGGGTATTTCCAAGAGGATCTTGCATTTGCTATTGGTTCTTCAAATTCTACATAAAAATCTATTGAAATGGATCTAAGTGTTGTAGCTATCTTTATTGTCTTCAAAAAGGTGCAAAAAGAAAATAAAAGCAAAAAAATTCCACATTTTCGCTCAAGAAAGAGTTTTAATACCACATATAATAAACCTTTTTAGATGAAAGATAGAAATTAAACCATTAACTTGATAATAACAATATATATTCACGCAAAAAACTATAGAAATTAAAACCATAGCTTTGTGCCACAACCTAAAAAATTTCTATGGCTTATGGTGAAGGCTATCGACAGGAGAAACACTCCCTCTTATATCTATGTAGTCTCGGGTGATGGCCATAAAACCACTCTTACCTCCATCCTTGGTTTTGGCTTCCCTCATCACCCTTCCTCTGAGAAAATTAGGGCAACATGGCATTCATCTTGGATCACATCAAGCCACAGACTTAATGACACACTTTAGGGCATTGTTTGACAAAAGATGCAATTGACCCAAATTTGAAGTTAAATGTTCTAGAATCAGTTAATACATTTAATACATGAAGAACCATGCCTTTAGCGAGAAATTTATATGGATATGGCCCTCGAAAAAATCTCTCACCTAGTGGATTTAGTGGAAATGGAAACCCAATGGCCATATCAAGCTTGAACTAGGCACCAAAGGTTTCTTCACAATGATTTTGCTATCTTGGAAGATAAAATGTACAACTTTGGAAACAATCCCAACTTTTTTCAATTCGACAGGTTTGTAGCTTCGATTTTGGACAAACATATCCATTCCACATAAGGAATACTTCAAATAAACCCTTATCTGGATTCATATGTATTCCTTACCAAGGGAATTTATGGAAGTAGAGACTTTGGAAGGGATTAGAAATGTATCAGGCTAATTTTTCAAAATTTAAGAATTCACAAAGAAAGCAAGGACATTTCTTACACTTGTATCTATTTTTATATTAATATAGCATAACCCCTCTCTAAATCAATATATATTTACTATCATGATGTTGTTTGGAATAAAAACATATATTATGAGCATATCCCCTTCCAGTGCATAATATGCCATGAGTATGGGAACCATTTCCAAATATATTTGTTGTTTCCCCACCCCCTCCTCCATTTCAATAGGAGACCAAGGATTCCAATGGTTTCACCAAGCCTCCTTCTCATCATCGCTCTCAGTGTGTCCCTCTGCCTCCACACTCAAGTAAGAATCCTTAAACATCCAACAATTTTGAACCTTGATCCAATCTATAATTTTTAGGAGCTCAGATAACCCCCTCAATGGAGCCTGACAAACCTTCTTATTCTAAGAATAAATAAAATGATATTCCTTGGGACCCTCTTAAGGAATCCTCAGTCTCTCCTAATAAAGAAAAAAAATCCTTAGATCTTGTCATCCAAGAAATCATCACAGTTGAATCAAGTAATGAACCAAATCTTGGAGAGGCAGAGGATATGGATCTAGATGCTTTAGATCTCCTTAACACTTCCAAGACTTGGAAAGGTAAGGACCAAAAATCCATCATGGAACACAAGGTCGAAACATTGAGTAAATATTATTTAGAATCATGATTCCAATCCCAGAAATATACTTCAGGTATGAATACTTATATCCCCCATTTGTATTTCTACGCTTATGCTTTCAAATATACACCTATATCCCACAAATAAGAAAATAAGAAGGGAAGGAAAAGAAATCAACAAATTCTAGAAGGTCTTTCCTTCCACCACCTCCTTGTCTAAATGAAATAACTCTCCTAGAAAATAAGGGGCCTCAATTGCAAAAGGAAATAGAGGATCCTCCAAAAAGGTGGATAATGGATCAACCCACATTCATGATGATTCAAGAAACTAAAACTTCGTGTAATTCCATAGAGATGATATCATCCAAAATAAGAAGAAAATATTACTCCATTATCATAGATTTCCAAGGACAAGCGGGACATCCAGCCATATTTTGCAACACACCAAAAGTTTTAGTTCTTAGATCATTTTCATCTCTCATAATACAACTTTAGCTCCATGTTTCAGATGAAATAAGCTTCCTTTCATATTTTTATGACCCCATCATGCAAAGAGACAAGGCCAAATTATCGAACTCCATCAAGCAAATTCAACCATTGTTAGATAAATTTCCATGGATTTTATGGGGAGACATTAATCTTATCAAATCTCTTTCCAGAAAAAATGTTGTATATGATGAAACATAACCAACTCTTAGATCTAGAAACCATCGATGGGAATTACACCTAGAAAAATAGAATGGGTGGAGCTCAAAAAATTGCATCAAGATTGGATAGATTTCTAATTCATGAAAATTATGAGAAAAGATATCTACATGGAAGCATCAATACTCCCATGAAATGGATCTGATCACTAGCCCATTAGTATTGATATGGACATCAAATATAGCACTAAGAACCACACACGTGTTTTTTGAAAGCTTCTAGCTCTCACAACCCAAAATTTCAAGATAAGATCAAAGAATGGTGGCATGAGGTGGAAGGCACTAAAGAATTTTCCATGTACTTATTTGAAGAAAAAGTTAAAGCATTTTAAACTCCAACTTAAAAAATGGAACAAAACAAATTTTGGAAATATTTTCAAAGTGATGCAAGGTCTAGAGGAAAAAATGATCCTCCTATAGTAGGATCCCACATGTTGACCTAGTTAGAATAGATAAGGGAATAAGAGGATATTTTATAGAAACAAAAATCAAGAATAAGATGGCTCAAGGAGGGAGAAAAAAACATAGATTTATTGCAAAAATCCATGCTTCATCATAGGCATCATAATTGGATAGCCTTGTTAAAAACCTTTAAAGGAACCAAACTACGTTATCACAAGGATGTGGAATCAAAATTGATTCATTAATTTGGGGACTTATTATCTAACCCAGACCTAAATAGGAAGGTAGAAATCCAATGCATAGTGCAACACATCCCATCTCTAGTCTCTCAAGATCAAAATGAGGCTCTTCTAAAATGAATTACTATGGAGGAAGTCAAGGATGCAGTCAAATAAATCATAAATAAAAAAGAGTTCAGGTTGAATGGCTTTACAACTAATATTTTCCAAGGATTTTGACTAGTTGTGGGTTGATATATCTGGAAAATAGTCAAAGAAGAATCAAGGCACTCTCTTTCAGTCCTTCCATCTCTATATGCTACATTCCTCACCTTAGCTTCCAAAAAACAAAAGGCTAAAAATTTCAGTGGGTTTAGACTTATAGAATTATGTAATATGGATTACAAATTAGAAACCAAAGTCATAGCTAATAAGTTAAAGTGTATTCTTCCTCTCCTAGTATCATTGAAGCAATCTAGCTATGTCAAACATTGTCAAATTCCATATGGGATTATGGTGCCATAGGAATTCATTCATTCTATAAATAGCACTAAAAGGATGAGCATGCTTCTCAAACTAGATCTCTCAAAATCCTTTGACAAGCTTAATTGGTATTATCACTTTGCATCACTTTGTGTTTTTTTTCCTAGGAATGGATCACATGGATCAAGGCCCTAATATCTTCACCCTTATTCTTTGTCCTCCTAAATTGTTCATTGATTAGAACATTCTCCACATCTTGTAGCATATGGAAAGGGGAACCCTTGTCTCCATTCTTATTCATTTTAGTAGCAGAAGGCTTAGGTAGTGGATTTAAATCAATGGTTTCTAGAAGGAAAGTGTAAGGCACTAGGTTGTTCAGTGAATATGTCCCTATCTCACACCAAAAATTCATTGATGACATTATATTCATGGGATTTCCAATATTTCAAGAAGCTTGAGCGCTCCATAAATTTCTCATAGACTTTTTAGGAGCTATGGGTATGGATATAAATCATTCTAAATCACAAATTTGTTTTTCAATACCCCATGTTGCTATTCATATTCATATAGCTAGATTACTAGGATTTCAAAAATGCAAAATCCCTTTTAAATATCTCGTTGCCCCTCCAGTGGGTTGCTCTTTAAGATTTAAGGTTTGTTAAAATCAAATAAGTAAATGTTAGAAATTAAATAACAGAGAAATGAAACAAAAATATTGGAAATACAAACAAACATAAAACAAGAGAGACATAGATATACATGGTTCAATAAATCTGGGTTATGTCCAAAAAGAAACAACTAATCCTTCCTTTTATATTATCTCTCAAATTGTAGGGATATAACTTACAACACATCCGTTGTAACTTCCTCTTTTCTCTCACACAATCTCTTCTCTTTTCCTCAAAAAATAATACACAGTCACAATACAATTCCCTCGTATAAACTTAGGGTTTCCTTCTTGAGAAAAAACCCCTAATTAACATAACTTCAACAGTTAGATATTTCACTTAATGAGCAATCCAGATTGACTATGAAATTACAATATTTTACAAGGAAACTTTAAAACATTCTTTTGGGGACGTTGCCCCCAAACCCCCTGTCAAGGGCTTGGATTCAAACATGATTGAAACAAATACATTTTAATTATGAAGATAATCAGGTTCCACACCCAAAAATCTCCCACTTGGAGACTAATTATAGAAACTCCACTGCTACTTCACTTGTTGGACAATGCATCCACTTGGACCTAATTGTTTGTCATATTTACCATCATACTTGAAGACCAATTGAAATTGAGCAGAAACTCAATTTCTCCTTGGTTACTACCTTTATTAACATATATGAAATATTATGGCAAGTGTGTATCTTTTCCAGCTTCAATTGTTCATCTTCCAAAATTAACCGTATGAAATTATACTTGAGTTGTATATGTTTAGTTTTAGAATGAAATGTTGAGTTATTTGCAAGATGAATGGCACTCTAGCTATCATTGTATAACCCACCAATCACCTGCTTCTTTCCTAGCTCATCCATAAACCTTTGTAACCAAATAATTTCTTTACTAGCCTTTGTAGCAACAACATACTCTACTTTCATTGTTGAAAGTGAAACAATCCTTTACATTTTAGAAACCCAACTGACTATTTTTCTGCCTACATTAAACACATACCCTATGGTACTCCTCATGTTATCTCTATCACTTGTCATATCTAAACCAGCATATCCTTGTAGAACAATGTTTGAACCTCCAAAACATAATGCTTGATTAGTGGTGTAGTAGAATCCATCGTCAATTTAATTTCATTTTCAATATTATCACAAAAAATAAAAATAAAAATAAAATATTATGTTTAAAAAATCAAAAGAGAGTTTGAAAGTCCGAAAAAAACGATTTATTTTATGTTTTATTGAAGACATTCTAATCCGATATAAGGTGAGGCCCCGACCCAAATATTAAAGTCTGAGCAGTATCATAAGATATAAGCAAGTGTGGGCTCAAGAAGTGGGTAAAGTGCTCTGCGGGGGAACAACGAGCACGAGTTATAACTCAGGCTCAACCTCGGCAGTTGAACATGACGTCAAGGTATTTGACTAAGATCTACGGCCTGAGATCACTATGGGGGTTCAAGCTTGATGAACCTCTCGTACACTCCCTACCCCCGCAATAGGCCATCTCCATTGTTTCACTCCATCTCATCTCCTCCACGTCATCTGCCACCCTCATTCATTAACATCCACCTCATCTACTGTACCCCATCACCTCATCTACCACTCCATTAATTAGTTACATTAATTACAGGATTTCCCTCCATTTTGATTATAATATATAAAAAAGCAAAGTAAAACTTTATCGCATTAGTCTTTTGTTTTTAATACTAAGCAACCTCGCATCTAGTTCAGTAGTCTGAGTCAGCAACCGTCTCGACAACTGTTATTAACAACTGTCACTAGCAACTGTAATCTATAGACACCATGGCCAAACAAGTAAGTTCTTCCTCAATCATCCATACCCCATTAATGGATGTTGAACATGATATTTCTGATACCCTCTGCACAATTAAGCATCTTTACTGTATCAAGAGGTCATTATGAGCCATAAAAAGTCTCCTATATTCATGGCAATGGTTAGGTCAGGTGTTTTAGCTGCTTTTGTCCCCAGGACACATTTATTCCCTAAATTTATTCAATGGCTACCCCAAGAAGTGTTTTCTAACGAGTCAATCAGGGGAGAGTGTTTTTCAAGTAACCTCACAATTAATACACCAAGATTTGAATTACCCTATGTCTAGAACCTACACCACCTTTACTGAAGAGTCTCTGATTTCATATTATGATAACATGTCTCCTCAGGAACTTTCTCATGTCACCTCTTTCTTGGCTCCTAAATCTGGTCAATTCTCCCTAGATGGGAATCTCTTCTCTTTAAAGATATTTTCAATTGACATAAGACCTGTTTTTCAAGTAATTTTTAAGATTCTAGGAAAAGAAGACTCCAAGCAGGTTGATAAAGTTGTGCTAGGATTTTTCTCCTTAATGATGAAGCCAGAGATAGTACTAGACAAGATAGTACTAGACATTCTAGCATTTTGGGTAGATACTATCAATACCCAATTTATGACTTTGCCTCTCACTAGGTCCTTCAAATTTCCTTTAGTTATTACTTATTTATTTTTGTACTAGAATGCTGAACATTTTTCAAATTTGGGACTAAATGTTGTTGATATCAATAAAAAGAAGCAGTCAATGGTATTCTAGATAGACCTGATAAGGGGTGATCCAAGATATAGTGGTTTATTTGAGTTTACTTCTTTATTCCTTCTATTGGCTTATAAAATCTTGAATGGAACCCTAACCCCAACTTTTATTCCTAAAGCTCAAGAATTTCTTCAATTGAGTAAGGATGTTAGATGTGGAGATTGGTTCATCTTTAAAGAGAATGCAGAGATTAGGCTTTATGGAGCCTCTGTCAAGCCTTACAAGTTGCCAAAATTTGTGCCAATGAGGCTTTTTTCCCTTGAATTTATCAGGCATAGCTTGAATGTAGATCAACTTCATTTTTTTCCTATGAAGAAAGGTTATTTCTTTAAGTTAGCTAAAGCACTGGAACCCTTTATTGTGAATACTAGACAGGCTTCTCAAGAGGTTGAGAGATTGTTGAGTGACATGTGTCTTTTACAGGTGGTTGAGTGGGCTTATGACCCTCATCAAATTATTTCGAAGAGAAGGATGGAGAATGGATATTCAACCTTTTTACATGAAAGTAGACCTGAAATAGAGAAATTGGCAAATGGAGGTTTGCAAAACACTTAGGGGACAAAGATTGAAACCGCTAGAATCACAGAAAAAGGTGTCAAGAGGGCTAGAGAAGGAATTTTTGATCTGGATGAGGAAGAATCTGAAGCAACAAAAAGGACCAAGCTTCAAGATGTAATGTCTTCAGCACAACCTGTTTTGGTGATTCAGTTAGGATAAACAGAAGGTGCCCCAACTTACCCATCTTCTAGAGAACCTGTTCATGATCAGGTTCCTTTAATTCAAAGTATGTTTTCTCAAATAGTTGAGGGAAATCAAAAGGTAAAGTTAAATATGGAGGCTCAAGCTAAGTCTCAAGTTGCTCATGAACAAACTAGATTGCTATCTGCTATCGATTTGGAGAGGAGCCAACTTAAAATTGTTTTTTCTCATCCTACTGAAATATCAATAGGGTTCACTAGTAATTTCAAGACTGTGAATTTAATTGTTGACACTCACAAGCTTCCAATGCTTGAAAAGATCAATTTGCACATGAAAATTGGGCAATTTATCGTAAATGATCTACATAAAACAAATGCAGTAGTTGTTAAGGTAGAAAAAATGCTACATAAGGTAATTCAGCAATCAAAGTTGGAGAAAGCCAACTCCAGAGCTTTGAATGCACAGGTGGATGAGTTGAAGAAAATTATCATAAAAATAGGTGTCAATCCTGATGACCAACCTGCTATTTAGGAATTATTGCAATCTGCTAAGTCAGATATTAGGGTTTTGAAAAAGAAGATGAATCTACCTACAGGTAAGCATCACATTGCTACAGGGACAGTTGAAGTGGAAAATTAAAAGGAAAAGCTCCTGTAGGATGTGTTGCAGAAAACTGAAGAAGTTTCTTTACTTAAAGAATCTTTGGACAAGATGCAACGACAGGTAGACACTCATGTTTGTACAGTAGTGATGCCAACTAACAAAGATGATCCAACAACACAGGGTTTACAATTGGGAACAAAGCTTAAAATGGTTGAGCATGATGTAAAGAAAGCCTAAAGAGAGTTGGAGACGACTTGCAAACTGTTGAATTTGAGTGAAGAAGAAGAAAGAAGGGAGAAAGCAAATGAAAAGAAGTACAGGGAAGATCTTCTAAGGGCTCAAGATGAAATTAAAAGGCTAAAGGAGAAAATGAAGGGCAACATGTCCTTAATTCAATCTAGGGAAATCCTATGGGATGAAGTCATTGAGGTTATCAAGGGAATTTGGGAATTTCTTGTTATTATATCTGAAGAGAAAACACTAGTCCGAGACATGGAAGAGGTGGTCATGAAAAATAAACAAAAATATTTATATAGATCAAAGTTTGTAGAGAGGATGATAGATTTCATTAATTCTAAATCCACTGCAGAACTGAAGGAGCATGACATGCCAGATATGACATTATGTGTAATAAATTTCAATATGATGATTGTCAGAAATATTTATAGGGAATACTGCTGAGAAGAAGATAAACAAAATGAAGGAATTAGTTTCCAAGTTTAATATCATGCTTGATAAAAGATTCAGAGCTGGACTTCCTTCTTGCTGGGATATACAAGGAAACCTGCTGCCATGGAAGACATATGAGACTTTTCTAGTTGAGGCAAAGAGAAAAGTTGATAACACTCATGAAAAGACAGCAGTATTAAAGGAAGCCACCATTGTAAACTACCTTAACAAAGATTTCAAGCTTCTATGGATGGTGAATAATTTGTTCACAGATAAGCCTACTTATAGTAGTATTACAACTTGCAGAATAGCACTTGACAAGTTAGAGGAAGCACCAAAGTCAAATGTACCAGTATGGAGAAAGTGCAAAGAATGGATGATAGAGAAGACCAAGGATGCATTAACAGGACCTTCTACTCAAGCCATAGATTCAAATAGCAAACATCAATCACCAATCATACTTTAAATTATGTTACTTCTTGTTATCTTATTTCTCGAGAAAAATGAGGTGTCTTTTACCCTCTAATGTAATATTTTGTAATGAATTTTACTTTAGACAATTAGAAGGTAGTTAAGTAGTTTGACAGTTTTGGTAGTTACCAATTGTCCCATGATGTATAAAAAGTGGCAAAATTATAGAAAAAACATCTGAATTTTGAAAAACTTGGAGAGTAGGCTATTGTATTCTTGATAAACTGATGATTAATTAAAGAATCAAGAGTTTTCCTCACAATGTTGGGTATGTTTTTGTAATTTCTCTGTTATGTGTCATCATGTTTCTTCCTTTCTTTAAATATGGTAATGAAGCTGCAGGTCTTTGTTTACTTATGTGAATAAAGTTAAAATTCCTTAAAAGATCACTCCTATATTTAAAGCTCCTACCTCTATATTTCTTCTAGGTTACAGATAATAGTTCCTGTCAAATACATCATATCATATTTAATTTCTCAAGGCATTCTTCATGCAGCATTTATATCCAACATCACATGGCATTTTTATATTTTCATATCAGCTAAATATTAAGGGTTAAAAGTCAAGTCCTTCAAGTCCTCCACATGAGGATACATTATACAAATGAGTGACATGCATAATAAAATTTAATGTCTTAATCAAAATTCCTACACAGCCAGAAAATCGGTTTCTTAAGGAACAACAAGTTGTACCCCTCAAATACCTAAGAATCCACTTCACTGCATCCAATGCTCTTTTCCTAGATTTTTCATATACTTTCTCACAACTCCCATTGCATGGGAAATATTAACCCTTATTCACACCATTACATACATTAAGCTTCCAATTGTTGATGGGTATGGAACTTTAGATATATAATTTATATCTTCCTGAGCCTTGGGACACATCTCCTTAGTTTGAAATGGCTAGCCAAAGGTGTGTTAACTAGTTTTGCATTTTGCATATTAAATATTTCCAACACATTTTATATGTATTCACCCTAAGATAATGTTAATTTGTGTTTTTTCATGCCTCTAGTTATTCTCATACCAAGGATTTGTTTTGCAGCACCCAAATCCTTCATTGTAAATGAATTGAGCAATTTTCTTTTGAGAACATTTATTTCCTTCTTGTTAGACCCTCCAACAAGCATGCCATCTACATACAATATCAATACAATATAGTTCTCATCATTTTGTTTCCTAACATAAATACAATGGTCAGAGTGGCATCTAGTATAACCTTGTTCAGACATAAACCTATCAAATTTTAGATACCACTGCCTTGGAGCTTGTTTTAAGCCATACAAGATCTTCTTCAACTTGCACACTAATATATATTTCCCTTGGACCTCATACCCTTGTGGTTGCTACATATAAGTCTCTTCCTCCAAATACCCATGGACAAAGGTTAATTTTACTTCTAACTATTCAAGATGCAAATCTTCTTATGCTAGTAAACTTAAAATAGTTCCGATTGAAGTCATTTCAAAAACATGAGAAAATATTTTATCAAAGTTTATACCTTTATTTTGTGCAAACCCTTTCACAATAAGTCTAGCCTTATATCTCGTTTTTCTTCCATCTTCTTCCTTCAACCTATAAACCCATTTATTCTACAATTTTGCTTTTCCTAAAGGAAACCTCACTAATTCTCAAGTATGATTGTGTACCAAGAATTCCATCTCTTCTTTCATGGCTTGCTCCCAATTATTTCTTGTTTCTACCTGCATTGCTTCTTCATATCCTTATGGTTCACCAGAATCAATTAATAATACATAACATAATGAAGGAGAGTATCATTCAGGGGGTCTACTTAGCTTAATAGATCTTTCAATAACACTTGCAAGAGTTTGAGGTGCATGTTGTTGTTATTGATGTTGATCATTGTGGTCTTCTACCACCTTTGATTTTATATATATATATATATATATATATTATATATATATATTATATATATATATATATATATATATATAATATTATTTATATATTATTTTTTATTTATTTTATTTTATTTATTATTTTTATTTTTATTTTTGATGTCATCAAGCACTGTGTATTTTGTTTTTTCCTTTTCTTATTTCTTTATTTTCAACTAATCTTTGTATAAGACCCTTTTATTGAATACCACATCTCTATTGCTAATGATTTTTTGGTTTTCATAATCGTATAAGTGATAACCAAAATCATTAAAACCATATCCAATAAAGATACACTTCTTTGATTTTGTTTCAAGCTTTGTTATGTTTACTTTATTAATGTGGAAAAATGCTTCATAAACAAAGGTCTTTAGAAATGAGTAGTTTACCTTCTTACTTGTCCATGTCTCCTCTAGAATAACACCATCCAAGGAAATTGAAGTCCCTCTATTTATTAGGTAGACAACGGTATCTAAAACATCTGCCCAAAATTGTAAGGGAAATCATGCATGCAATCTCATACACCTTGCATGCTCCATGATTTTCCTGTTCATCCTTTCTAACACACCATTTTCTTGTCGTTTTCCTAGAATTTTCTTCTCTCTGCGAATTTCATGGTTTGAATATTAATTATCAAACTCCTTTTTGTAGTGTTCACCTTCATTATTTGATCTAATACACTTCAATTTATTTCTTGTCTCATTCTCAACCTAAGCTTTCCAATTCTTAAAAGTTTCAAAAAAGTTAGATTTATTTCAATTACAATAAACCCAAGCTTTTCTAGTTGAATCATCAATAAAAGTAACATACTAATGGGGTCCACAGAGAGATTATATTTGAGACGGTCCCCATACATCTATATGCACAAGATCTAATTTTCCATTCTTCTTTTCTTTCCCAAATTTGAGAAATTTGACTCTCTTTTGTTTTCCATAAACACAATTCTCACATAAATCCAAATCAACATGCTTCAAACCTAGCAACAAAATTCTTGATTGAAGAATCAACATCCCCTTCTCACTCATGTGCCCAAACCTATGATTCCACAATGTCATATCTTCTCTTGTAGAGGTTAAAGCATTAGTAGAATTAGAAATATCATTGCATAAGAACAATGTTCTAGCCTTCTCTCCTTTTTCTATTACCACGGCTCCTTTAGTTACCTTGTGGGTTTTTCCTATAAATGTAGTTACACAAATTTCAATTCCCAACTACCCTATTGGAATTATATTTTTCTTTAGATCTAGAACATGTCTTACCTCATTTAACAACCATTTGTTTCCATTCTATTGTTTTATAAGTACCTTAACCATTCCAATAATATTATAGGGTTTACCATCACCCAGATGAACCTATCCAAAATCTCTTTGAACATAGTCATGGAAATGTTTTCTATGGGTTCTGGCATGGAATGAAGCCCCTGAATCTACCACCCATGCATCAATAATATTTTCTAATGAAAGAATAAAAAAATATTGCAACACATCACTTGTTACACTTGCTTTCTAATTGTTCTCTTCTTGTCCATCTCCTTTTCCCTTCCAAGATTTATAGTTTTTCTTCAGATGTCCTTTCTTCTCACATTTCTAGCACACTATCCCTAATTTGGATTTGGATCTATATTTCCTTAACTCATTGTGATATCATGGGCTCTTTCCTCTCTCTAGTTTTCTTCCCCTAGTCTCTGCAGTCAAAGAATTACATGATGTCTCACTTGATCTTGTCTGATGCATCTCCTTTACTAAGGATAGCACCAACAAACATCATCAAACTTTAAATTACTAAGTCCAAAGAAAAAATTATTAATATCCATGACTAAGCCTTTCCAACTTTCTAGAAATGAGCATAGAAAAAATAGAGACCTAAATTCATCATCAAAATTTACCCCTACACTGAACGGTAACTGTGTTAAATTCATTTAAATGATCAACAACAGATTCACCTTCTAACATCTTCATATTAAATAAACACTTCATAATAAATACCATGTTTGAGGCCAAGGGTTTTTCATATTGTTTGGCCAATGCCTTCATTAAAACTTCCAAAGTAATTTCCTTTGAAATGTTGAAGCCACTGACACTACTAGGCACAATCATATTGTTCTTAGTGTCCTTCTATCGAGAATCTCCCATTCTTCATCTGTCATACTCGTTATTTTCTTTGCTTTTCTGCTTAATGGTAGGTAAATATTTTTCTGATATAGATAGTCCTCAATTTGCATCCTCCATAGCTGGTAGTTTTGGTTGTTCAATTTCTCAACCCTAAAATTACCATTTTCCCTCATTGCTCCCACTCGAACTAGGAACCCTTATTTCCTATGAGTTTCTCATCCAAATAGACCTTTGGATTTGATACCAGTTGTTAGAAACTAAATAACATAATAAGGAAACGAAAATATTGGAAAAAAAAGAAAAGCATAAAACAAGAGATACAGATATACATGGTTCACCCAATATAGGCTACATCCATGAAGAAACAACGAACCCTTCATTTTATATTATCCATCAAATTGAAGGGATACAACCTACATCACGTTTGTTGTAACTTCCTCTCCACTCTCACACAGCCTCCTCTCTTTTCCTCACAGAATAATACACAACCGCAATACAAACTCCCTCATATAAATTTAGAGTTGTCTTCTAGGGAGAAAGAAACCTAAATTAACATAACTTCAACTAACATACTTTTGGTTAACGAAAGGTCCAGATTGAATACAAAATTAAAATATTTTATAAGGCAATTTTCTCTAAATTTTTTCTTTTGGGGGCGTTTCCCCTGAACCTCATTCAGGGAATGGGATCCAAACACGGTTGAAACAAGACCTCGAAATCAGGAAGATAATCAAGCTCCACACCCAACAATAAATTAAACAACAAATTGGCTTGTTGTAATTTTCGATCACTAAACATAGTTGACATACTCGTCCTTTTAAAATAAGTTCTCCAAGTCCTCCCATTTTATACGCTCTCAGCCATGATGGCTCCAAAATCAATTAGATAAGATATTCAATGAATGTTTCTCTAGGGAGAACCAAAAAAGGAAACAAAATGGGCTCTTGTAGCCTAGGATAAAATTTGGAAACCCAAACTCAAAGGAGGACTAGGCTTGAGAGATCCAAACATTCTTAGTGTTGAAATTGTAACTAGGTTTGACCTTCATAATTATGTTTTTTGTAAAGTGCTAAAAATGAATTTTTATGACTTAAAAATAAAAACTATTTGTCATCTCCCATTTGGACATTTAAAAAGAAGAAAAATAGAAGTTTTATTATATATTCTAGTCTCTCCAAAGTGCCAAAGTTTTCGCTCCAATATGTCATGTCGGCCTGCCTACAAAGTCACCCCTTCGCTTTTGATGAGGACTATATATAGCTCAATTGTCCCTCACCAAACATCTCACAAAAATAACATACATCTAATGAAGAATGTGTAATACATCCGAGGAAGGATACAAAATATATTTGAGGAAGGATGCAAAGCATGTCTGATCAAGAATGCAGAAGAATACAAAGTATCTTTATGATAGAATATGAACTCGGAAGCTACAACATCTGAGACACTATATCCATGGAATGATGTAAGGATATATGTGGAAACTATGCAAAGTGTTAAAGCTCTCATTATGTAATATGATCTGAAGTTCTGTGACATAAATAGAAGACAAATTCCAGCTACCTTGAAGAAAAGATGCAAACCTTCTTATAGACTAAATTATGGACAGTTTGAGGCACATTTGGAAGAGTTGAATTTACATTTGGAAGAGTTATCATCTAGTTACTACTTATCAGTTTGACTTGGATTTCTTGTTAACAGAAAGACTCTATAAGGAAACGATTGTTGGGCTTTCCTCTTGTGGGTTTTTCCCTGGCCTTTGGCCTAGTTTTTTGTATCTCTTGTCTTTCTGTGCATTTTATTTATATAATTGCTTGATTACCTAATGGATTAAGTAGATACTAAATGAAAAATAAATAAAAAAACAATCACGAGTAATTATCATGTTAATAAATTCTTGTTTGGAAGTGAATTTCAACATGGTATCGAGATAGTAAAAATATATGAATTCTTAAGGAGGTCTAAGATCTATATCCTAGTTTGAAATTATTATCATCCAAAACTAATTCAAGGTTGAGGAAATCAAATTTATCTTTCTATGGTTTTTGAGATCTATATAGTCTGATTTTCTTTCTACTTGGAGATAATTACTAGGTTGAATCCTAGAGGAGTCTAGGCCAAGACCTAGGAGAGAAATATGAAACCTCTGTTGTATGATCCAAAACATACATTTAAGAAGTTATGGAAGCAAATGGAACCAAGGGATGATTGTCATCAAAGAAGACTCCAAGACACTACAACAACATACAATTGGAAAAAAGGAAGGGAACTGCTTGTGCATTAATTGTGAAAGAAAGGAATATCATAAAGAGTTGTCATGTTTAAAGACATTCAATAATTGTCATTGGGTGTTATTTCAAAGTCATGATAATATACACAAGATCAAATGATATCATGTTTCACATGAAGAACCTATGAAATTCGTGACAAACCCTATCGTTAAGGAAAAGAGCGTATGATATTTCAATTTTACTACCTGCCATTGTGGAAAAACTATTACCATTACATAAATTTTGAGGTAAAAAATGGGCCTTAAAACAAAAATGTACAAAAAAAAAATCAACTTTATAAGACCCGATAGGATTCAATATGATGATTTCAACCATGGGAGATGATTCACCATTTTTGGAGTAAAAAGGTAAAAATCTAAAAGAATAAAAAAATAAAAAATAAAAATTACTTTTTCAACTCGTATTTTCAACTTATCCCCTAAAATTTTACTTTAATTTAGAGTGGAAGCACTTGTTGGATGAATAATTTAATTTTGTATCCAATGAGTTTTCCCATTAGAAATTTGAGTAAAATCATAGGGAGATAATTTGAAAATACAAGTTGAAGAGACATTTTTTTTTTCCCTCTAAAATTTGATGAGGTAATATAATCTTATTTTATTATTTCCACTATTATTTTATAATATTCATTAGGAGGCCCATTTTAGACCTCAAAATTTCTCTAATGGGCCACTAAGATAGAATAGTAAGGATCACAAACTAGCATGAAGGAACTGGGATTCCAAGCCCTGTGAAGTATTTGTGAAGTGAAGAGCTTTTGTGAAGAAGGAATGACAGTGAATAGAAACATGGTAATTGCATGAGGTTACCCATCACCATATAAGACATAAATATGTCACTTGTGTGAAAAAAAAAGCACACATAGGTGGGCCATCAAGATTAATCTAGTGGTCGATGTGATCAATATCATTACCCACTGTGACACATTTGTTATTGTGGTATTTTACAATGAAATAGTTGGGCAAATGGAAAGAGTTGTTGCTAGTATTTGTGTGGGATAGAAGTATCTCTGAGGTTTTTAGATGGTCGCAGGACGAAGGAAGATGTGTTAAAGTTTCAAAGGAATAGTATTGTTGCATCCCTATTTACAAGCATAAAATAAGTGACATGAGCCTATCCTAGGTCTGCAGTAAAATTTTATCTAAGTCTTTTGTCTAAGCAAGGACCAAGAATCATCTAGCCTAAAGACTATAATGTTTCGAGCTTGCTATCTGAAGGAAAGTTTCATTTCTGAATGAAGATACGTAAGGATTCTCAAGAGGTATGTATAATCCTTTATCACATTTCAAAAGCTAGGCATAAATTTATGTCCATTTCAAATTTATCTTGCATAAAATGTCTCCAAATATTTATGCTCTTAGAAGACCTCGTCATTCACATTGTGAGATCTATAATCTTATAAGTCTGTCATTTTTCATGGATTTTTGTTATAATGCACGTGTCTCTCGTCTTCATGACAGAGACATGAGTAATATGTAAAATGCCTTATACTCTCCTTGCATGTGTAGACCTAAGTTTTATGTTACAATTGGGGTAAGGCAATCAAAAACATTGATGAGATCCATCTCTAATATAAAAAGCATATAAATGAAATTTCTAGGGTTTGTAACTAACACATTAGTGCACATGTATAACTTTCAATTTGAAAATTGGCAGGCCTTGAAGACTAACCCTAGTAAAAGTATGAACTAAGAAAACTCTAAGACTAATCATTTTCGCTAAAAATAGGAAGCCATAGAAATTACATCATGATGATGTGAGAACAAAGATAATTACAGGTACAAGTTTAAGAGGGAGATGGTTCTTTTCTTAAAACATAGATACTCTACATCTCCTTTGTTTGATTACTATTGTTTCTATTGTATTTATCTTTGGATAGTCTTTTATCTATACACTTTGCTTAATTATATTTGTTCTTCCATAGCCTCTCCTAATAAAGTTTGCAAGTCAATAATAAGAGCTACCTAGGCTTTGACAACAAATAAAAGAATTAGAAGAATGTAGCAAAGCATGAGGACTTTCTTAAATTATAGAAGACGTTAATGCAAAAAGAGCAAGCAAATATAGTATACACCAGGATGGCAGCATGGAATCAAAATTTGAGAAGGTTCTCCTAGTAAGAGGGGGGGGTGGGTTCACGATAAGATGTTTGTATTAGTTGAAAGAGTTACCCATGGAGTTTGAGAGCATAAAGAATACCTTGTATCTTCAGATGGAGTGATTAAAGAATGACCTTGATGGTTTGTAATCTAATGATAGAGGGATTCTTAAGTCAGAAGATGTTGCCTTCAGAGGGAGTCAGAAGCAGAACTTGACAGGAAGGATATTGGATTGATACACTACAACTTGAGATTTGGTAGAAACCTACTCAAGAAAATAGCATATGATCAAGATCCACCCATAATTTGAGCAATAAAATCATATTGGTCTTCTGATGTATTTGATTTGATTGTTGGGTTGGTAGTGCTGATGATGAGAAAAGAAGGAAGATATGATAGTTTGTACATGCAGTTTGGCTCCAAAAATGTGATGCCATGCTAAATTTGACACTGATACTTTGTAATAAGATGTTTGAATATTGACAAAGAACCTAGCCTTTCATGGAAGGTTGAAGTGCTTCATGATTCAAGGAGTAAGGTGCAGATAGGAGCCAAGATGCTACAATAGATCTCCATGAACAAGAAGCTATTGTAAGGGATGTATGAGTACTTTTGAGACAAGCTTGGCCTTGTGGATAGCTCCTCCTTGTTTGAGAGGGAGTGAGGATGGAAACATGTGTTCTCTATGTGTCATGTACTATGGCAAAGACTAACAACCGTAAGTCTAGTATATGAACACGGTTAAGGAGAATGGTGGATTGGATAAGCATCATGGACTGACATTCTTTAGATCTATATTGTGACTGAGACTAATAGTCATAATTCAAGTACATTGATCTAATATAAGAATGGTCTAGAGGACCGACATTTCATTGTGTCAAGTATTGTGACAATGGATTAGGAAATGGTCCTATGAGGACATACTTTGGTGAACCTAGGTGGAGTATGTTCCTCAAAGAGGCATTGTGGTGTCCTATTGAATGCCTCCCAACATTCTACTCTAATCTATTGGAGAGATAGAGTGCACTTGTCAAGGCCTTGGTAATTTGACAATGTTGGTTACGATGATGTTATCATTGACGATGCTTATCGATATGGATCCTTTCTTATAGAAATCTTCAAATCGAATACCTCAATGAGTCATTATGAATACCTCCCTAGTTAAGAAGGAGTGTTGAAAGTTGTAACTAGGTTCAGTCTTCATACTTATAATTTTTGTAAAGTATCAAGAATGAGCTTATATGAATTAAAAAAAAATGGCATGTCCCATTTGGGCATTTAAAAAGAAGAATAAAATCAATTTTTTAGTGTATATTATAGTCTCTCCAAAGTGCCTAAGTCATTCATCCAAATGTCATGTTGGTTTGCCTAAAAATCCACCCATTCGCTCTTGACAAAGGCTATATATAGTTTAGTCATCCCTTTCCAAACATCTGACGAAGAATGTGAAGTACATATAAGGAAGGATATGAAGTATATTTGAGGAAGGATGTGAAGTATATTTGAGGAAAGATGTGAAGTATATTTGAGGAAGGATGTGAAGTATATTTGAGGAAAGATGTGAAGTATATTTGAGGAAGGATGCAATGCATGCATGATGAAGAATGTAGAAGAATGCAAAGTATTTTTATGACCGAATACAAAATATCAAGCTACAAGATTTGAGACACTATATCCATGGAATGATGCGAGGATATTTCATAGCAAAGTATTGAAGCTCCCATTCTATATTATGATCCGAAGTTATGTGACATAAACAGAAGATGAATTCCAGCTACCTTGAAGAACATAAGCATCATTTCTTGCAAACTAAATTATGGACATTTTGAGGCACATTATTCTAGAAGTATTGGAGGGTTGACTTGGCATTGGGAAAAGTGATCATCTAGTTACTACTGGTCAATTTGACTTGGATTTCATGTTGACAAAAAGATCTTATAAGGAAAGGATTGTTGGGGTTTCCCCTGTGGGTTTCCCCTGTGGGTTTTTCCTTCGTATATGGCCTAATTTATGATGTCTCTTGTCTTTTTGTGCATAGTATTTGTATAATTTCTTAATGGCCTAATGAATGAAGTAGATACTAAATGAAAAAAAACATATAGGGCTCTTATCATTGTCTTGGGGGGAGGGGATGGGGGGGTAGGGGGAATTAGGGTGGAGATGGCTTCAAGGAGGATGTTCCCTTTGGAAATTAATTTGGAGTTGAAAATATAGTAATAACCTACCTTCTGATCAACTTATCATATTGTATTTCAACCAATCTGGCTCATTAATACACAATATAACTAGATAGGGTCTTCATCATATATAGCCAAATTGATTTTAAGAAATATGTCATGAAATACTATCTATCTTCTGGGAGGATTCTTGGCATCAACTCCTAAAATTCATCAAGTTGGAGGTGCTTGTGGAGCTTAAAAAATAATATGGAATTTCACCACAAATTTAAAGTTGCGTAGTACTGGACCATAGATAATTCTCAACACTAGTGGATAAATTGGATCACAATAGAGGATTGGTGGTTGAGACCAAGAGGGGATGCTTGGTATTATTTTGGAAAGACCTTCATTAATTTCCTATAATAATCTCTCATAACATGGATAAACTTCATCGAGGGTACCAATTAAGAAAAAAATTCTCTATAAAATAAGCATATCATCTAGAAGCATGCTTTTTTTATCTTCCCAAATAAGCCACATGGCATTCCATTTGGGAATAAAATATTTTATTGAAATATATTTCTTATTATGGCTTCTTGTCAAAGGAAAACTCGTACTTGGGACCAAATTCTCAAAAGAGGATTTGTTGGGCCCTCCCTTTTCCATTTATGGTATGTACCCTCAAAGGACTTGGAGCACCTTTTCAATTGTTTCAAATATGCTACTACTATATGGAAATCTATGGAAGAAATAGTGGGTTGCTTAGGTTGCAATACCAGTATCATCCCTCAAACCATAGAGAAGTAGCAAATGAAAGCCTTTATAATCATATTCTAAATTGAATTCAAACACTTCTTCTAGGATTATGGGCCATCTAGAAGGAAAGAAACATATTATTTTTTGAAAAAAGGTCTCTTAATATCGATCATATATGGCTCCAAATCAAGGAAACAATTTGGGAAAAATAATATCTTGGCATTAGTATGAACAACATTGGCAAGACAAGGACATGGAAGCCTCAATCATTAGGAAGTAGCAATTAAGTTCTAAACCCCAGTAACTGAGCACCAATCCTCCTTCTCCTTCTCCCTCTAGTGCATTAACATAGGTACCCCCCTACCCCCTCCCCCCACAAAAACATTCATCCAGTTAAATTTTGATGGGGCTTCTAAAGGTAACCCAAGGATTGCGAGAAATTAAGGGATCTTAAGGGGTTATCAAGGCATACTTCTGTTTCTTTTCTTGGGGGCCATGGGTCATATAAGTAACAATTCCATGGAATTTAAAGCCTTTGAAGTTGGAATTTAAATAACGTAAGCTAATCTCATCCCCAAACTGATCATTAAAGGAGATTTTAAAATTATGATAAATATGGTCTCCAAACAAGTTGACTCTAGAAAAGTAAGCAGAAGTTGACAGTCTGAAGACAATCTAGAGATCATGGCTAGGCACCTTTCTTAAATACATGTAAACCATCATTTACACATAAGAAGATCTGGAAACAAATTAGTGAATTCTTAGCTAATGAAGGCTATCAACCTCAAGTCTCTTTAATTTTCTCAAAATATATTTCCCTCCTTAATTCGATCCTTAAACAAAACTATTCTAATCTAGCCATGAAATATCATTCCTCCACAGATGGGGTGTTAGTGGAGCAACATGTGATGGGGTGCATGATCTCCACCCACAGAGCACATGCAAGTCAAGGGACATCGTTGTATACCACCTCCATCATTCACTATCCACATTATTGAAACTTGCATACAAGATCATAACCTACAACTTGACCATTAAAACGAACCTCCGCAATATAGGGTTGCTGACATGTATTAAATGGAATTTATGAAATTTAATACACTGTAACCTGGGTATATTTTAGTCGCAAGGAAAACTAATACAAACTAGTATCCCCATGCACAAACTTCATTATTTGCAGGAGTGGTCATTCATGTGGCTAAGTGGGAAATTTAGCCTTAAGACAATGGCAAATTATGGGACTCAAGGCCAAAGGGAAGAAGCATCATTGTTCTTAATGGGGTCTTCTCTTATTTATCTGCCTCTTCATCTAGTTATGAACTCATTTCCTCCTTGATTCATAGTTTTATGTTGTGTTTCCTTAATTTCATTTTTATCTACTTGACTTGACCTTCAAAACCTTGGTTTTTTCCTTCGTTCTCCTTCGTCTATGTTAGCAATCTTATTTGGTCTTTGGTTGGTGATGCTTCATAATTGGTAGGGAAGAAAACTTCAATTCCTTCTTGTAAACATGGTTTCCTCACTCTTTGTCCTAATATTTACTCCTAGCCTTGCCACCCTCTAGTACCGAGGTGCCCTATGTTCTCACAACTCCAAGTTTGGATTCATCTAGTCTCTTTCTCTAGTCATTATTCTTTCCATAAGATTGTATTAATGTTTGATGACCAGCTAACAATGCCTTGTCAATGGGCACAAATCCATCGTGGTGTAGTCTACTTTTGTAAGCATGGTGGGTCATCAGCCCAATTGAGAGATGAAAGCTCTAGTCAACATTATAGAGAGAATATACCTTGGGATATCCAAGTGAAAATCATTGACATAGAATGGGATATAGCTATTGAGTGATGGTACTTGACAAACATGGAAGTATTGGTTGAAGTTGCAAATTGGGTGTTGATATTGGGCGCACCTAAGGGTGATACAACTAATACATATATACAATCAACATTTACTGGCACTTAAAGTTCCTTTTTGGTTGGGTTCTCCTTGACATAAACAATGCCAAAGAGAAAATTCTCCTTATGTTAGATCTAGTTGTTCAATATGAGGAGTATGGATAAACATTTGGGCTGCAGTGAAGATCATATCAACCTCCCTCTAGGACTTGGATGTTATATCATAAGTAGAAAAGAGCTCATCCCTTTTCATGCCTCTGACTCATCAAAATATTAATGAATGGTTCTCTTTGGTTTGGTTTTCTCAATATTTTTTGCTAGTTATCCTTTTTCCTAGTTGATAATCTATGGTGTCAAGACACTCTTTTAAGTTTTGTTGTTTAGTTGTTAATGAACTGTTACAACTATTTGATATGGATGATATAATAATTTTGGTCTGGTTTCCCTAGTGGAAAACCAAGGAAAACCAAATTGTATTGTAATGTATGTTATAATGTTTAATTCAAATTTTACTTCACATTAAAAAAAAAAAAGGAGAGAGAGAGAGAAGAAAAACAACATAGATTCACACATAAATAAACACAATAAGATAGAAAGAACATTTAAGGTATAGTAATGCCATCAAACACTCATTTTGGAAAAAATCATTCTATGAGCCATGTTTGTAACAATACAATTCTTAACATCCAATATATCCTATACATTGATATTCATGTGCATACAAAATTTTCAGAAGTGGTTCTTGAAGTTTATGCCAACTACCTTTCATTATTATATTATCCAATCTAACTACACAATGATCTTATCTCCGAATTATTACTAAATTATTTTCGTTATTCTCTTGAATACTTACCAAGATACTCCATACTATTTTGGATAAATTACACTTACATTACTTATATAAAGTCCATACAATTTTAAGTTATAAATGATAATATCTACCAAATCTTCGTCTTCTTCTTCTTCTTCTTATTAGGAAAAAACTCTTAATTTTATTGATAATTTAAACAAAATTACATTTTGCATATACACAACCAAGTGTGTATTCAAAAAGATTGGTCTCGATCCTCTCGATGGCTAAAATAGTTGTCCAAAAAAATGATATATACATAACCTGAACATAGGGGTCTAAAGTAGTCCATAAACATGAAAATAGAAGGTTTTTCATTGTCAATACAAAAAATAAAAATAAAAATCGAGATATAAGCTGTGAAGCTTTCAACAGTGAGATGTCAAAACTAACAAAAATATATAATAAAGGAAGACACCAAAACAACATATTAAATCTAAGGAAATTCATCATCAAAGTAGGGCCTGTGATAGACGCAGAAGTGTGTCGCGTTTGGGAATCCATGAATGAGCCATAACCCTTGATCAAGTTGAAGGCCTTCCTTAGAAAGCCTACTTGATTCCCTGTTGTGCTCCCTATAAATTTGTATGCAAGAAAAAGAAACATAAGTGAGCTTGATCCTCTGCAAATCCTTGAGAACATGAGCAAGGTAATTACTGTGACATTGTTGTATCTCATTGACCTAGTTAAAGAGAAACAAATCATCACTGAAATACCGAAGCTATTCACATCCTTTTTCTCAAGCAAAAGCTAATAAAGAACAACAAGACGAAAGTTCTGCCAAATTATTTGATTCCCTCTGGAAACCCAGATTAGCTTTGAAATAATGTTGTTAAGATAAATGTTAGAAGAAATCACCACAACACACTCGTTCTTCTCCTTGCTTGGACCCATCAAAGTAACCCACAAGTGAGATCTATCAGGTTCCTCTCAGATCACAATTCTATTTCTAAGAGTGTCTTTGGATTGGGTAAAATTTAGCATGATAGTCATAACTTGAACAACCACTCTATCTTGAGAGGAAGACTTATCTTGGAATATTTTATTTTATTTTATTTATTTATTATTTATTTTTATTTTTTTTGTCTAGCCAAATTCCCCAACGATAATCTTTTTTAATTATATATTAATACTTTATCTTTATCTTTTTTTTTTTCTTTATCTTTTTTTTTTTTTTTTTTTTTTTTTTTTTTTTTTTTTGTGCTAGCCAAATTCCCCACGTATAATCTTTTTTAATTATTTATTTTATTACTCCATAAACATCTTTTATATTTAAAGAAAACTCAAAAAAAGGGTTTTATTAGGTGAAGCCTATGGGCCCAAATACCATTTAATACCATGGGCTAAATACAATATTTATAAAAGATGTATGGTAAAAAATAAACCTCCTTTTATATTTGTAAAAAATAAAATATATATAAACTAGAGGTATGGTAAATAATAAAACCTTTTTTTATATTTACTCCATAACCTCTTATATTTAAAAAAACAAAAAAAAAAAAGGTGTTTATTTGGGTGAAGCTTTATGGGCCAAATACATGGGCCAAATTATTATTAATACATGCAAAGAACATTATTACCCTAATATTAAAATTAACAAATTAAATACTAATATTATTAACTTTGAATTAATACAAATTAAATATTGTTATATTATAATATATATTAATATATCATATGATATATATTAAATCTAGATATATATAGGAGGGAAGAACAAAGACATGACAGAGGTGGAGAGGTACGGAAGGGAGAGATGGAAATAAACTAAAGGAGAGGGGAGAGGAGGAATGAAGAGAAAGGAAGGGAGAGGTGGAGATAAACTAAAGGAGAGGGGAGAGGAGGAATGAAGAGAGAGGAGAGGGAGAGGTAGAGAAGAGTAAGAGAGGAGAGGTAGAAACAAATATGGAATGGGGGGGAGAGAGAGAAGCAGAAAGGGCGGGAGATAATGAGAGGATTGAGGAGAGAGAGAGAGGGAAGGAGATAATGAGAGGATTGGGGAGAGAGAGAGAGAGAGAGAGAGAGAGAGAGATGTGGGAAGAGAGAGGGAGGTAGGAGATAAAAGGAGAGAGAGGAAGGACGAGAAAGGGAGGGATAGAGAGATGGAGTTGGAGGGGGAGAGGGCGAGGAAAGAAGAAAGACATAGGGAGTAAGAAGTGGAGAGAGAGGGAGTGACAAAGGAGAGATGGAGAGAGAGTGTCTATGTTTAAGGGTGAGATAAAAAGACAAAGAAGGAGAGATGGAGAGAGAGTGTCTATGTTTAAGGGTGAGATAAAAAGACAAAGAAGGAGAGATGGAGATAAGGGGGAAGAGAAGGAGAGAGGGAGGGATATAGTAACATAGTTGGAGAGAGAGAGAGAGAGAGAGAGAGTGATGGGGGGAGAGAGTGGATTGGAGGGAAAAGAGAGAGAGAGAGAGAGAGAGAGAGGATTGGAGGGAAAAGAGAGAGAGAGAGGATTGGAGGGCAAAGATAGAGAGAGAGAGAGAGAGTGATGGGGGAAGAGAGAGGGAGGTAGGAGATAAAGGGAGAGAGAGGAAGGACGAGAAAGAGGACTTAGAGAGAGGAGGAGAGAGGGAGAGAAATAGGACTTGGAGATAGAGGAGGTTGGTATTAATAAAATGAAATATAACTGGACTCATGGTATTTTGGTAATCAATATCAAATATTATGGTTGTCATTATGTAACATTACATTTATCATGGCATGTGCCTAAATTATATTTACCATCTTTTTAATATTTGGAAATTACAACTATTTTTTATTTTTTCTTTGATGTCCATGAATTTATGACACCCAAGAAGTGAAAGATAAGTGTTAATGTATCTCTGTATGAAATAAATACAAGTTTCAATATGATTTTTAATATAGTATTATATATATATATATATATATTATATACATATGAATATAAATATCTTTTTTTATTTCTATTACTGTGCCGATCTCTCCTAGTATATAGAGAAGTTGTAAATAATGTGTAACATTTTTATGGAGCAAATGAACAAAAATAAATAAATAAATAAAAATATTAATGTAATGTAATGTAAACATTTTAACTCTATGTAAACAATTTCCCCTCATTATTAGGTTTGAAACGCTGACAAAAAAGCATTTTATGTGATTAATTCAAAATTTGGCCTCAAAAATCATTTTAACCAATCAAAATAAAATAAAATCAGCCTTAAAACATCCTAGATGCATCTTAACCCTGGATCTACCAAGTGTCCAAAGGGATCAGATTTCTTGATATGCCAACCTCTTTTAGAGTGAAAAGAGATTTGATCCCTCTTGGTGCTTGGTAGATTTAGAGTTAATATGGATTAAATCTCTCTATGAATCAATATAAGTTTTTAAATATAATTTTTAAAATAATAATATTATTAAATCTATATTTTACATAATATTTTGTGTAAATTTTATTTTTTAATATTTTATTTACTACGTTGAGAGAGGTCCAATATAGTAGAGATGTTGTAATGTAATTGTTACACAAAAATATCGTCACCATGACTATTTGCAGTCAGTATGGGTCTATCATCACTTATATTGTCCTCCTAAGCAAGTCTCAGACCTCAGCTCTTCATGTCAAGCTTTGAAAAAGAGAGAAAGACATTAAAATCAATAAAGCTCTGGTTCCGCATTTTCTCTCACTTTTACCTGCGGGCCCACACCCTTTGTTCATGTTACCGGCGTATCTCCACGCTCTGTCTGTAAAGGGGTGGGTACGTACCCCTATGAAAGTAAAAAAGGCACAAGTTTATTCTAAAAAACTCACTTTGGGTTAATTCTAGATGATTCTAGAAGGAATTTTGACATGGATTGTTCGCTCCAAGATGGTTCATGCATCCCAAAAGAGAAGGAACTAATCCCTTGATAAGAGGAGCTATCCCTTTGAAGGACGGCTTTATCCCTTTGAAGGAGGACCTAGTAACTTCCCTCCATTGCACTATAAATTAAGGCATTGGGCTGGTTGCTAGGGAGGTTAGAAGCTGAACATTTTTAAGGGTAAATACTGATGGAATTGAGACTTCCTAGTTAAGCTTGAGAGGAGAGATCACATACCTTTTGGCTTCAATGGGAAGTGAGTGAAACTTGTCAAAGTAGAGGAGACTTCTTGTTGGACCCTGGGAGGAGCTTGTACAACATCAAGGCA